>CM051457.1:89580451-89627451 GCA_028274465.1 Plantago ovata | reverse complement strand
CCTTTTGATTGTCTAAGTACCCGTCTCAGCAATCCTTAAGTTCTTTCACTACTGAGTTCTGTCTCAGCAAGTGATCAAGTTTCCTAACAAATACCTGTTTTGAAGGAATTACTTGCTGAATGCCTGTTTCAGCAATCATGTTGTGACTTATCATTTCTTAGAAGAAATCAGTGACTTGGTCTTTTGGACAGGAATACTTTGGCTTGCTGAATACCTGTTTCAGCATTCTGCCAAGTGTATCCTTTATTGAGGTAGTTCAATCAATCCAAGGTTATAGCATTGCGAACCTATTATCCGGTAGGGGCTTGGTAAAGATGTCAGCAAGCTGATCTTCAGTACCTACTTTCACAACCTCAATATCACCTTTTTCCACATGATCTCTAATGAAATGATGTCTAATATCAATGTGCTTGGTCCTAGAGTGAAACTTAGGATTTTGCGTAATTGCAATAGCACTTGTATTATCACAAAAGATTGGTGTTTTCTTTGCAGAAATACCATAATCTCTTAATTGTTGCTGAATCCATAGGATTTGAGCTGTGCAACAACCACCAGCTGCAATGTATTCAGATTCTGTAGATGAATTGGCGACACACGTTTGCTTCTTGCTGAACCATGATATTAATCTGTACCCAAAAACTGACAAGTTCCAGAGGTACTTTTTCTATCAAGAGTTGATCCACCATGATCAGCATCAGAATAGCCAACCAATTCAAGTCCAGAATCTTTTGGATACCATAATCCAACATTGACTGTACCTTTAACATATTTCAGTATTTTAATTGCCTTTTGTAGTGTGATTCTTTGGATCGATTGGAATCTTGCACACACACAAACAGCATACTGAATGTCAGGTCTACTTGCTGTTAAATACAACAAGGAACAATGAGCTTCCTATACTTGTGTTCTTCAACACTTTTGTCCTCTTTAGTATAGCCCAATTTGGTACCAACACTCATAGGGATCTTTTCAGGTTTTTCATCCTCTTTGATCCTAAACTTTATGAGCATTTCTTTCGCATACTTTGCTTGATTTATGAATATTCCATCTTTGAGTTGCTTGACTTGCAACCCTAGGAAATAATTCAATTTTCCCATCATACTCATTTCAAACTTATTTGTCATGAGTTTGGCAAAATCATCACAAAGTTGCTTGTCCTTAGATCCAAAAATTATGTCATCCACATAAATTTGAACTAAGATTAATTTACCATCATGGTTCATGGTAAAAGAGTTTTGTCAACTTCACCTTTCTTGAAACCATTTTCCAGCAAGAACTTAGCTAAGGTATCATACCATGCTCTTGGTGCTTGCTTTAGACCATATACAGCTTTCTGAAGCTTATATACCATCTTGGTTTCTGAGGGAAGTTCAAAGCCAGGGGGTTGTTCTAGGTAGACTTCTTCAGCAAGTTCACCATTTAAGAATGCACTCTTAACATCCATTTGGTAAACAATGAAGTCATTGTGAGCAGCAAAGGCCAAGAAAAGCCTAATTGCATCCAATCTTGCAACTGGAGCGTAAGACTCATCATAGTCCAATCCTTCAGTCTGACAGTAACCTTGAGCAACTAAGCGTGCTTTGTTTCTTGTTACTTCACCAGACTCGCTCAGCTTGTTTCTGAACACCCACTTTGTACCAATAGCTTTCTTATTTTCAGCAAGTGGCACAAGTTTCCAGACTTTGTTTCTTTCAAATTGATCCAATTCTTCTTGCATTGCCTTTATCCATTCAGAATGCTTCAAAGCTTCTTCTATGGTTTTAGGTTCAATTTCTGAAACAAAGCAAGAGAATAAAGATTCTACTTCTACGACAGTTGCTTCTTCAGCAAGTCCTTGAGTAGCTTTGGATCTAGTCACTTGGCGTTTATTAATATCGCCAATCATATCCGTAGAGGGATGATCTCTAATCCATTTATTAACAGGTTTCCTGTTTGTTGGATCAGGATATGTTTGCTCATCAGCATGTGACTCTTCAGTATGTACTTGTTCAGTACTACTGGGAATTTGTGTCTCTGCTGAGATTTGATCGTCAGCAACTGCTTGTTCAGCATTGCTGGGTTGAGATATTTCATCAGCAGGCACTGGAGATTGCGTAATTTCAGCAACTTCCGGAGCAACCGCATCTTTGCTGGAAATTCTTTGTCGTGAACTATATTATCTTGTCATGACTCGGGGGAGGAGAATCATTGTCAGAATCATCATTTAGTTCAATTGACTTGATTTGCCTAGCATCAGATTCAGTTCTTTGCTCATGTATGATTAGCTTTTTCATACATTCTGATATTTCTTCTTCAGCAGGCACACCTTGTGTCTTTTCGTAGAATACAACATGCACAGATTCTTCAATCTTTTGTGCCTTTTTGTTGTAAACTCTGTAAGCTTTACTATGCAAGGAGTAGCCAAGAAATATCGCTTCGTCTGCCTTTGGTTGAAATGTTCTTAGGTATTCTCTACCATTGTTAAGAACGAAACACTTGCAACCAAATACTCTTAGATGAGTGATGTTAGGAGGTCTTCCAACAAACAATTCATAAGGAGTTTTGTTGTATTCCTTAGTAATCAAACATCTATTCTGAGTATAGCAGGCGGTATTAATCGCTTCAACCCAGTAAGCCTCACTTATCTCAGTGTCAGCAAGCATTGTTCTTGCGGCTTCTTTCAGGGTACGATTCTTCCGTTCAGCAACACCATTTTGCTGTGGTGTCCTTACTGAGGATAACTGATGTTGAATACCTTTGGAGGTACAATATTCAGTTATGTACTGGTTTACAAACTCAGTACCATGGTCTGTCCTTATGACTCTTACCTTGTCATTTTTCATGACTTCAAGCTTATTCAGCAAGTTAGGTATTTCAGTCTTGGTTCAGATTTGTGCTTGATGAATACTATCCAAGTGAATCTTGAATAGTCATCTACCACGACTAGACCATACTTCTTACCAGCATAGCTTGTTGAAGAAGATTCAAACAAGTCCATGTGCAAGAGTTGTAAAGGTTTTGTAGTTGACGGTACTGCCTTGTTCTTAAAAGAGGATTTGGTTGCTTTCCTTGCTGACATGCATTGCAAACACCATCCTTCTTAAAAGTAACCCTAGGTAATCCAACTACAAGTGCCTTTTAGACAGCTTATTCAGCGTCTTGAAGTTTAGATGACTTGTTCGTTTATGCCATAACCATGCTTTTTCAACAAGGCAATCATGATCTGAGACAAGGCATTTTTCAACGTTTGCTGAAGACCTATCAACGGTGTACATCCTCCTGATCTTCTTGCAATCATTATAACCTTTTTAGTCTCAAAATCTACAAGTTTACATTCATCACTTTTAATTTCGATGAAGTATCCTTTGTCAGCAAATTGACTCATGCTGAAAAGGTTAAACTTAAGATTTTTGACATAAAGAACTCCAGAAATGGTTATACATCCCAACTTCAAATCACCATAGCCTTTTGTAGATCCGGAGCCTCCACCAGCAAACCTTATTGTTGGACCTTTAGACCACCGTCTATAGTTTATAAGGTTATTCTTGTTGCCCGTCATGTGCTTCCACAACCACTATCAAAGTGCCAGATTGCATCGTTTGTCTCCATGGCTGCAGTCTGCACAATCAAGAGCAAACAAGTTAATTATCCATTGATGGATGTCCATTAACATGTTCAAGAATGCGTCCAGTGGAAACCCAAGTCTGAAGTTTTTCAACTTTGACTTGTTTTCTAGTTGCTGAGGAACTAGGAGGTTTTGAGCTAAAAGACTTTTGACTCGTGCTGGTCAAATCCACTTTCTGATGTGGTGTCTTGCTCTGTTGACCTTTTTGCTGAACATACTTTTCAGTAAGTTCTTTTCTAGCAAGGTTCCTTCTAGTCCTAGCATTGGGAGTCTTTTCAGAACTCTTAGGCTTGGTTTTCTTCATCTCTTTGAAGTATCTTTGCTGACTTGCTTATACTCATGAAAGAGTTGACTTTGTTTGGTTTTGAAACCGAGTCCACTCTTTGGAGAATGCTGAGCTTTAGCATCAACAACCTTACTTGATTCAGGTTTGTCAGCAAAGGACTTCTGATTACTTTTGGTAATCTTGCCTTTAGACTTAACAACTTGCTTTTCAGCAACTTGTTTCGCGGAATGCTTCACGACATTCTTTTTCTTTCCAGTTTGCTTCACAGCAACCTGTTTTCCTTTTAAAGTCTTGTTACTTTGAGCAGCAACAGCGGGCTTTATGGTCATAGGTACTTGATTGCATGTTTCAGCAACCTTAGTTTGACCAAACTCATAGATTACTGGTGAACTACTATCAGTAGCACGTACAAAGGAGATAGGTGATTTATCTTTTCTTAAGATTTCTACGTTATCACCTTCACACGTTGCTCCTAAACCTTCTTTCTGAGATGGATCTCTCAAATAAGAGTTTAGTTCAGTTAGCGTATTACTCGCTTCCACATAAGATTTGAAATTGATTTTCATCTTTTTCATTTCTTGGATTTCAGCAAGTAACTTTAGAATTGAGGACTGATACTCTTCTAATTCTAATGCCATTTGAGAATTTTCTCTGCAGCCTCAGCAATCAACTTCTTAAGACGCCTTATTTCAGCATCCTTTTCTTCTATCTCTTTCTTCAGCAAAACGTACTTTTCAGTAGTTTGCTTGGTCAGAGTTTCAGCAAGTTGAAGTTTTTCTTGCTGTTTGCTGAGAGTTTTCTCAAATCTTTCGATTTCTCCTTGAATCTTGTCAAGGTCAATCTCGTCTTCACTTTCTGAATCAGAGTCAAAGGTAGAATCATTTACCTGACCGGCCATGAGGCAGAATTCGTAGTTCGACACATCTGGATAAGCTTCCATAGCTATTCCACACACTTCTTTGCCAATCTCCACGTCAAGAGTGGCTTCCTCATCGTCGGTGTCTGAACTTTCATCTTCACTGTCCTCGGAGCTTGTCTCAATGCACAATGCATCGATTTTTGCTTGAAGCTTCTTCTTTTCTTCATCAATGAAAGCTCTTTTGAACTTCTTCTTCTTTTCAGCAGATTTGCCTTTCAGCAAGGGGCAATTTTCTTTGAAGTGTCCAGGCTTTTTGCAGTAAAAACATAGATCATTTCCAACTGCTGGTTCTTCTGATGATGTAGCTTGCTGAGCTTGCTTGTTCAGCGAGCTAGTATCATTCTTGTACTTATGGTAGTTGTTACCAAGATGCTTTTTCAGCTTCTCTTTTGCTTTTCGCCTTTCAAGTTCCTTACTGATGAATTTCTTCATGTTTTTAACAACTAAAGCATTTTCATCAGCAGGCTCTTTATCATTCTTCTTTTCAGAAAATGACGGCTTTGCAGCAAGAGCAATGTTTTGCGATTTTCAGCAAACACATTTTCTCTTTGCTTTGTCTCATACTTGACAGTAGCAAGATGAGAGAACAACTCAGTTGGTGTAATGTCAGGCATTCCTTGATTATAATAGAAATTTTGAGTATGGATCCATTCTTGATTCAAACTCCTGATGATAGTTTTCACTTTCTCAGAATCTGAATAAAAATTCCCAACACCCAGTGCTGCCATTTCACTAACAAGAGTTGTGAACCTGAAGTCCAAGTCTTCCAGTGACTCGTTAGCACCTTGCTTAAAGTTTTGAAACTTCAGCTTAAGTACTTCAAGTTTGTTTTCCTTGGTCTTGTCAGATCCAGCACAAAGATCTTGAACCATTTTCCAAGCCTCCTTAGCAGTCTTGGCACCCCACAGTTTGCACTGTATGGTATCCGGAGTTGATCTGATGATGATATTTCTTGCTTGGCCATCAAGACGGAATCTCTTAGCTTCGTCAGAAGTCCATTCCTCTCTTGGTTTAGGCACAACCGTATCTGATGGTTCGCCTTGGATGGTTTCCTTTCCAGCTTCAGTGGTTCTATGAGGGAAACTCCTTTCAACCTTGGTGATCTTGATAGGTCCATCATTAATGACGGTGACCATCTCATCACTAATGGCCTCAAGATGTAACATCATGTTGTTTCGCCATTTCTCGTAATTTTCCAACTTCAGCAAGGGAGCATCTCCTAAAGACATCCTGTCAGCAAAGCACTACCAAACTTGATCAAGTGAAAGTGATTTAAGGAAAGCACTTAAGGGGATCTAGGTTCAGTGCAGAAGGCTAAAGAACCTCCTGCTCTGATACCACTTGTTGGTCCCTTTAAACAACAAGAAAAGACTAGAGGGGGGGGGTGAATAGTCTTTTCAAACTTTTGTCGTTTAAAACTTTCTCAGCAAGTACTTATTACTTTTCAGTAATGAGGTTGCTGATACTTAACTTTCTCAGCAAGCGTAAGTTACTTTACAGTAGCTTGGTTTGCTGATACTTAAAATCAGAGAGCGGAAGTCTTTGAAACAATAAGTGCTTTTTCAGCAAGTAAAGTGTTTCAGCAAGTGATGTGAGTGACTGTGTACAAACAGATATAATTTGCTGAAAGCTAAATGCAGTAAGTAAATCACACAAACACTTTTAGAGTGGTATCTGAGAGTGGCGTAATCTCCCAACTAATCCACTTTGTCCTTTCTAGGACTGAATCCACTAAGATATGATTGAGGTTCCTTACAATCTCCTATCTAAAGCGATTCAACAGAAACCAAAGCACACTTGCTTTGTCTCCAACCTAAACTAGAGAACTCAACCTTGTTCTCCACCAAACTTGGTACTTTTAATCAGCAAAAGCTTGCTCGATTAAGTTCCCCCTGAATATCACGCCTGAAAGGGTGTATTTTCAGTTAGAGAGTTTTGGGGTGAGATAACTTAATTATAACTTATTCAGTTACAACAAGTAATCTAAGAAACACAACTTGGAATACTTTGCAGTAAACAAGTTTGATTGTTTCTGGTGTCAAGACTTGTTTTGTTCGAAAGAAAGAACACTTAACTAATTCCTTAGTCGAGTTTGTTCTACTTCTTCACAAGTAGCTTTTTCAAGCTTTAAGTCTTGGAACGGATCAATGGCAGTAAGAGTGTTTGAAGGTTTGTGAATTTTAAGCACAAGTGAGAGTTTGATCACGTTGTTGACACACTTCAACTCTTTGCCGGATGACCTCTATTTATAGTGCAAGTAAGGAGCCGTTTGAATTTCAAATCCTGAGGCTTTTGTTCCTTAACATGTCACTATCTTGCTTTTGTACTTTCAGCAGCAACCTTTGTTTGTCTTCTAGTCTTCATGTCCTTCGTGTGTAAGCTTTGCATTAAATGCACCTTTGAATAAAATTCAAACAGTAACATTGGAGCGCAAAATCAAGTACATTCAGCAAGAGGTCACATATGTTTATCAGCAAGTGTTTATTCTCAGTTTCAGCAAGCACAACCTACTCTGTCTTTCAGATTTTCACTTATGCAATGCTGTTGCTGAAAATTTCACTTTCTGAGCAACACGTGCCTTACCAGTCTTCAGCAATCTTCAAGTCTTCAAGTCTTCAAGTCTTCAGATCTTCAAAAGTCTTCAAGATTCTGACCGGTTTCTTATTTGCTTCAATAATTTGTTTGTAATAAACAAAATACATCTTCAGCAAATGCTTCAATAGGTCATTTTCTTTTCAGAAAATTAAAGCTAAGCATCAATAAGATATTTTCTTTTCAGAAAATAAAATACATCATACGCTAAAGTGTCAATAGATTAATTTCTTCACAGAAATTAAAGTACGTCATCCACTGAGATAAAAACTTATCTAACACCTATCTAAGTCATCAGCAAACGTTCCTCTTTTACAATGTCCTTTAAAAATTCTAAAATCCTATGGACCTTAAGAGTACTAGTTACTGGACTGTTCTTAATTTAGCATGGTTAATTGCTCATCAAAATTACAAGTTTCCTAACACTGGTGCTAACCTTGCCATCCAAATTCTCGGTTCATATCCCAGAGCAAAAGAAAATAATTTCCTGCATAATTGGTTCTCGGTGAACCCCTTTGCTGGAACTTTTGCTATTTCTTCCTCATAGGATCTGATGAAGCTTAACGGATTCATCCCCACTCCATCTTCGAACCTTGGTATCCTTCTTACTACAGAAATTGTTACCTCATATCCTGATAACTCTTCTTCCAAGTATATAGCTGACCTTTTCTTGACTTGCGAGAACGTAGGTGTCAAGCGAGCCTTTAAGGTCGTCATACTTGGAAATCTGGAACAGGAGTAACTCAAAACTGAAAATTACTCTCGTTAGAAGTCTCGAAAATCAAGAAAATTACTGGAAATCACCTATAAACTCGAAAAAGACTAATACTACTAAGACTAGGAATTGAATGCTGAAAATATATAAAAGCTAAACAGAAAAAAGGAGTATAGTCCCCGGCAGCGGCGCCAATTTGATGAACTGGAATTTGTCAGACTCAAATTAATCAAATAAATTTGTTTTTAGCCAAAGGCAATTCACAACTACAACGAAAACCGTAGTGTAGCAGTAAAATAACCTCGAGTGTCGATCTCTAAGGACTATAACTAGCTTTATCTGATTTTAACTTAAACTATAAAATCAACATACGACTTAGCACGGATTTTTCTTATCAAGATAATGGAAGTTAGTGATAGTATGATCATTCAAAGCATAGCATGTTAATAATCATGCATGAAGTACCCGATCGTTTTGCATAGAGATCTAAGATCATGAATTGTCCAATGTGTTCCGTTCAATTCAACACTACGAAGATAGAGGGCTTAGATAGATCAAAGAAATAAAGCAATAACTCAAAGTTTGATTCGCATTACCGCCATCATGCATAATTAATAACCCTCGCTAACAAATCACATACTATCAACAACGATAGATTTAGCTACTCATAGATGTCATGCAATCAACAGAAATCAAAGCAAGATTGAATGAAAACATGTTGATAGATATAAATATAAATAGAAAAATCGTGAGATACAATGTTACCGACGAAGGTTGTCAATCTCCGAAGATTCGCGATCTCACAATCTCCAAATTGATAAGAAAAATTGTCTCCTATGCTAAGAATTCCCAGAATAGGCTCTGGAGAATTCCTACCTAAAACTAATGAGAAAGGTATGAAAAAAAGGTCTGAGAAAGTATTAAAAAACGTAGAGAAACAACAACTATATATAGGAGTTCGGAAAGTGTGGAGCGAGTCGCCCCACACACCGGGCGAACCGCCCCACATCCCGGGCCAACCGCCCGGGAGCTCCAGTCGGCGAGGGACGCGTTTTTGACGCGTTTTTGGATTTCTTCTCCTTTTCGGACTCGGATTTTGCCTTCTAGTGACCTTTAAGCCTTCAAACTCGACCCCTAGACTTTAAATCCCGCCCGGAACCTTCTGGATACTCCAAAAATATCCTCGGAACACCGATTCTTCGTTCTCTTCAATATAATTGCCCGGAAAATCACATTTTTCACCTAAAACTTGTAAAAATGCAAACTAAAGGGAAACGTGACACTATTCTAATAAAATGCACTAAAATATAGCTAAATTAACATAGAGGATAGCTAAAATAGGTGAAAAAGATTCGAATGAAGGTGTAAAATACACGTTCATCAGCAACCCGGAGTTTTTATCGCTTTATTGCATTGCATGCATTCATACATAGAACAATTTGCTTTTCTTTATGTGAATTTGTTCGTTTATGTGATGTTTTGTGCTTATGTTTATGTTTGAGTGAATTTTTTTTCGAGTATTTTTTATGAGGAAAATGGTTTTCGGAGATAAAAACTGAGTTTTTTCGAAAAATTTCGTCTCCCCACCTCTGAAGGTGGGTGGCGAATCGCCCCACGTCGCCAGAGAAAGATCTCTGGCAGTGGGGGGCGATTCGCCCCCCGTTCTCAGATAGTATATGTGCGGGATTTCTCCTCCAAACCCTCATTCTCTCATCTTCTTCACCCCTCTTACTCCATAACACCCAAAAACTCAAAAAATCTTCTTTCTTCCATAATTCTTTCAATCCTCCATCAAATTTGGTGTTCTTTAGCTTCAATCGAAGCCCATTACGTGCCCTTTAATTTTATCTGAACAACTTTCATCCTAGTTCATTTGTTTTTCAGATTTGAGGTAACTTCACATGAACCCTAATTTTTCAAATTTGGGGGTTTCTTGATCTATGCTTCAATTGAGCTTATACAATGTATGGGTTGATTGTTTATGTGATTAGAATCAATTTTCATTACC
The DNA here is from genome assembly GCA_028274465.1 of Plantago ovata. Lineage (NCBI taxonomy): Eukaryota > Viridiplantae > Streptophyta > Magnoliopsida > Lamiales > Plantaginaceae > Plantago > Plantago ovata. The sequence continues at coordinate 89,617,327 of CM051457.1, read as the reverse complement.
AATTGCTTGCTCATCTTTGCTTGGTTTGATAAATTGGGAATTTTTGCTTGCTTGATGTCTATGTCTCGTTTTGCATTGCTTCTTCTCTTTCATTCCATGTTATATGATGAGATTATTGGTATGATAAAGGTAGACATGTTGGTAGAGCACTTGATTGATGGGGTTTGAGACTTTTTGTCAAATTTTTGAGTACTATGGTTTGAATGAATCTTATGATTTAAGGTTACTAGTTATCTAGCATAAAGCCTGTTGAGATATGTGACATGTTATGATATGTTGATACGTTGCATTATTGTAGCTAGATTAGACTTGGTGTTTTGAAGATTAGGCGTGATGATGGAGTTACTCGCTTGTTTCACTCTTGCATTTGCATATGCATGAAGCATTTTGCTGTACAAGGTACTCATGGATGTTTGTAGGTGCCATGCCACCAAGAGAGAGGAGCACTTTCCTTTGGCTACAATGAGGTATTGGAGGTGGTTCGATTCCAACCATGTCAAAGGGTTTGACAAGGACGTTCTCCATGAGTTCTATGTTGGGTCTACTAATGTTCAAGAGAAGGAGAGTGATCTCGTTAGAGGTGTGTTCGGGCCATGGACTTTTGCAACAACTTCGCGTTTTATCCATAAGGTGGAACGAGAATTCACCGGGAGTGAGCATTCTTATGTCTATTCACGTACCACTAAAGGGATTGAAAGCAATATCACGGCAGAAATCCGCCACAAGTACTGCAAGGTTCGAGAAACTAGGAAGCAACCGGGGCGGCCTCATCACAACAGATTTAGTCTTGGGTCGACACTGGTGATGAAGTTCTGTATGGCTAACTTGATTCCAAAACATAATGACATGGACACCCAGCCCATCTTTGGGGTGCTCCTCGACTGCTTATTGAGGGAGCACCATATAGACATCAACCGTGAAGATTGTGGGCGACATGGGGCAAAGAAGAAGAAAACCTCTGTGTTTCGTAGTTTCATCACAGCTTACTGTAAGATCTATGGGATAGAGGACATTGGTGAGGGAGACTCTAAGTGCACGGCTCTTTCCCCTTCAACAATTCACGGGCTACTAGAGAGATACCGGATGGAAAACCCCATAGCTGCAACGGCTAATCTTGAGGCTTCTCTTCGACAACGCAATTCTTCTGATGATGATGATGGTGATAATGAAGACAATAGGTACAATGAGGATGCCATGAACACTGATGGAGGAGTTGACGCTATTCGATTTATTAGTAGAACCACCACCACCATGGGCTCCGATGATCACCAACAAGGGCCCTCGAGCAATCTCAATACCTTACATCTTGTGTACTCAGCCGACCGAGGCCAAACCACGCGGTAACATCTAGTATCAGTTATTATTTCCTCATTCTCTTATTGCTAGGGACTAGCTTTAGTTTCATGAAGGGGGATGGGATTTAAGTGAACTATTGTTCTTAGTTTGGAGCTTGGCATTGGTATTTTGAGTATAGTACCTTGCATTTTGTTGAAATTCGTTTGCATTAGCATTTGCACGTTTATCGCTTTCTTAGTAATTTAGTTGCATACACTACATACACTACATTCATTCTAGTCTAGTCTTGCATGTTTTATGTGGATTTTATTGCCAAATTTTTTGAACCTTTTTATTGGGTAGATTAACTAGTTATGACCTTTGACCATGCGTTTCATCTCTATGAATTTGAATTTGTTTGAGGTTTTTCTCGCTTGACTTGTCACATTTATGTTTGCACTTAGTTAAGCTTGGTAGTCTCGACATCACTTAGTGGTGTTTTCTCTATTGCAGTTCACGAAGGCCTTTATAATAGGATGATGCATGTTAGGATCTTATGGTTGTTTTCTCGAGTAATTATGTACCTAAGAGGCAACAAGTCTTCACCTTCTTTTGAGATTGCTAAATGCCTAGGAAGGAGGTAGTGTGAGATTGTGTGATCCTTTGTTTGCAACCTATTCTTTCGAATAGGTTTGGGGAGGGGGTTACGCTATCACTAGACTTGTGAGTTTGTTTTTCTTTTTCGTAAAGTTTGTGCTTCAACCTATTCTTTCGAATAGGTTTGGGGAGGTCGTTTGTGAGCCATTGTAATTTATTTTTCGTTGTGCTACTGCTGGCTATAAAAAAAAGAGAAAAAAAGATCGAAAAAAAAGAAAGAAGGAAAATTCCAGAAAAAAGAAAAAAATCTGGAAAAGAAAAAAAAGAAAAAGAAGAGACCCCAAAAAAAGCAAAGAAGGGTCCAAACAAAGCCAAAAAGCAGTTTAGCAAAGTGTTTGTCTCGTTTTTTTTAATTCTTGTAATGTTCGTAATCGAGTTGTAATTTTTTGTCTTTTGATTGTTTGAGTGTCATCTGTTCTAGACCACCCTCATCCTGCCATTCAGGAAGTGGTGATTAGTTTATGACTTTGCTTGAGAGATGAGTAAAATAGGGGAGTGTGAACTTTTAGGGAACCCTCCTTCGTTTGATGAGAGCCAGTATTGGTTCGACCTCTTTGAGGGAAAGTCTTAACTTGGTAAACAACAGTAAGTCCTCAGTTTCATAGGCACGGGACAACCATTCGTATTTTAACATGTTTCATTACGTCGTCACTGACTAGGTCCAGGTAGAGAATGTTACGAGAGACCATCTTGTTTAACATAGTGCATATGTGAATGTGTATGAGTCAATCGAGGCATTCTTCAACCAATATCCATGTTATGATTTGTATGGTCTTTGTTCATAAGTTTTTGATAGATTCAATAGATTAGTTCATTTCATTTGGCATGAGACTCCATTTTGTGTGTTGCATTGGTTTTTTGCATTAGAGTCTAGCTTAGTTGCTTGAGGACAAGCAAAGGTTCGGTTTGGGGACTTTGATGAACGTGTATTTTACACTTTCATTCGAGTCTTTTTCACCAATTTAGCTATCCTCTAAGTTAATTTAGCTTATATTTTAGTGCATTTTATTAGAATAGTGTCACGTTTCCCTTTTCTTTGCATTTTTCAGGTTTTAGGTCAAAAACGTGTTTTTAGGGTCAATTATGGTGTATCTAGAAGGTGTTGGACGAGATTTGAGGTCTAGGGGTCGAGTTTCAAGGCTTAAAGGTCACTAGAAGGAAAAATCCGAGTCCGAAAAGGAAAAGAAGACCAAAAATGCGTCAAAAACGCGTCCACCGCCCGGGATGTGGGGCGGTTCGCCCCACGCCAGGCGGTTCGCCCGGCGTCTGGGGCGGTTCGCCCCACGTCCTCCGAACTCCTATATATAGTTGCACCTGTTTCTACGTTTTTCATACCTTTTCACATTATTTTGAGAGATGAATCCTCCAGAGCCTGTTCTGAGAATTCTTAGCATAGGAGACTCTTTTTCTTATCAATTTGGAGGATTAAGCATAGCAATTGGACCTCGTTGTTTATCAATTCTTGCTTGTGAGCTAGCAATTCTTCGGAGATTGACAACCTTCGTTGGTAACATTGTATCTCACGATTTTTCTACTTTTATTTATTTTTTTCAACATGTTTTCATTCAATCTTGCTTTGATTTCTGTTGATTGCAATTTATCTATGAGTAGCTAAATCTATCGTTGGTGATAGTATGTGATTTCTTAGCTAGGGTTCTTAATTGTGCATGATTGGTTGTTACGCGATTCAGACTTGACTTATTGCTTTATTTATTTGATCTATCTAAGCCCTCTATCTTCGTAGTGTTGAATTGAACGGAACACATTGGACAATTCATGATCTTAGATTTCTATGCAAACGTTCAAGTACTTCATGCATGATTATTAACCTGATGCTTTGAATGATCATACTATCGCTAACTTCCATTATTATTGATAAGAAAATCTGTGCTAAGTCGTTTGTCGAGTTTAGAGTTTAAGTTAAATTAGATAAAGCTAGTTATAGTCCTTAGAGATCGACACTCGAGGTTATTTTACTTCTACACTACGTGCTTTGATTTTCGTTGTAGTTGTGAATTGCCTTTGGCTAAAAACAAATTTATTTGATTAATTGAGTCTGACAAACTCTGGTTCATCAATCAGTAGTCAGCTTGGACATATCTTCTTTAATACTCACCAAGTTCTCCTCATGTCTGCGCTCATTGTCGACTTTTTCTTCAATGAAAGACTGAGCCTTTTTCAATGCAATTTTAGCCAGGTTGAGTGCTTGACTAACATCTTCTTCATAGCTTTTATGATGTAGACATATGTCTTTCTTCACAGTAGCCAGTATTTTGCCAATATCAAGCGGACTCTCAGCAAGCAGTGCATCATCCTCTTCTTGGCTTGCTTTGTGAACAGCCATGAGTGCCTTAATTCTGGGAGTAAAATCCTCAACACTAGGGAATGGCACTAAAGAGGGAGTCAGTGAATGAACTTTGACATCAGTAGCGAATTGATCATCATTTATCAGCAAACGGCTTCTTTCAGCATCTCCTTCATCATGATCAAGAGATGGAGGAGGAATTGTAACCCCTGTGGGTTCAACTTTCTTTGTCATTTCTTCTTCGTTTGCTGAAAAATTTAAGAGATCTTCTTCGTCATCAGATTCATCAAGGCCAACAACCTTGGTTACGAAATCTGTAGCTTCAGTCACTTTTGGTTGAGTGGTTGCTGAGGGCAACACTTTAGACTCAACAACTGGAGTTTCACCAGCAGTAAGTGGAAGGGAGGGGACTTCCGTGTTCTTCACTCCTGAAGATTGAGCAATGTCTAGATTCTGCGTATGCCTAGCATGAATCTGTAGACTGTTTTGAAGTGCTCTTTGATAATCTTCATCCATATCTTCATCATCAAGGTTTGGTTCAGTGACCTTGGCATCGAGTAAAGTTAACTCGGCATCAGAAAGCTTGTTTTCGCCTAATTTCATTTCAGCACGCTTTCTGGCGTACTCTTCGTCAGTTTCAGCAACTTGTTCAGTTGCTTGAGTACTTGTCTCAGCAGGAGCAGGAGTGGATTCTTGATGCTGACTGGGAGTTTGGTCAGCTTTCTGATTTTCAGTACCTTGATGTTCAGTCTCAGCAACTGTCAGCTTAACTCCACCAGCATCAGGACTAGGACCTTAATTATCATCATCATCATCATCACTGTAACGACCCGGCCCACTAACCGGCCGAGACCCAGCCCAACGGGCCGGCAAGGTTACTCATGGGCGCTCTCCGGGGTGATATGCTGGCCCCACAAACCAACACGGGTTCTAAACCGCGCACTTTGTCCTCACTCGTGCACGCACCGGGAACTTCCCAGTGGGTCACCCATCCTAGAATTGCTCCAGAGCAAGCACGCTTAACTCTGAAGTTCTTATAGGTGGATTCCCGAAAAGAAAGGTGCACCTTGTTGGTATGAGTAGCGTTCTCAACCCTTTTAAGCTTCTGAAATCTGGGGCGTTACAATCACCCCCTCTTAAATTGCGCAACGTCCTCGTTGCGCGCTGTCCCGAGACCAACCATCCGTGCAGGATTCTAGAGGTGGCCCCTCCAGGCTCAAGAGGTGGCTCCCACCATCGATACGGTGTAGCACTTTGCCCCGGATGGCACTTAGTTCCTGCAGTTCTGGATAGTCCCGCTCTGATACCACTTGTAACGACCCGGCCCACTAACCGGCCGAGACCCAGCCCAACGGGCCGGCAAGGTTACTCATGGGCGCTCTCCGGGGTGATATGCTGGCCCCACAAACCAACATGGGTTCTAAACCGCGCACTTTGTCCTCACTCGTGCACGCACCGGGAACTTCCCAGTGGGTCACCCATCCTAGAATTGCTCCAGAGCAAGCACGCTTAACTCTGAAGTTCTTATAGGTGGATTCCCGAAAAGAAAGGTGCACCTTGTTTGTATGAGTAGCGTTCTCAACCCTTTTAAGCTTCTGAAATCTGGGGCGTTACAGTGGTGATCTACACTTCCGACCATACAGCGCCTCGAACGGTGCCATACCAATCGATGCTTGATAACTGTTGTTATAAGCATACTCCACCAACGGCAAATGCTGTGCCCAGCTTCCTTGGTGATCCAGCACACACAATCGCAATAGATCTTCCAAAGTTTGAATGGTCCTTTCGGATTGACCATCTGTCTGCGGATGTGCCGCGGTACTAAAATTCAACTTAGTACCTAAGCCTTCATGTACCTTCGTGTACCGTAAAAATGTCCAAAACAGAATACGAGTACGAGTCTAAAATCGAGAGCAGTAGCAAGGAAACGAAATTTACCTTCGGATCGAAAGAAAGGTTTAAACAATCTGCAAATTGAATCAATCGAAATAAAAGAGAATTAAAACAAGATTCGAATCGAATCGAAAACAAAACCGAACCTGAACTGAAAGGTTGAACCGACTTACCGATCGGCTCAGAGCAACAGACCGGAGGAACGAACCGGCCGGACGAATCGACGGTGACCGAGAGACAGAACGGGGACGCGATCGAACGGAACGGAGATGGCGGCGCGGCGTACGGAGCGGCGCGGTGACGAACGGACTGAACGGCAACGGAGACCGCGGCGGAGCTGACCGGGGTAGAGATCGCGAACGGAGGCGCGGCACGCGGTCAAACGGCACGGCGGCGATCAGACAATCGATCGATCGATCGATTGACACGGACGGAGCAGAACGGCGGCGAACGGAACGGCGGCAGTGGTGCGGCGCGGGGACAACAGGCCGATCGATCGATTGATTCGGCACGAACAGCGACGGGACAGGCAAGACGCGCGGCGGCCACCGGAGCAATCAGCGGCGGCGGCGACGGCGGTAAGTGGTGATGATGATGAATTAAGATGATGGTGGATGGATCTGATGAAGATGATGGTGAGCGTGAGAGAGAGAGAGAGAAAGAAGAAATTTTCTTTCTTTGCTTACTAAAAGTGTTTGACGGCTGAAGAGAGTTGAGAAGGGAGTAACATGACTAGGGTTAGGGTTTAAGTTGCTGATGGGCCGGTCAATGGGCCTTGACTGGGCTAAACGAGATGGGCCAAAAGCTAGCAGATCAGATAGTCTAGCTTGATCCAAACGAAACGAAACGAAACGAACTAACTTACGCGAAAATAATTAATTAATTACCGAATAAATAATTTACTCTGGTAATTAATTAACTAAAATAAATAATTAAATAATAAAATAATAATTAAATAATTAAATAAATAATTAAAAAAAACGGGGTGTTACACTCTTCCCCCCTTAAAAGAATTTGGTCCCCAAATTCGCACCTGAAAAGTTGAAGAGCTCGGGATACTGCCGGCGCATGTCATCCTCGCTTTCCCAGGTTGCCTCCTCATACTGATGATTTCTCCACAACACCTTTACTTGCTTGATTTGTCGATTACGGAGCTGTTGTACCTTCTGGTCAAGAATACGAACCGGTTGCTCCACATAGGACAAATCCTCCTCAATGGTCACTTCCTCGGGTTGGATCACGTGCGACGGATCCGGATAATACTTCTTCAGTTGAGATACATGGAACACATTATGAATTCCAGTAATAGTAGTGGGCAGTTGCAACCGATAAGCTACAATGCCAACTCTCTCAATGATCTCGTATGGACCCACATATCGAGGGTTCAGCTTAGCTCGACGACCCATACGAACAATTCCCTTTCTCGGAGATAGCTTGAGAAAGACAAAATCACCCACTTCAAATTCCAAATCTCGTCTGCGGTTATCGGCGTAACTCTTCTGTCGACTCTGCGCAGTTCTCAAACGGTCACGGATAAGTCTAACCTTTTCCAAGGTTTCTTGTATCATCTCGTTGAGAGACCTCTCTCCAGCTACTGGTGTAGAAACTCGGTCCTCCAAATTCCAATACAGTGGTGATCTACACTTCCGACCATACAGCGCCTCGAACGGTGCCATACCAATCGATGCTTGATAACTGTTGTTATAAGCATACTCCACCAACGGCAAATGCTGTGCCCAGCTTCCTTGGTGATCCAGCACACACAATCGCAATAGATCTTCCAAAGTTTGAATGGTCCTTTCGGATTGACCATCTGTCTGCGGATGTGCCGCGGTACTAAAATTCAACTTAGTACCTAAGCCTTCATGTACTTGCTTCCAAAATCTCGAGACAAACTTTGGATCTCTATCCGAGACAATGCTCACTGGAGTGCCGTGAAGCCTAATTATCTCGTCGCGGTAGACTTCGGCTAACTTCTCGGACGTGTAGGTGGTTTTAACGGGTAGAAAGTGTGCCGATTTTGTCAATCTATCGACAATAACCCAAACACTATCAAAACCACCCCTAGCTACCGGTAAACCAGTCACAAAATCCATAGTGATCATCTCCCATTTCCACTGTGGAATCTCGAGTGGCTGTAGTAAACCTCCTGGTTTCTGGTGCTCAGCCTTCACTTGCTGGCAGACCAAGCAACTTTGCACAAACTGTGCAACATCTCGTTTCATATAGGTCCACCAGTAAACCCTCTTCAAATCCTCGTACATCTTGTTTCCTCCAGGATGCATCGAATACTTAGACTTATGAGCTTCCTCCAAAATTATTCGTCTAAGCTCTTCATCAGAAGGCACACACAATCTTCCTTGAAACCTTAGAGCTCCATTCTCATCAATAGAGAATTTCGCATTTCGAGGCTCAGTAATATGCGCCTTAATATCCTGAAGCTCCTCGTCATGTTCTTGAGCCTCAAGAATCTTTCCTGCCAACTCATAACTCAAAGTGATATTGGCGAACATACGCGACAATCTGAATACTTCGAGATTAGACACGTGTACCCTACGACTTAAGGCATCGGCGACCACATTGGCCTTACCAGGATGGTATCGAATGGTACAGGTGTAATCGCCCAGAAACTCCATCCATCGTCGTTGTCTCATGTTCAACTCCTTTTGGGTAAACACGTACTTCAAGCTCTTATGATCCGTGAGGATAGTGAACTCAGGACCATAAAGATAGTGTCTCCACTTTCCCAACGCAAAGACTATAGCAGCTAGCTCAAGGTCATGGGTTGGGTAATTTCTTTCATATGGCTTCAGTTTTCTCGAAGCATATGCGATCACCTTTTCTCGTTGCATCAGTACACAACCCAAACCTTCCTTTGAAGCATCGGTGTAGACTATAAAGTCGTTGGTTCCCTCGGGAAGAGCTAGTATCGGGGCGGTGGTCAGCCTCTTCTTCAGCTCCTCGAAGCTTTCCTGACACTTGTCACTCCATACGAACTTAGGATTTTTCCCTGTTAAAGAGGACAAGGGTCCAGCTATCTTCGAATAATCCTTCACAAAACGGCGATAGTAACCAGCCAAACCAAGAAAACTTCTCACTTCAGTGACGGATTCGTGTCTCTTCCAATTGACTATCGACTCAATCTTCGACGGGTCAACCTCCAAACCTTCTCCAGAGATAATGTGCCCTAAGAAGGCTACCTTATCTAGCCAAAATTCACACTTGCTGAATTTGGCATACAATTTGTTGTTCTGAAGAGTTTCCAAGACAATTCGAAGATGTTTCTCATGATCCTCTTCAGATTTTGAGTAAACGAGAATGTCATCGATGAAAACAACAACAAACTGATCTAAATACGGCTGAAAAACTCGGTGCATCAAATCCATGAACACAGCCGGGGCATTCGTAAGGCCAAAAGGCATCACTACGAACTCGTAATGACCATACCTCGAATTCAGGGCAGTCTTAGGTATGTCTTCTTCCCTTACCCTAACTTGATAATAGCCTTGTCGTAGATCAAGCTTTGAGTAAACCTTCGAACCTTCCAACTGATCGAAAAGTTCCTCAATACGGGGCAGGGGGTACTTGTTCTTGACAGTGACTTGATTCAAGCCTCGATAGTCGATGCACATCCTCATAGTACCATCCTTCTTCTTCACGAACAGAACCGGTGATCCCCAAGGTGACGAACTAGGTCTCACAAAACCGTTATCCACCAGATCTTGCAGTTGAGTCTTCAGCTCCTTGAGCTCAGCAGGCGCCATCCTATACGGTGACTTCGAAATTGGTGCAGTGCCAGGTACCAGATCAATGCTAAACTCCACCTCTCGTTCAGGGGGTACGGAATCCAGCTTCTCAGGGAAAACACCCTTGAACTCCTTAACCACCCTGACTTCCTCGATTTTTGGCTGATCTTTGGGTTTATTGATCAGATATGCCAAAAAGCAGGTAGCACCCTTCACGTACAGTTTTCTAGCTTCCATGGCAGACAGTAAAAACTTCTCATCCTTTCTCCTATCTCCTTTCCATACGACTTTCTCCTCTCCAGGTTTTCCCAGGGATATGGCCTTGGTTCGACAATCCAGTTGCGCGTAGTGCTCGGACAGCCAATCCATACCCAGAATAACATCGTAGGTTGATAGAGGTAGAAATATTAGGTCGGCAGGGAAAGTTCTTCCTAGGATGGAAATCTCACATCGCTCGACGAACTTCTTAGTGATTAGACTAGCTCCCAAAGGCGTACATACTTCTAAAGCGTAGGGTAATACTTTGTATGGTAAAGCGAGTGATTCAGCAAATACTTCAGCAATAAATGAATGCGTAGCACCAGGATCAAATAAAGCTTTAGAAGAAGTTTGAGCGATCAGTAGCGTACCTTCAACCACATTTGCGGTGTTAGGAACTTCATGACCGCCTATGCTGAAAACTCGGGGCTTCGCCATAGGACCCTTTCCATCATTTCTCGGAGCATAGTCTCCTGGCCTTCCTCCCTTGACAATGGCATGTCGGTTCGGACAGTGGCTAATCTTGTGATCCTTACTCCCACAAGCCAAGCATAATCCCTGTCTTTTCCAGCAGTTGTGCTCATCGTGGTTGACTCCTCCACAGTAGTTGCAGTTCTTCCTTGCCTGGGATGACTGCCCAGACCCTCCAGCAGTGTTGCGAGAACGGTTGTCATGCTGAGTACGGGAATACTTCGCCGGTGGTGCCTGATATCCAGATTGATATCCTCCTCGATTCTCCCTCTTATAACCAGATTGGCTTCCTCCTCCATGGCTCCCAGAAGAACTAGAGTAGCTCCTCTTGCTCGAGTATGGCTTATCAGCCATCTTAATTTCCTTGAGACCACTCTCTACCTCGGAGGCGAGTTCGACAGCCTTGAGATAGGTAGGCATATTGGTCCCAAATAGACTGTACTGGATCTCAGAGTTGAGTCCCTTCACGAAGTGACGAACCTTCTCTCGTTCGTCATCCTGGAAATGCGGCACGTATTTCAGTAACCGGGTAAACTCCGAGTCATAGTCGGCAACATCCATGTTCCCTTGCACCAAAGCTTGAAATTCGTCTCTCCGGTTCTCGCGAACCAGGCGAGGCACGTACTTGTCCATGAAGTCCTTGGTGAAATTCTCCCAGGTACGAGCAACTCCCTCTTGCCTCCATCTCGCATTCACAGTTCTCCACCAGTTCCTGGCGGCTCCCACGAACTGGAAAGCAGCAAGCTCGATCTTCCTCTCGTCCGGATAATGCAGGATCGAGAAAAAATTCTCCATACCTTCGATCCAGAGTTCAGCCTTACGGGGATCTGGTGTTCCCTCGAACCTCTCAGGATGGAATCGAGTGAACCGTTCTGCAGCTTGATCGATGGTCTGGATCGGTGGTGGTGGCGGAGGCTGAACAGGTGGTGTTGGTGCTCCAGCGCGGCGAATGGTTTCGCTGAAATTCCCCAGAGCAGCGATGATACGGTCCACTTGGTCTCCATTTTCAGCGTGCTGATCGTCTCCACTTCCATTGCTGCTGGCACCACGAGCGTTTCTGCGACTCATTCTAACAAAGGGCACTACTTAGCAGTTGATTTAACAACCTCGAATCTCTAACTTAGGGAAGAGCAGAAAAACAAAGAACTAAGGCCAGTACTTAATCTTCTACAACAGGTATAAACTGAGCAGTGAAGAAGAAAACATGCCTTGAACTTTAAAACAAAAAGCAAAAACAAGAAAACAACGAAGTCTCAAAACAGTCAAGCATGCAATAAAACAAAAGAAAACGGTCTCAACTCGTCTTAGCGAGGAAAACAGAAAACCACAGAGTCAAATAAACGGAAAAGCATAAGCAGTCTCAGTCGGCTGAACTAAAAGAAAACTCGCTTGGCAGAAACAGAGAAGTTCGGTACGAGCTCGAAAAGGCAACTATCCTAGTAAGCGTCCTCGCTATCCTCCTCGGAACGTCTCTCGGGCACGTGAGCATCTCCTCCTTCTCCCTCAGAGGAGTCCTCCTCGGGATCTTCTTCGGATTCTTCTTCGTCTTCACTCTTTCCTCTACGGGATGGTCCGCAACCCTCGGGGTACGTCCTCCGAGCCTTCCTCCTGGGAATCCGGTTGCCAACATTGGACGCGGTTAACGTAACAAATCCAGAGTGCTCCTTCGCGGCGCGTAAGGCTGTCTTCAGAAATCCGATCTCAGCTTCCTTCGTTGCTATCACATCTCGAAGCTTAAAGTTCTCCAGCCAGTAGTGATCACGTTCATGCACGACTCTATCCATCACGAATCCAGGGTAAACGCCAACAACAGGAACGGAGGTATACGGGTTAAATTCTCCTTCGACTAGGCGATAACGAATAACTCTCTTCTCAGAACTCATACCTATCTGTAAGCACACGCGTAGTTAACTAGTTAATAACTTCGTCAGAATCAAACAATCCCGGAAGGTCAACAGTTTCAGAACGGGTCAAAGGTAGTCAGAAACAGAACAGAGAAGATGAAGAGACGGTTCAAGGTTAGTACGTAACACTCGAATCAGAAAGGAAACAGAAAAAAAACAAGACCTAACCAGCGACTCGGACCCTCACACACACCCCAAAGGTCAAAAGATCCTATCCTAGCAAGCTCGAGTTTGAACTCAAGCTCTGATACCAACTGTAACGGTACCGGTTTTGAAACCAAAATATTTTCTTGAAAAGGAAATTCGAAAATAATTTAATAACAACGGTCGGCAATAAATGCCCAAAATAATCTTTGACGCTAACGATAATAAATAATATTCAATGACAACTCAAGTTCGAAAAGACAACGAATGAAGACAAATAAAGTGTTCTTCTTATTTCGAAAAGAATCCCGTGACACCCCAGACCCTTCTCTCAGTCGCTGGCTTCCTAGTCACGCACGTCCTCAACAGCATCTGAAAGGAAGGAATTTTGGAAAAACAAAAGAGTGTGAGATAAAGGATCTCAGTGAGGTTCTAAGTTAAAACAGAAAGTAAACGGTTTTAAAAACAAAATCCTTTTCAGAAAACGAGCAAACAGAGCAAAGTACATATAACCGATTAACAGAACAGATACGTTGTAGACCGTTGGTGCAGCCCGCCTTATTGCTCCTACTCCCAGAATGCCCTTATAACTCCCTCCAGAGGATGCATAACTCCGGACAGAAACAGAAACCCCCGTGTACTTTGGGGAAACAGATCCTACGACCCTAATAGACCTCAGCGACTTCTGCCTCGCGCCTAAAAGGGAATAGACTAGGCCACGATCAAGCAAACCCGATAGTCCTCTACTACCCAAGCCTACCTAACCATAACCTAATCGACCGGTCACACAGAAACAGAACAGATACCGAACAACAGATACAATTAATTAACACCGAGAGGTGTTCCTGCAGAAAGGTCAGTACAGAACATAGTAGCAATAAACAGAAATCCAGAAGTCATACTTAGGACTTATACTTTTACGCGGAAGCATACAATATACGGTATACAGTAATAGGTACAAACAGTCACGTAGCCTTCCAGTTTTTCGCAAATAATAGGTTTAGGGGTGAACACTCACCTTAGCTTGCGAGTAAAAGACCTTCAACGAGAAACAAGCTTACGGGTTTACGGACAACGGAGAACCTAACAAGAAAGTACTAAACACAATTTAGAAGTCGAACGGACGGAAGGAAAAAGGTTGAAAAAGGAATGGTAAAGTCGGGGTTCGAACTCGGGACCTCTAAGTTAGTCAAGCAAGGACCTAACCAACTAGGCTAGCAAGCCAAGTCAATACTAACTTACAAAAACAGAAACTAAGTTTAAAACATTTTCAAAAACTCTTTCGATTTTCAGATTCTGGAAATTACCAAAATACCCTCAGTGGTAAATTGCAAAAAACCCTTTTCGAAAACAGACAGTACAAACGAACCAGTAGTTTTCCAGACACCAAACAGTCTTCTCAAAGCAAAAAGATTTACGATAAAAGCCTACTGTCAGTCAACTACGGTCAACGGTAAAACTGCAAAAAGGTCCTTTAGGTTTTTAAGTTTCCCAAATCAGTCCACAACAAAACCAAAACAGAACAACAAGGTCCAAAAGTCCTTTCGAGGTCAAACAGGAAATCAAGTCAATACGAGGTCAATACTTTTACAAGTCCAGCAAACAGTAACTATACTAACAACCTAAGTCCCGGTTCTCGGTTCGAAATAAATTACAATGTCAGATCGATCAGGGGTAAAATTGTCCAAGGGTAAAAATGTCCAAATCAGAATACGAGTACGAGTCTAAAATCGAGAGCAGTAGCAAGGAAACGAAATTTACCTTCGGATCGAAAGAAAGGTTTAAACAATCTGCAAATTGAATCAATCGAAATAAAAGAGAATTAAAACAAGATTCGAATCGAATCGAAAACAAAACCGAACCCGAACTGAAAGGTTGAACCGACTTACCGATCGGCTCAAAGCAACAGACCGGAGGAACGAACCGGCCGGACGAATCGACGGTGACCGAGAGACAGAACGGGGATGCGATCGAACGGAACGGAGATGGCGGCGCGGCGTACGGAGCGGCGCGGTGACGAACGGACTGAACGGGAACGGAGACCGCGACGGAGCTGACCGGGGTAGAGATCGCGAACGGAGGCGCGGCACGCGGTCAAACGGCGCGGCGGCGATCAAACAATCGATCGATCGATCGATTGACACGGACGGAGCAGAACGGCGGCGAACGGAACGGCGGCAGTGGTGCGGCGCGGGGACAACAGGCCGATCGATCGATCGATTCGGCACGAACAGCGACGGGACAGGCAAGACGCGCGGCGGCGACCGGAGCAATCAGCGGCGGCGGTAAGTGGTGATGATGATGAATTAAGATGATGGTGGATGGATCTGATGAAGATGATGGTGAGCGTGAGAGAGAGAGAGAGAAAGAAGAAATTTTCTTTCTTTGCTTACTAAAAGTGTTTGACGGCTGAAGAGAGTTGAGAAGGGAGTAACATGACTAGGGTTAGGGTTTAAGTTGCTGATGGGCCGGTCAATGGGCCTTGACTGGGCTAAACGAGATGGGCCAAAAGCTAGCAGATCAGATAGTCTAGCTTGATCCAAACGAAACGAAACGAAACGAACTAACTTACGCGAAAATAATTAATTAATTACCGAATAAATAATTTACTCTGGTAATTAATTAACTAAAATAAATAATTAAATAATAAAATAATAATTAAATAATTAAATAAATAATTAAAAAAACGGGGTGTTACACTCCTCCAGGATGCATCGAATACTTAGACTTATCCGTGACCGCTTGAGGACTGCTCAGAGTCGACAGAAGAGTTACGCCGATAACCGCAGACGAGTTTTGGAATTTGAAGTGGGTGATTTTGTTTTTCTCAAGCTATCTCCGAGAAAGGGAATTGTTCGTATGGGTCATAGAGCTAAGCTGAACCCGCGATATGTGGGTCCATACGAGATCATTGAGAGAGTTGGCATTGTAGCTTATCGGTTGCAACTGCCCACTACTATTACTGGAATTCATAATGTATTCCATGTGTCTCAACTGAAGAAGTATTATCCGGATCCGTCGCACGTGATCCAACCCGAGGAAGTGACCATTGAGGAGGATTTGTCCTATGTGGAGCAACCGGTTCGTATTCTTGACCAGAAAGTACAACAGCTCCGTAATCGGCAAATCAAGCAAGTAAAGGTTCTGTGGAGAAATCATCAGTATGAGGAGGCAACCTGGGAAAGCGAGGATGACATGCGCCGGCAGTATCCCGAGCTCTTCAACTTTTCAGGTGCGAATTTGGGGACCAAATTCTTTTAAGGGGGGAAGAGTGTAACACCCCGTTTTTTTTAATTATTTATTTAATTATTTAATTATTATATTATTATTTAATTATTTATTTTAGTTAATTAATTACCAGAGTAAATTATTTATTCGGTAATTAATTAATTATTTCCGCGTAAGTTATTTCGTTTCGTTTCGTTTCGTTTGGATCAAGCTAGACTATCTGATCTGCTAGCTTTTGGCCCAATTCTTGAGCCAGTCAAAGGCCCATTTGACCTGCCCAATTCTCACTTAAACCCTAACCCTAATCAGATTCCTCCATTCCATCTCTCTCTCTCTCTCAGCCGTGACACCATTATCAGAAAGAAGAAAGCAAAAGTCATCTTCTCTCTACTTCATCTCAACCGTGACCTTCATCGTCTCCCTTGTTCCATCCACTATCATCTTAATTCATCATCACCACCGCGTCCCGCCGCCGCCGCCTCTCCGATCACCGCCGCCGCCGCGGTTACCCTCCGCCGTTGCTGTCCGTGCCGTGTTGATCGATCGGCTTTGTTTCTTGTCGATCGATCGATCGATTCGTCTGTTCGAATCGACCGCACGCGCCGCCGTGTTTGTTTTGCGCCGCGCCGGTCCGCGTGCCGCGTCGCCGCCATTCCGGTCCCGTCCAATCGCCGCCGTTCTGCTCCGTCCGGGTTCCATTCGCGCCGCCGTGGTTGTTTGCCGCCGCCGCGTTCGCCTGTCACCGCGCCGCCGTTCGATCGATCTGCTCCGTACGTGCGCCGCCTCCGCCGCGTTTCGCCTTGCCGTCGCTCGCCTGTTAGTCGCCGTCGGTCGGTGTCTGTCGGTCCGGTCTGCCACCGATTCGATTCGTCCGATCCGTTTGTTCCGGTTCGGTCGGTAAGTCGGTTCAACCTTTCTGTTCGAGTTCGATTTTGTTTTCGATTCGATTCGAATCTTGTTTTAATTCTCTTTTCTTTTCGATTTACTCGTTTGCAGATTGTTTAAACCTTTCTTTCGATCCGAAGGTAAATTTCGTTTCCTTGCTACTGCTCTCGATTTTAGACTCGTACTCGTATTCTGATTTGGACATTTTTACCCTTGGACAATTTTACCCCTGTTCGATCTGACATTGTAATTTATTTCGAACCGAGAACCGGGACTTAGGTTGTTATTTTAGTTACTGTTTGCTGGACTTGTGATCTTTTGACCTCGAATGTTGACTTTGATTTCCTGTTTGACCTCGAAAGGACTTTTGGACCTTGATGTTATGTTTTGGATTCTTTGTGGACTGATTTGGGAAACTTAAAAACCTAAAGGACCTTTTTGCAGTTTTACCGTTGACCGTAGTTGACTGACAGTAGGCTTGTGTCGTAAACCTTTTTGCTTTGAGAAGACTGTTTGAGGTCTGGAAAATACTGGTTCGTTTGTACTGTCTGTTTTCGAAAAGGGTTTTTCTTGCAATTTACCCCTGAGGGTATTTTGGTAATTTCCAGAATCTGAAAATCGAAAGAGTTTCTGAAAATGTTTTAAACTTAGTTTCTGTTTTTGTAAGTTAGTAAAGACTCGACTTGCTAGCCTAGTTGGTTAGATTCTTGTGTGACTAACGTAGAGGTCCCGAGTTCAAACCCCGACTTTACCATCCCTTTTTCAACCTTTTTCTTTCCGTCCGTTCGACTTCTAAGTTGTGTTAGTACTTTCTTGTTAGGTTCTCCGTTGTCCGTAAATCCGTAAGCTCATTTCTTGTTGGAGGTCGTTTGCTCGTAAGCTAAGGTGAGTGTTCACCCCTAAACCTATTATTTGCGAAAAACTGGAAGGCTACGTGACTGTTTGTACCTATTACTGTATACCGTATATTGTATGCTTCCGCGTAAAAGTATAAGTCCTAAGTATGACTTTTTGCATTTCTGTTATTGCTACTGTGTTCTGTACTGACCTTTCTGCAGGAACACCTCTCGGTGTTAATTAATTGTATCTGTTGTTCTGTATCTGTTCTGTTTCTGTGTGACCGGTCGATTAGGTTAGGGTTAGGTAGGCTTGGGTAGTAGAGGACTATCGGGTTTGCTTGATCGTGGCCTAGATTTCAGATGCTTAAAAGGGTTGAGAACGCTACTCATACCAACAAGGTGCACCTTTCTTTTCGGGAATCCACCTATAAGAACTTCAGAGTTAAGCGTGCTTGCTCTGGAGCAATTCTAGGATGGGTGACCCACTGGGAAGTTCCCGGTGCGTGCACGAGTGAGGACAAAGTGCGCGGTTTAGAACCCGTGTTGGTTTGTGGGGCCAGCATATCACCCCGGAGAGCGCCCATCAGTAACCTTGCCGGCCCGTTGGGCTGGGTCTCGGCCGGTTAGTGGGCCGGGTCGTTACAAGTGGTATCAGAGCGGGACTATCCGGAACTGCAGGAACTAAGTGCCGTACGGGGCAAAGTGCTACACCGTACCGACGGTGGGAGCCACCTCTTGAGCCCGTAGGGGCCACCTCTAGAATCCTGCACGGATGGTTGGTCTCGGGACAGCGCGCAACGAGGACGTTGCGCAATTTAAGAGGGGGTGATTGTAACACCCCAGATTTCAGAAGTTTAAAAGGGTTGAGAACGCTACTCATACCAACAAGGTGCACCTTTCTTTTCGGGAATCCACCTATAAGAACTTCAGAGTTAAGCGTGCTTGCTCTGGAGCAATTCTAGGATGGGTGACCCACTGGGAAGTTCTCGGTGCGTGCACGAGTGAGGACAAAGTGCGCGGTTTAGAACCCGTGTTGGTTTGTGGGGCCAGCATATCACCCCGGAGAGCGCCCATGAGTAACCTTGCCGGCCCGTTGGGCTGGGTCTCGGCCGGTTAGTGGGCCGGGTCGTTACAATCATCATACTTTTCGTCCTTGGAATCTTTTCCTTCATCATCACTTGGATCTTTTGGGATATTTTCATCCTCTTATTCTTCATCATCATCCGTTAGTATAACTAACTCAAGATGTTTGTACATTGTTGCGCTAGTAACTTCCTCTTCTTCATTGATTTTGTGGGGATCAGCCACCACGGGTACAAAAGAACCCTTGAGCATCACAGCTTGTTCAGCTAGAGAGGCACTCTTGAATTTAGCTTTCATATTCTCTCTGATTAGAGCAATCAGACTGGAGCTCATTAGCTGAGAATACGTCAACTCTTCTGGAAGTATGGAATGTACAAACGTCTCGAGTCTCAGCAAAGAAAGTCTCTTTTTCTCATTGGACAGATGAAGGTGAAGATCAGAGAAATCCATCCTTCTGTACCTTTGACAGTTGCTGACGGATTTAGCAACTCTGGTCAAGGTAGTTATTTTGAAGTTCGAGTAAAGTTTTTCAGAACTTACTTCCAAATCTTCAGTGATGTGAACCACTCCAGTGTTCTCCTTTTGAGCCTGAAAAAGAATAAAATTAAGTTCAGGAAGGTTTTAGAAAATAGTTTTAGAGTCTAAAACTGGAACATGATTTACCTGTTGTGGTTCAACAAGCTCATGTTGCACACTTTGTTGTGCTGGCACTATTTCCATTGCTTCAGGAGCTTGAGAAGCATCCTTGAATTGTTCATCCTGAAATAATTTTAAGTTAGATACAAGTACTAAGTTGTCAAACTTAGTAGATTTACCAAAAACTTCGTCTACCTGCTGAACAGGAGTTGTGGATTCTGGTGCAGAAGTTTCAGCAATCTTCTGACTTGTATCTTGAGAAGTCTGTAAGGAAACAATAATATCAGCAAAAGATATAGTTTCAGATATTGAATTTTTGCTTATGTCTGAGTTATCTACCTGCTAAAGAAGGGCAGGTGGTGACTCAGTCCTTTCAGCAATGACAACATCTTCATTATCTGGGACTTGTTCTTCAGCAGACTTCTTTTCTTGCTCTATTTGAGAAGGCTGTGCAGATTCAGCAATCTCCCTTGTCTCTGAATTGACAAGTTGAGCAGAGACATCTTGACCCTTAAGTTCACTGCTAGTCATGAACACATCTATTGACTTGTTGGAGTTGTCATCAATCTCCAAATCCATTTGCTAGCTTAGTTCTGTCACCACCAGCTGAACTTTGTCAATGGATGTTTTTGGTGAACTAGGTCCAATATTCTCAGCATCACGAGATGCGTCGTCGAATAGTGTCTCTTGTGGTGTTTCAGCAACCTTTGGGACTTGAACCATTGCAGTCTCAGCAACTGGTTCATCAGCAATTACAGCTTCAATAACTGCAACTTCAGCAACTTGATGAGTTGCTTGTTTAGCAACCATCTTTTCAGTAGCATTATCACCAAGTGATGCTCTTCTCAAATCAGCAGCAATATCACTTGTTGGTTCCAGAGTGTGGTCATCGAGATTATCTACAATGTAGATATCTGGGACTGGGGCAGGAATTTCGTTTCCACTGCCTTGTTGTCTTATTTCAGTAGATGTATCAACGTTGAGTTGATTGTTGAAGACTTCTGCAAACACTTCAACATTGCTGAAGGCTTCTGCAAACACTTCAACAACATCTACTGGAGTGGCTTGTGTTCCAGCAACTCCTGGAGCATCATCTGAAAGATCATGGACAATTGGAATGGTCTTACGAGCCATTGTTTTCTTTCTTGGGTAAGTCTTTGTCCGTTTCTTCTTAGGGATGGGGTCAGCTGATGACGCTGCAGTTTGAGTGTCATCATCAGCTTTCCTCTTTTTCTTCTTATATTTTTTCAGTTTCGCTCCAGCAGCAACATCTGCATCTTTCAGCAACGGCTGTTGTACACTTACCTTGTTGATCACCATCTGCAGCAGTTGCATTCATGGACTGATTTTCAGTCTCATCAACATTTGCAGTTGTTGGATACCTGTCTTGCTGACCAACACTAACAACATTTGCAGCTGTTGTCTTCTTTGACTTCTTGTCAGCAAGCTTAGGTCCATTCTACTTGTATAAGGCTCTTCCCACATTGCATACTGATTTCTTAATCGGCAATGGGTTTCTCAGCTGAATCCTGAAGTGTTCAACGATATAGCATATTTTCAGTCCATACATTACTGGGAAGGTAGGTGAGACTGTGTTGTCTTCAACCTTTACCTTAAATTTAGTAACACAATCAACAAGTCTGTTGAAAATGTACTTAGCCCAGTTGAGCTCTGTTTTGTTCTCATGGATATGCATCAGCAATGGCCACCTTCTCAAGCCTACTTGGTCAATTCGTCCAACTTGGGAGTCTAAGACATTGATTAGTAGCAGAGCTACTAGACCAATCGAATGGGAAAGATGCTTCCTCTTTACGTGCTTTGTCCAAGTCACGGGAGCAATCTCGCCTTTCTTCATTCTTTCATTTCTGACATCACTATAGAAGGCTTCTATTTCTTCATTGATGAATGTGTATTTTACACTTTCATTCAAGTCTTTTTCACCTATTTTAGCTATCCTCTATGTTAATTTAGCTATATTTTAGTACATTTTATTAGAATAGTGTCACGTTTCCCTTTAGATTTTATTTTACAGGTTTTGGTTGAAATTCGGAGATATCGGGGCAATTATATTGAAGTCTACAAGGAATTGGTGTTCCAGAAGCCTATTTGGAGTATCTGAAGGTTTCCGGATAGGATTTGGAGTCTAGGGGCCGAATCTGGAGGTTAGAAGGCTACTAGAAGTCATAAACCGAGTCCGAAAAGGTGAAGAAATCCAAAACCGCGTCGAAAACGCGGAATTCCGGGAAAAAAGCGTGGGGCGAACCGCCGGAGTCACGGGGCGAACCGCCGCGGGCTAATTTCGGGCATATATATAGTGCTCAGTTTTCTCTCCGAAAATCATATCTTTCCAAGCCTACTTTCTCACCTCTCTCTATAGTTTTAGGTAGGAACTTCCCGGGGCTTGTCCTGGGAGTTCCATAGCTTATGGGATACTTTTTCATAGCATATTGGAGCGCGTAGGATCGCAATCATCCGGAGATTGACAACCTTCGGTAACTTTGTATCTTACAGTTTTTATCTACTTATTTTATTCTTGTTTCAATATGTTTTCTTCTATGATTGCTATTGATTGCATGTCTATTATGAGTAGCTAAATTTATCGTTGGTGGTAGTATGTGAATTCTTAGCGAGGGAAGATAATTATGCTAATGGCTATATCGCGCATTATACTCCGTGTCATTGCTTTATTTCGTTGATCAGTTGCAACCAAAATTCTCGTATGTTGTATTGATTATTATGCACGCATGGACACTAGTCGACCATCAGACCAATTATCTTCGTAGTGTTGAATAATTACGGAACACATTAGGATAATCGTTGTTGACTAGTCAGACCAAATTATCGTCGTAGGGCTTAATACTTGCAACAGGACACAAGATTGATTCAAAGATCTCTATGCAAGACCAAGGAATTTATGCATGATTATCGACCCATTATGTTAAGAAGGACCATACTATCACCAATCTCCATTATCTGCTTGAAAACCCCTATTGCTTTCTATCTGCTGTTTTATATTCTCTTGTTAATTAGATAAAGCTAGTTATAGTCCTGAGAGAACGACACTCGAGTCATTCTACTACTACACTACGGTTTTCGTTGTAGTTGTGGATTGCCTTTGGCTAAATAACAAATTTATTTGACTGAACCGGCACCTGACAAATCTCCGTTCATCAAATTGGCGCCGTTGCTGGGGACTATACTCCTTTTTTCTGTTTATATTGTTTATATTTACAGCTTTAGATTCCTAATTCTTTTAGTTTTAGTTTTCCTTTTTAATCTTTCTCTGCTTTCCTAGTTTGTTTCTAAACACTTTTCCTAGTCTGTCACAGATAGTGTATGCCGCATACACGTTCTGCAGGTATACCGCTTGCTGATTCAATTGCTGAGATTGATAGAGTCTACCACCAAAGAAGGCGACTCCTTTTCAAGAAAATCGACGGAATGGCAGAAGCTAGACCACTGAAGGCATGGGTACAACCCACCAAGGATCGTATGAGGGGACCGGCGATAGTTCTTTCGCCTGCAACCCGAGATCTGGAGATCAAGAACCACGCATTCCAACAACTTCCGAGTCTATGGCTTATCAAGGGAAGATGTGATGGGGGTACTTGAACGATATCGATGATTTCGTCAACCAACTCCCACGACCCGGAGCTGACATAACAACGGATGAGTTAAGAATGAAGGTTTTTGCTATGGGACTTGGCGACAGAGCCAAGTCATGGCTGAGCTCTCTTCCAGCAGGCTCGCTGGACACTTGGGAAAAGGTTTTCAGCTTTCATGGAGAAATACTTCCCACACACTCTGACTACCGCGCTTAAGGCGCAGATCACTGGATTCAAGCAAGACTATGATGAGACCATCTACACCGCGTTCGAGAGGTTCCAAGATCTCACGAACAAGTGCCCTCACCATGGGTTTGAACTTTCTGACCTAGTCCAACACTTCTACAATGGACTAACCTTCGAAAACCAACAAGTGGTGGATTTCCAATGCCGAGGCAATATTTGGGAGGAAACCGCAGAAGCCGTCTGGGCTGTTTTCGAAAGGCTTGCTAAGGGTTCGCAGTTCAAGGACCCAAGGGAAATGGTTAGGAGACGTGGTCCTGAAGCTCCATCGACTCAAGAAGCCCCTATGTACAGGGGGAATGGGGATCAATTCGAGTGTTTTACCAACGAATTGAAGCAAGTCCTCAACAGCGCCACCGGAACAACTGTTTCGAACGAAGTATGCCGAATATGCAAGAACTATGGGCATGGGGCTCATATGTGTAGATCGGAGCTGGCGTACGATGATGGCAACTGGGCTCGAGGAGGCGAAGAAGAAGCCTTTGCTACGGAGTTTGGCACTCAAGAAGTTAGCTACGGACAAGATGGTAGGAATCCTCGAGGTGGATTTTGGAGAAGAGGATACCGCAACAATCAAGGATATGCACCGGCTAACCAAACTTATGGACCTAACCAAGACCGTAGTAGGCTAAACTATGGTAATGATCACTGCGAAAACCCCGCTCCGAAAGAGCCACCGAAGTCGAAGACGGCTCAACTGATGGAGAACTTGCAGAAGATGGTTGATCACACACAAAGTTTTCTCAAACGTTATGAAGAAGATTCTGAGAAGACTAGGGCAAGGCTCGATAGGTTGGAAGAAAGCACTAGGCCTGCCCATAAAAAGATGCAAGAGTTGATCGACCAAAGAGCAAGTAGGGAACAAGGCAAACTGCCTAGCAACACTGTGAAGTCGAAATTGGCTGGTGATGTACCTGACGAAATCAACATCAGGAAGGTCGTTAGGTGCGAGTGTTGCATGAAGGAAGAACTTCTACAGGCTGAGGAAGAAGAGAAGGACCTTGGTTCTGACGCAAGTGATGAGGAGCAAGAGGATCCCGAACCACTCCCTAAAAGTTTCGATGTTAAGGTAGGGATTGGTGAGCTTGAAGATGTCCGTGCCACACTAGACACGGGATCCTACTCAAACATAATTCCTTTGAATGTGTTTTAAAAGAGTAACCTTGGAAAACTATCTGAGGAAAGGGCTATTGTGCGACTGGCGGATGGATCATTTATGAGACCCGAAGGAGTTGTGAAAAATGTGTTGGTCAAGATTGGTGAAGCATCTGTTTACACCAATTTTGTAGTTATGCCGGCGTCTGCACCTGGAACAGGGGATGTAGTACTCTTAGCGCAACCATTCTTGACTAAACTACGCTCTGTGATGGACATCTACCAAAGAACTTGCACCATCGAAGTGGACGGAAAGCAACACGTTTTGCACGCCATACCTGATCCACCTGACCCGCCCGATATTTCTTTCACTACTCACTACTGTGGTCTTGCAGCCTATATTCTTTCTTATTCACAGGTTCGTGGCATGGAGAGGAGATCAATGAAGGGGAAGCCTAGTACCCGCAGAAAGAAGAGATAGGCGCGGACAGAAGTCGAGTCAAAGACTTTAAACAATGGCGCTATCCGGGAGGCAACCCGGAGATTTTATCGCTTTCTTTACCGCTTTAGATTTTTTCTCACGAGTTTGATTGAGTATTATAGGTCACTTATACAAGCATTAGCTCTCACCTTGGATCCACTTTCGACGTTCGGGACGAGCGACGACGTTCAGGTTTGGGGAGGAGGCTATCGCTGGTTATCTCTATACTTATCTTGCTTATGATAAACTCGTGAAATTTTTTGCATTTGCACGTTTACTGCTTTCCTAGGATAGTCTTGCATGTTTTACATGGAGTTTATTGCCGATTTTTTTGAACTTTTTTATTGGGTAGATCAACTAACTATGCCATTAATCGTATGCTTCATTTCTATGAATTAGTTTGAGGTTTTTCTCGCTTGGCTTGTCTCATTTATGTATTGCACTTAGTTGAGCTTGGTAGTCTCGACATCACTTAGTGGTGTTTTCTCTACTGCGGTTCACGAAGGCCTTTATAATAGGATTATGCATGTTAGGGTCTTATGGTTGTTTTCCCGAGTAATTATGTACCTAAGAGGCAACAAGTCTTCACCATGCTTTGAGATTGCTAAATGCCTAGGAAGGAGGTAGTGTGAGGTTGTGTGATCCTTTGTTTATAACCTATTCTTCCGAATAGGTTTGGGGAGGGGGTTACACCATCATATACTTGTTTCTGTTTTTCATTTTTTGTATCGTGGGTTTATTTTCCTTTTTCGTAAATTTTGTGCTCCAACCTATTCTTTCGAATAGGTTTGGGGAAGTCGTGTGAGTCTTTTTGTTTCTCTCTTTGTTATGCTACTGCTGGCTAGAAAAAATCGAAAAAAAAGAAGAAAGAAAAATTCCAGAAAAAAAGAGGAAAAAGAAAAGAATCTGGAAAGAAAAAAAAGAGAAGACCCCAAAAAAGCAAAGAAGGGTCCAAAAAAGTAAGAAAAGCCAAATAGCAGTTTAGCAAAGTGTTGAGTCTTTTCCATTTTCGTATTGTTCGTAATAGTGTTTTTATTTTTTTTAAGTGTCATCTGTTGTAGACCACCCTCGTCCTGCCATTCAGGAAGTGGTGAATAGCTTAGGACTTTACTTGTGAGAAGGGTAGAATAGGGGAGAGTTATCTTTTATAGGGAACCCTCCTTCGTTTGATGAGAGCCAGTACTGGTTCGACCTCTTTTGAGGAAAAGTCTTAACATGTTGGAACAGCAGTAAGTCCTCAGTTTCATAGGCACGGGGCAACCATTCGTATCTTAGCATGCATCATTACGTCTTCACTGACTAGGTCCAGGTAGAGAATGTTACGAGAGACTATCTTGTCTTGACATAAGTGCTTATGTGGATGTGTATAAGTCAATCGAGGTATTCTTCAACCTATATTCATGCTTTGATTTATATGGTTTTTGTTCATATGTTATTTGATAGATTCAGTAATTTAGTTCATTTTATTTGGCATGAAACTCCATTTTGAGTCTTGCATGTTTTTGTATTAGAGTCTAGCTTAGTTGCTTGAGGACAAGCAAAGGTTCCGTTTGGGGAGTTTGATCAATGTGTATTTTACACTTTCATTCAAGTCTTTTTCACCTATTTTAGCTATCCTCTATGTTAATTTAGCTATATTTTAGTACATTTTATTAGAATAGTGTCACGTTTCCCTTTAGATTTTATTTTACAGGTTTTGGTTGAAATTCGGAGATTTCGGGGCAATTATATTGAAGTCTACAAGGAATTGGTGTTCCAGAAGCCTATTTGGAGTATCTGAAGGTTTCCGGATAGGATTTGGAGTCTAGGGGCCGAATCTGGAGGTTAGAAGGCTACTAGAAGTCATAAACCGAGTCCGAAAAGGTGAAGAAATCCAAAACCGCGTCGAAAACGCGGAATTCCGGGAAAAAAGCGTGGGGCGAACCGCCGGAGTCACGGGGCGAACCGCCGCGGGCTAATTTCGGGCATATATATAGTGCTCAGTTTTCTCTCCGAAAATCATATCTTTCCAAGCCTACTTTCTCACCTCTCTCTATAGTTTTAGGTAGGAACTTCCCGGGGCTTGTCCTGGGAGTTCCATAGCTTAGGGGATACTTTTTCATAGCAGATTGGAGTGCGTACGATCGCAATCATCCGGAGACTGACAACCTTCGGTAACTTTGTATCTTACAGTTTTTATCTACTTATTTTATTCTTCTTTCAATATGTTTTCTTCTATGATTGCTATTGATTGCATGCCTATTATGAGAAGCTAAACTTATCGTTGGTGGTAGTATGTGAATTCTTAGCGAGGGAAGATAATCATGCTAATGGCTATATCGCGCATTATACTCCGTGTCATTGTTTTATTTCGTTGATCAGTTGCAACCAAAATTCTCGTATGTTGTATTGATTATTATGCACGCATGGACACTAGTCGACCATCAGACCAATTATCTTCGTAGTGTTGAATAATTACGGAACACATTAGGACAATCGTCGTTGACTAGTCAGACCAAATTATCTTCGTAGTGCTTAATACTTGCAACAGGACACAAGATTGAATCAAAGATCTCTATGCAAGACTCAGGAATTTATGCATGATTATCGACCCATTATGTTAAGAAGGACCATACTATCACCAATCTCCATTATCTGCTTGAAAACCCCTATTGCTTTCTATCTGTTGTTTTATATTCTCTTGTTAAATAGATAAAGCTAGTTATAGTCCTGAGAGAACGACACTCGAGTCATTCTACTACTACACTACGGTTTTCGTTGTAGTTGTGGATTGCCTTTGGCTAAATAACAAATTTATTTGACTGAACCGGGACCTGACAAATCTCCGTTCATCATTCATCAGTGGCAGTGATGTCCTCTTCAGTTCCAGTAGTTGGAATCTGAAAGATGTTGGCTAAATCGATCCATTTCAGGATGATTTTCACACCTTGAACTGTGGTAGAAATCACTTTTTGAGTGACTCCTTGTCCATTAGTGAGAGTTTGGATTTCTGCATTATTGTAGAATTCCATAGCATCTAACATACTCACTTTCTTAGGGCGAGCAGTTATGAAGAAAAGAAGGCCTTGTTGATTTATCAAATTTAGTGCCTCTTCATTTTCTTCATCTAATTCTTGTTCATAAAAGTATCTTATATACTTTTCTTTGGCGAATCCGCCCCATTGCATCACACTACAAGGAAAACTGATTTTAGAAACGGACGCCATCCGTCGCTATATGTTAGCGATCCGTCGCTAAACACCAATAGCGACGGAAAGCCCGTCGCTAAATAGACCATCGCGAAAAGTGGCGTCGCTAAAAAATAAAGAGACGGTTAATATTATCCGTCGCTATATGTAGCGAAAGTTCAGTTTATCCGTCGCTATATTGTCGTTGACCAACATAGAGACGGATGACTTTATCCGTATCTATATATAGTGACGGATTATGTTATCCGCCGCTAAAACTAAGGGACACGTGTCATTCCCTTGCGAGGGGAATTTGGCGACGGATAAACTAATTCGTCGCTAACTTCTCTGATTTTTTTTTTAAATTGATTTTTTGTTTTACTGAATTTATGTGAAAAATTGTTATTTTAACTCAAAATTGAGTACGACTAACAAAATATATACGATTGATTCATTTTACGATAATCGAAATTTCAATAAAAAAACTAAAAGTGTACGTACAAAGAAACTAAAAGGTACGAAGATAATCATTAAAATAAACGAGAATCCTAAAATGTACGGATAAAGAATAACAATCCTAAAACGCAGTAATCTTACAGGCTCTCCACTAACCAACCGACCCCTTCAGCCGTCAACGCCCCATCCCTATGTGCCTGCTCACGGGTCACATGGTTCTGCCACGATTCCAGCCACAGATGCCGATGCTCCGGATTGAGGTACCGAACCCATTCTTTATGCCGAAAGTACCTTTCATTGGCATAATAAATCGAATGCCTGTGAATCTTCTCCGCCCGGATGTTGAATACCCTCAATATCTCCTCCGCATTGGCAGGAGGGACATAGTAGTATTTCTGCAACACAACAATCCCACAAAAAATCCCACGTCAGTGCCCCACAAGAACAAATAATGTGCGTAGACACATGTACAATAAAGGAAATGCCCCAAGAATAGATACTATAGGCAATGCCCCAAGAATAGATACTATAGGCAATGCCCCAAGAATAGATAATATAGGCAATGCCCCAAGAATCCAATATACAAATATTCAAGTAAAGATAGTAAAGTACCTGAAATTCTTCCCACAAGTGCTCCTTCACGGGTCGAGGAACCGTAGCCCACCTTTCTCCGCCACTACCAAGAGGCGTAAAGAACTCTCTTTTCATGAGCATTGTAATCCTTCTAGAAGCTATAGTAGGTTGAAACTTGTCACACATTTTGAAAGATTAAAAGCTGGAGTACCGAAAACTATATATACAAGAACAAATAAATACCAATTTATTAAGAACTTACTTAGATCCGTTGGTGGACAATACTGGAAGCCCATTGATCCGTCGAGGGCCGCCCGGTTGCTGTGCTTGATCCATGGAAACTAATATACATATAGCATTATCACAATCAAATACAAAACACTAAAATACAAACTCTTAATGTGTTTAGATAAAATACAAGATGTGTTTAGACAAATACAAGATGTTTTTAGACAAATCCGTCGTTATATGTGAACACGAAAGGATGTCTGGATCTTTAGGATCTTGAAACTGACTAAAGATGGAGACTTCAAACTCCTAAACATCCAGACACATTTCTTGCTCACATACTACATTATGTATATACAACTTATTAAGAATAGAGTGTTTACATGATTACGATATTGAACTAAACTTTGAGAATGGCTGAAATACGCTAGTACAGTAACAACGGCATTAGAAATGTTGTTGTTACGGTACCAGCGTACTACAATCATTCACAAGCCCAGGCCTACCATACCATTCATCAATCTATATATATGGAAGTGATGGTGTGTCCGAAGGACAGTGTGTTTGTATTTTTTATGCATATACGTATATCATCATCACACTTTATAAAATGATTAGTATTACCAAAAATCCTTTAATTTCGAAAATTCTAAAAGTCGTTACATAAATGTATGCCTCATAAATTTTTCCTATACATGAATGTGGCTACATGAATGTGTACATTAATATATTAACAATAAAGTGTATTTGTCCTTTAGAATTCCCAACACCAACTATAAGAAGTCACCTAATTTTAACATATTCTCACACAAACAACTATGGAAAACCCTAACAAATTCAGATATGAAGAAACAGCCCCACATTCCCCCCCACCTTCTCCCCCACCACAAATGTAGGTAGAGGAGGCGGCTGATGATCCGAATTTGTCAGACTCAATTAATCACATAAATTTGTTTTTAGCCAAAGGCAATTCACAACTACAACGAAAACCGTAGTGCAGCAGTAAAATAACCTCGAGTGTCGATCTCTAAGGACTATAACTAGCTTTATCAAATTTAACTTAAACTATAAACTCAACAAACGACTTAGCACAGATTTTCTTATCAATAATAATGGAAATTAGTGATACTATGATCATTCTAAGCATCAGGTTAATAATCATGCATGAAGTACTTGAACGTTTGCATAGAGATCTAAGATCATGAATTGTCCAATGTGTTCCGTTCAATTCACCACTACGAAGATAGAGGGCTTAGATAGATCAAAGAAATAAAGCAATAAGTCAAGTCTGAATCGCGTTACAGCCATCAAGCATAATTAAGAACCCTATCTAAGAAATCACATACTATCACCAACGATAGATTTAGCTACTCATAGATAGATTGCAATCAACAAGAATCAAAGCAAGATTGAATGAAAACATGTTGAATGAAATAAATATAAATAGAAAAATCGTGAGATACAATGTTACCGACGAAGGTTGTCAATCTCCGAAGAATTGCTAGCTCACAAGCAAGAATTGATAAACAACGAGGTCCAATTGCTATGCTTAATCCTCGAAATTGATAAGAAAAAGAGTCTCCTATGCTAAGAATTCCCAGAACAGGCTCTGGAGAATTCGTCTCTAAAAATAATGTGAAAAGGTATGAAAAAAGGTCTGAAAAACGTAGAGAATGGAGCAACTATATATAGTGTTCGAAAACTAGGGGGCGAATCGCCCCTGGTCCCAGGCGAACCGCCTGGCACCGGGCGAATCGCATGGGAGCTCCAGGTCGGTGGAGATGCGTTTTTGACGCGTTTTTGGTCTTCTTTTCCTTTTCGGACTCGGATTTTGCCTTCTAGTGACCTTTAAGCCTTGAAACTCGACCCCTAGACCTCAAATCTCATCCGGAACCTTCTAGATACACCACGGATGACCACGAAACACCGAATCTTCATTCTCTTCAACATAATTGCCCATAAAAACACGTTTTTCACCTAAAACCAGAAAAATGCAAACTAAAGGGAAACGTGATGCTATTCTAATAAAATGCACTATAATATAGCTAAGTTAACATAGAGGATAGCTAAATAGGTGAAAAAAGACTCGAATGAAGGTGTAAAATACACGTTCATCAAACTCCCCAAACCGAACCTTTGCTTGTCCTCAAGCAACTAAGCTAGACTCTAATGCAAAACACCAATGCAACACACAAAATGGAGTCTCATGCCAAATGAAATGAACTAATCTATTGAATCTATCAAAAACTCATGAACAAAGACCATAGAAATCATAACATGGATATTGGTCAAAGAATGTCTCGATTGACTCATACGCATTCACATATGCACTATGTTAAAGAAGATAGTCTCTCGTAACATTCTCTACCTGGACCTAGTCAGTGACGACGTAATGAAACATGTTAAAATATGAATGGTTGTCCCGTGCCTATGAAACTGAGGACTTACTACTGTTCACCAAGTTAAGACTTTTCCTCAAAGAGGTCGAACCAATACTTGCTCTCATCAAACGAAGGAGGGTTCCCTAAAAGTTCACACTCCCCTATTCTACCCATCTCTTAAGCAAAGTCATAAACTAATCACCACTTCCTGAATGGAAGGACGAGGGTGGTCTAGAACAGATGACACTCAAACAATCAAAAGAAAAAAAATTACAACTCGATCACGAACATTACAAGAATTGAAAAATAAGACAAACACTTTGCTAAACTGCTTTTTGGCTTTCTTTGGACCCTTCTTTGCTTTTTTGGGGTCTCTTTTTTCTTTTTTTTTTCTTTTCCAGATTTTTTCTTTTTTTTTTTCTTTTTTTTATAGCCAGCAGTAGCACAACGAAAAAGAAATTACAATGACTCACAAACGAAAAGGAAATTACAATGACTCACAAACGAAAAAGAAATTACAATGACTCAGAAACGAACTCCCCAAACCTATTCGAAAGAATAGGTTGAAGCACAAACTTTACGAAAAAGGAAAAAAAAACTCACAACACTCAAAAATCGAAAAACAAGTCTAAAGATAGCGTAACCCCCTCCCCAAACCTATTCGAAAGAATAGGTTGCAAACAAAAGATCACACAATCTCACACTACCTCCTTCCTAGGCATTTATCATTCTCAAAGCAAGGTGAAGACTTGTTGCCTCTTAGGTACATAATTACACGGGAAAACAACCACAAGACTCTAACATGCATCATCCTATTATAAAGGCCTTTGTGAACCGCAGTAGAGAAAACACCACTAAGTGATGTCGAGACTACCAAGCTTAACTAAGTGCAAACATAAATGTGACAAGCCAAGCGAGGAAAACCTCAAACAAATTCATAGATATGAAACGCATGGTCAAAGGTCATAATTAGTTAATCTACCCAATAAAAAAGTTCAAAAAATTTGGCAATAAACTCCACACAAAAACATGCAAAACTATACTAGGATGAATGTAGTGTATGCAACTAAATACTAAGAAAGCGATAAACGTGCAAATGCTAATGCAAACGAATTTCAACAAAATGCAAGGTACTATACTCACACTACCAATGCCAAGCTCCAAACTAACAACAATAGTTCACTTAAATCCCATCCCTCCTCATGAAACTAAAGCTAGTCCCTAGAAATAAGAGAATGAGGAAATAAGAAGTGATACTAGATGTTACCGCGTGGTTTGGCCTCGGTCGGCTGAGTACACAAGATTTAAGGTATGGAGATTGCTCGAGGGCCCTTGTTGGTGATCATCGGAGCCCGTGGTGGTGGTGTTGGTTCTACTAATAGATCGAATAGGGCCAACTCCTCCGTCAGTATTCATGGCATCCTCATTGTACCTATTGTCTTCATTGTCACCATCATCATCATTAGAAGAATTGCGTTGTCGAAGAGAAGCCTCAACATTAGCAACTGCAGCTATGGTGTTTTCCATCCGGTATCTCTCTAATAGCCCATGAATTGTTGAAGGGGAAAGAGCCGTGCTCTTAGAGTCTCCTTCACCAATGTCCTCTACCCCATGGAACTTACAGTAAGCTGTGATGAAACTCGAAAACTCAGAGGTTTTCTTCTTCTTTGCCTAATGTCGCCCACATTCTTCACGGTTGATGCTCTCGATGTCTATATGTGCTCCCTCAATAAGCAGTCGAGGGGCACCCCAAAGAGTGGTTCGGTGTCCATGTCATTATGTTTTGGAATCAAGTTAGCGATACGGAACTTCATCACCAGTGTCGACTCAAGACTAAATCTGTTGTGATGAGGCTACCCCGGTTGTTTCCTAGTCTCTCGGACCTTGCAGTCCTTGTGGCAGATTTCTGCCGTGATATTGGTTTCAATCCCTTTACTGGTATGTGAATAGACATAAGAGTGCTCACTCCCGGTGAATTCTCGTTCAACCTTATGGATAAACCGCGAAGTTGTTGCAAAAGTCCATGGCTTGAACACACCTCTAACGAGATCACTCTCCTTCTCTTGTAGATTAGTATACCCAACATAGAACTCATGGAGAACGTCCTTGTCAAACCCTTCGACATGGTTGGAATCGAACAACCTCCACTACCTCATTGTAGCCAAACGAAAGTGCTCCTCTCTCTTTGTGGCATGGTTCCTACAAACATCCATTAGTACCTCGTACAGCAAAAAGTTTCATGCATATGCAAATGCAAGAGTGAAACAAATGAGTAACTCCATAATCACGCCTAATCTTCAAAACACCAAGTCTAATCTAGCTACCATAGTGCAATGTATCAACATATAACATATCTCAGCAAGCCTTATGCTAGATAACTAGTAACCTCAAATCACAAGATTCGTTCAAACCATAGTACTCAAAAAATTTACCAAAAAGTCTCAAACCCTATCAATCAAGTGTTCTACCAACATGTCTACCTTTATCATACCAATAATCTCATCTTATAAAATGAAATGAAAAAGGAGAAGTAATGCAAAACGAGACATAGACATCAAAGTAAGCAAAATTCTCAATTTATCAAACTAAGCAAAAATGAGCAAGCAATTGGTAATGAAAATTGATTCTAATCACATAAACAATCAACCCATACATTATATAAGCTCAATTGAAGCATAAATCAAAAAAACCCCAGATTTGAAAAATTAGGGTTCATGTGAAGATACCTGAGATCTGAAAAACAAATGAACTAGGATGAAAGTTGTTCGGATAGAATTAAAGAGCACGTAATGGGCTTCGATTGAAACTAAAGAACACAAAATTTGATGGAGAAATGAAGAAATTAGGGAAGAAAGAAGATCTTTTGAGTTTTTGGGTGTTTTGGAGTATGAGAGGTGAAGAAGATGAGAGAATGAGGATAATGGGGAGAAATCCCGCTTTTTATACTGTCTAAGAACGGGGGGCGATTCGCCCCCCATCGCCAGAGAGCGTGAAGCTCTCTGGCGGTGTGGGGCGAATCGCCCCCCACTGCCAGAGAGTCTGAAACTCTCTGGCTCTGTGGGGCGATTCGTCCCCCACCTCAAGAGGTGGGGAGACGAAATTTTTCGAAAAAACTCAGTTTTTATCCCCGAAAACCATTTCCCTCATAAAAAACACTCGAAAAAAATTCACTCAAACATAAACATAAGCACAAAGCAACACATAAACGAACAAATGCACATAAAGAAAGGCAAATTGTTCAATGTATGAATGCAATAAAGCGATAAAAAAGCGATAAAAACTCCGGGTTGCCTTCCGGATAGCGCCATTGTTTATAGTCTTTGACTCGACTTCTTCTTGCTCTTAGTTCTTCTTTTGGAGGGTACTTGTCTTCCCCTTCATGGATCTTTTCCTCATGCCACGAACCTGTGAATGAGAATGAACATAGACAGCAACACCAAAGTAGTTAATTGTGTGAGAAGCATTGAAGTGAATATTTGGATCAGATATGGCTCGCAACACATGTTGCTTGCCATCCACCTCAATGGTGCAAGTTCTTCGGTAGATGTCTATCACGGAGCGTAGCTTAGTCAAAAACGTTCGCCCCAAGAGAACAACATCCCCCATCCCAGGTGTAGACGCCGGCATAACTACAAAGTTGGTGTACACAGAACCTTCACCAATCTTAACCAATGCGTTCTTCACAACGCCTTCGGGTCTCACAAAGGATCCATCTGCCAATTGCACAATAGCCTTATGCTCAGGTAGTTTTCCAAGGCTACTCTTCTCAAACACATTCATTGGGAGTGTTAGTGTTGAAATATGTCAAGTCCACATGTACGAACTGGAGCGGTCTAAGAGCACGACAAAGCATCATAGGTCGTCCCTCAAGGGGCGCGACCACACCCAAGTATGTCACTAAGGTGTGGTTCGACCAACATAAGGACCGACCATCACTAGGAGGCCAACCCTCAAAATAAGCTCATTACAAGGACAAAGCAGCCATTGAGCTCGAAGAGCATCTCTATGGCTCGAGTAGCATCTCTACGGCTCGAGGAGGACCTTACGTCAAGGTAACGCTCCTTGAGAGAAACTGGGCAAGACACTACTCGCACCCTCTACGTACAAGGAAGACACGAGGACCCCGAGCGACCAGCCATGGTTGCTCCCTTGGGCCAAGGCCCATGGACCTCCCTAATGGGCCTGGGCCGAGGAAGGCTTCAATCTCAGTCGTACACGTGTTGTGATCCTACGCGACCTGGAGATAAAAGTCCACAAGTATATAAAGGCTTCATTCACTTCCCAACAGTAAGCATTAACACCTCTCAACCACCATGTAACGACCCGACCAATCCGGCCGGCGTGGTTACTCATGGGCTCTCTCCGGGGTGATATGCTGGACCCACAGACCAACACGGGTTCTAATCCGCGCACTTTGTCCTCACTCGTGCGCGCACCGGGAACTTCCCAGTGGGTCACCCATCCTAGAATTGCTCCAGAGCAAGCACGCTTAACTCTGAAGTTCTTCTAGGTGGATTCCCGAAAAGAAAGGTGCACCTTGTTGGTATGAGTAGCGTTCTCAACCCTTTTAAGCCTCTGAAATATGGGGCGTTACAATCACCCCCTCTTAAATTGCGCAACGTCCTCGTTGCGCGCTGTCCCGAGACTAACCATCCGTGCAGGATTCTAGAGGTGGCCCCTCCAGGCTCAAGAGGTGGCTCCCACCGTCGATACGGTGTAGCACTTTGCCCCGGATGGCACTTAGTTCCTGCAGTTCCGGATAGTCCCTCTCTGATACCATTTGTAACGACCCGACCAATCCGGCCGGCGTGGTTACTCATGGGCGCTCTCCGGGGTGATATGCTGGACCCACAGACCAACACGGGTTCTAATCCGCGCACTTTGTCCTCACTCGTGCGCGCACCGGGAACTTCCCAGTGGGTCACCCATCCTAGAATTGCTCCAGAGCAAGCACGCTTAACTCTGAAGTTCTTCTAGGTGGATTCCCGAAAAGAAAGGTGCACCTTGTTGGTATGAGTAGCGTTCTCAACCCTTTTAAGCCTCTGAAATATGGGGCGTTACACACCACTCAATATTTCTCTCACTAGGGTAGTCTTCAGCTCCCTACACGTAAAGTCGTCGCTCCGGTCTGATACCTTACAGACCGGGTAAGAGACACTAACCCCCCCCTCTAGTCTATTTCAGGTGCGAGGAAGCTACAAGAAGGTTCCCTATCATTCCAGGAGGAACACTACATGAATAAGACATAGGATAGGTTGACCATAGCGACTTACTGCGAACTTAGAAATAAGCACGAATTACCCTTCAACATTTGGCGCCGTCT
>CM051457.1:89525335-89580351 GCA_028274465.1 Plantago ovata | reverse complement strand
GCTGAGTTCATGGGCGCAGTCCAACTCGGACATTTGGACGAACCGTTTGATCTCCGCGCCGCGATCAACGTCCAAGGTGATGAATGTGTATTTTACACTTTCATTCCAGTCTTTTTCACCTATTCTAGCTATCCTCTATGTTAATTTAGCTATATTTTAGTACATTTTATTAGAATAGTGTCACGTTTCCCTTTAGATTTTATTTTACAGGTTTTGGTTGAAATTCGGAGATTTCGGGGCAATTATATTGAAGTCTACAAGGAATTGGTGTTCCAGAAGCCTATTTGGAGTATCTGAAGGTTTCCGGATAGGATTTGGAGTCTAGGGGCCGAATCTGGAGGTTAGAAGGCTACTAGAAGTCATAAACCGAGTCCGAAAAGGTGAAGAAATCCAAATCCGCGTCGAAAAACGTGGAAATTCCGCGAAATACTGGGGGGCGAACCGCCGGAGCAATGGGGCGAACCGCCCCGTGATATTTCGGGGCCTATATATAGTGCTCAGTTTTCTCTCCGAAAATCATATCTTTCCAAGCCTACTTTCTCACTACTCTCTATAATTTTAGGTAGGAACTTCCCAGGGCCTGTCCTGGGAGTTCCGTAGCTTAGGGGATACTTTTTCATAGCAGATTGGAGCGCGTAGGTGATGAATGTGTATTTTACACTTTCATTCGAGTCTTTTTCACCTAATTTAGCTATCCTCTATGTTAATTTAGCTATATTTTAGTACATTTTATTAGAATAGTGTCACGTTTCCCTTTAGATTTTATTTTACAGGTTTTGGTTGAAATTCGGAGATTTACGGGCATTTATATTGAAGTCTACAAGGAATTGGTGTTCCAGAAGCATATTTGGAGTATCTGAAGGTTTCCGGATAGGATTTGGAGTCTAGGGGCCGAATCTGGAGGTTAGAAGGCTACTCGAAGTCATAAACCGAGTCCGATCGAAAAGGTGAAGAAATCCAAAACCGCGTCGAAAACACGAAAATTCCGCGTTTACACTGTGGGGCGAAGCGCCTCGTGCCTCGGGCGAACTGCCCCAGAGGATTTTCGGGCCTATATATAGTTGCGAGTTTTCTCTCCGAAAATCATATCTTTCCAAGCCTACTTTCTCACCTCTCTCTATAGTTTTAGGTAGGAACTTCCCGGGGCCTGTCCTGGGAGTTCCATAGCTTAGGGGATACTTTTTCATAGCAGGTTGGAGCGCGTAGGATCGCAATCATCTGGAGATTGACAACCTTCGGTAACTTTGTATCTTACAACTTTTATCTACTTATTTTATATTCTTTCAATATGTTTTCTTCTATGATTGCTATTGATTGCATGCACATTAT
Source organism: Plantago ovata (assembly GCA_028274465.1). Classification (NCBI taxonomy): domain Eukaryota; kingdom Viridiplantae; phylum Streptophyta; class Magnoliopsida; order Lamiales; family Plantaginaceae; genus Plantago; species Plantago ovata. The sequence goes on along the minus strand of CM051457.1, from coordinate 89,579,022 downwards.
GAGTAGCTAAATTTATCGTTGGTGGTAGTATGTGAATTCTTAGCGAGGGAAGATAATCATGCTAATGGCTATATCGCGCATTATACTCCGTGTCATTGCTTTATTTCGTTGATGAGTTGAACACCAAAATTCTCGTATGTTGTATTGATCATTATGCACACTAGGACACTTGTCGGCCAATCAGACCAAATTATCTTTGTAGTGTTGAATGATTACGGAACACAATAGGACGTTAGTTGTTGACAGGTCAGACCCATATTATCTTCGTAGTGCACAATACTTACAACAGGACCCAAGATTCATTCAAAGATCTCTATGCAAGACCGAGGAATTTATGCATGATTATCGACCCATTATGTTAAGAAGGACCATACTATCACCAACCTCCATTATCTGCTTGAAAACCCCCTATTGCTTTCTATCTGCTGTTTAATATTCTCTTGATTAAATAGATAAAGCTAGTTATAGTCCTGAGAGAACGCCACTCGAGTCATTCTACTGCTACACTACGGTTTTCGTTGTAGTTGTGGATTGCCTTTGGCTTATTACAAATTTATTTGACTGAATCTGACATGTTCATCAAATTGGCGCCGCTGCCGGGGACTATACTCCTTTTTTCTATTTAATTTGTTTATATTTACAGCTTTAGATTCCTAATTCTTTTAGTTTTAGTTTTCCTTTTTAATCTCTCTCTGCTTTCCTAGTTTGTTTCTAATCACTTTTCCTAGTCTGTCACAGATAGTGTATGCCGCATACACGTTCTGCAGGAACACCGCTTGCTAATTCAATTGCTGAGATCGATAGAGTCTACCACCAAAGAAGGCGACTACTTGAAAGGCGCGCACTAGAGGAAATAGAGGAAACCGATTTCTCTGAATCTCTAATTAGTCTTTTCAAGGAATTCGACGGAATGGCAGAAGCTAGAACACTGAAGGCATGGGTACAACCCACCAAGGATCGTATGAGGGGACCGGCGATTGTTCTTTCGCCCGCAACCTGAGATCTGGAAATCAAGAACCACGCATTCCAACAACTTCCGAGGTTCTATGGCTTATCAAGGGAAGATGTGATGGGGTACTTGAATGATATCGATGATTTCGTCAACCAACTCCCACGACCCGGAGCTGACATAACAACGGATGAGGAGGACCTTGGTTCTGACGCAAGTGATGAGGAGCAAGAGGATCCCGAACCACTCCCTAAAAGTTTCGATGTTAAGGTAGGGATTGGTGAGCTTGAAGATGTCCGTGCCACACTAGACATGGGATCCTACTCAAACATAATTCCTTTGAATGTGTTTGAAAAGAGTAACCTTGGAAAACTATCTGAGGAAAGGGCTATTGTGCGACTGGCGGATGGATCATTCATGAGACCCGAAGGCGTTGTGAAAAATGTGTTGGTCAAGATTCGTGAAGCATCAATAAACACCAATTTCGTAGTTATGCCGGCATCTGCACCTGGGACGGGGGATGTCATACTCTTAGGGCAAACATTCTTGACCAAGCTACGCTCAGTGATGGACATCTACCAAAGAACTTGCACCATTGAGGTGGATGCCAAGCAACACGTATTACAAGCCATACCTCATCCACCGGAACCGCCTGATATTACTACACACTATTGTGGTTTTGCAGCCTATATTCTTTCTTATTCACAGGTTCGTGGCATGGAGAGGAGATCAATGAAGGGGAAGCCTAGTACCCGCAAAAAGAGGAGATAGGCGCAGACAGGAGTCGAGTCAAAGACTTTAAACAATGACGCTATCCGGGAGGCAACCCGGAATTTTTACCGCTTTCTTTACTGCTTTTCTGCATGCATTTCATTCTTGAACTATTTTCTTCTCATATGCGAATTTGTTCTTTTATGTGTCGTATATGCTTTTGTTCGAGTGAGATTTTTCGAGTGGTTTTTTGAAAAAAATTAGTTTCGGGATTAAAACCGCATTTTCTGACATCGGGACCCGTCTCCCCGCATTGGGGAGCACGGGGCGAACCGCCCTGTGGTGGGGCGAACCGCCCCACTGATGAAACGCTGTCAGGGTTCAATCAAATAATATTTGTTATTTAGCCAAAGGCAATCCACAACTACAACGAAAACCGTAGTGTAGCAGTAGAATGACTCGAGTGTCGTTCTCTCAGGACTATAACTAGCTTTATCTATTTAACAAGAAAATAAAAAACAGCAAATAAAAAGCAATAGGGGGTTTTCAAGCAGATAATGGAGGTTGGTGATAGTATGGTCCTTCTTAACATAATGGGTCGATAATCATGCATAAATTCCTCGGTCTTGCATAGAGATCTTTGAATGAATCTTGGGTCATGTTGTAAGTATTGTGCACTACGAAGATAGTATGGGTCTGACCTGTCAACAACTAACTTCCTATTGTGTTCCGTAATCATTCAACACTACGAAGATAATTAAGTCTGTTTGGCCGACAAGTGTCCTAGTGTGCATAATGATCAATACAACATACGAGGATTTTGGTGTTCAACTCATCAACGAAATAAAGCAATGACACGGAGTATAATGCGCGATATAGCCATTAGCATGATTATCTTCCCTCGCTAAGAATTCACATACTACCACCAACGATAAATTTAGCTACTCATAATGTGCATGCAATCAATAGCAATCATAGAAGAAAACATATTGAAAGAATATATAAAATAAGTAGATAAAAGTTGTAAGATACAAAGTTACCGAAGGTTGTCAATCTCCGGATGATTGTGATTCTACGCGCTCCAATCTGCTATGAAAAAGTATCCCCTAAGCTACGGAACTCCCAGGACAGGCCCCGGGAAGTTCCTACCTAAAACTATAGAGAGAGGTGAGAAAGAAGGCTTGGAAAGATATGAATTTCGGAGAGAAAACTCGCAACTATATATAGGCCCGAAAAACTTGTGGGGCGGTTCGCCCCCCAGTATTTCGTGGAATTTCCGCGTTTTTCGACGCGGATTTGGATTTCTTCACCTTTTCGGACTCGGTTTCAGACTTCTAATGGCCTTCTAACCTCCAGATTCGGCCCCTAGACTCCAAATCCTATCCGGAAACCTTCAGATACTCCAAATATGCTTCTGGAACACCAATTCCATGTAGACTTCAATATAATTTCCCGTAAATCTCCGAATTTCAACCAAAACCTGTAAAAAAAAATCTAAAGGGAAACGTGACACTATTCTAATAAAATGTACTAAAATATAGATAAATTAACATAGAGGATAGCTAAATTAGGTGAAAAGACTCGAATGAAAGTGTAAAATACACATTCATCAAACTCCCCAAACCGAACCTTTGCTTGTCCTCAAGCAACTAAGCTAGACTCTAATACAAAAAACATGCAAGACTCAAAAATGGAGTTTCATGCCAAATAAAATGAACTAAATTACTGAATCTACCAAATAACATATGAATAAAAACCATATAAATCAAAGCATGAATATAGGTTGAAGAATACCTCGATTGACTTATACACATCCACATAAGCACTTATGTCAAGACAAGATAGTCTCTCGTAACATTCTCTACCTGGACCTAGTCAGTGACGACGTAATGATGCATGCTAAGATACGAATGGTTGCCCCGTGCCTATGAAACTGAGGACTTACTGTTGTTCCACCATGTTAAGACTTTTCCTCAAAAGAGGTCGAACCAGTACTGGCTCTCATCAAACGAAGGAGGGTTCCCTATAAAAGATAACACTCCCCTATTCTACCCATCTCTCAAGTAAAGTCTTAAGCTATTCACCACTTCCTGAATGGCAGGACGAGGGTGGTCTAGAACAGATGACACTTAAGACAAAAAAGATAAAAATTAGAAAAACACAATTAAGATCAATAAGAAAAATGGAAAAGACTCAATACTTTGCTAAACTGCTATTTTGCTTTATTTTTTGGACCCTTCTTTGCTTTTTGGGGTCTTCTCTTTTTTTTCTTTTTTTTCTTTCCAGATTCTTTTTTTTTTTTTTCTTTTTTCTTCTAGAATTTTTCTTTCTTTTTTTTTCGATTTTTTCTAGCCAGCAGTAGCATAACAAAAAGAGAAACAAAAATGACTCACACGACTTCCCCAAACCTATTCGAAAGAATAGGTTGGAGTACAAAATTTACGGAAAAGGAAAAATAAACTCACGATACGAAAAATGAAAAACAGAAACAAGTCTAATGATGGTGTAACCCCCTCCCCAAACCTATTCGGAAGAATAGGTTATAAACAAAGGATCACACAACCTCACACTACCTCCTTCCTAGGCATTTAGCAATCTCAAAGCATGGTGAAGACTTGTTGCCTCTTAGGTACATAATTACTCGGGAAAACAACCATAAGACCCTAACATGCATCATCCTATTATAAAGGCCTTCGTGAACCGCAGTAGAGAAAATACCACTAAGTGATGTCGAGACTACCTTGCTCAACTAAGTGCAATACATAAATGTGACAAGCCAAGCGAGAAAAACCTCAAACAAATTCACAGAGATGAAGCATACGATTAATGGCATAGCTAGTTGGTCTACCCGATAAAAAAGTTCAAAAAATTCGGCAATAAACTCCATATAAAAACATGCAAAACTATCCTAGGATGAATGCAACCTAAAAAATCTAAGAAAGCAGTAAACGTGCAAATGCAAATGCAGACAAATAAAGCATGCGAGGTACTATACTCATCCTATCAGAGTCAAGCTCCAAACTAATAATACTAGATCACTTAAATTCAATCCCCCCTCATGAAATTAACGCTAGTCCCTAGCAGTAAGAAAATGAGGAAATAAGATGTGATACTAGATGTTACCCCATGGTTTGGCCTCGGTCGGCTGAGTATGCTGCTTGTGATTTATTGGGCCTCCTCTGTGAGTTTCATAGTGTGACATCAGGTCTTCTGATGGTTGTGGTAGTTCCATTTTTAGGCCGGTCAGGATCAACTCCTCTATCAGAGTCATCATTGCCCGTATGGCCATCATTGTCACTACTGTCATCATCATCATCTCCAGTAGAGTTGCAGTGGCAGGTAGAATTCTCAAGATTAGCCGCCGCTGTTATGGAATTCTCCATCCTGTAGCCCTTCGATAGGATGTGAACTGTTGAAGGGGAAAGGGCATTGGTATAGGGACCTCCCCCTCCAACGATTTACACCTCGAGAAGGTTACAGTAAGTTGTTCGGACGCTCAGAAGTCTTCTACCTTTTTCTCCAATTTTGACCACTTTATCCACTGTTGCTCCGACCAATGTCAATATGATGCTCACTTTAGAGGCAGGCAAGGGGTGCCCCAACGAGGGACTGTGTACCCATGTCGTTACGTTTTGGAACCAAGCTAGCGCTTCGGAACCTTCTAGCAACTGCGAACTCAAGATCACATCCGTCGCTGCTAGAATGTCCCGGTGCCTTCCTGTTCACTCGAACTCTGCAGTCCTCGTGATGGAGTGCTGACATAATAGTGGTTTCTGACCCTTCGGTGGTGCATGAATAGGCATAGGAGTCCTTACTCCAGGTGTATTCTAACTCCTCATCTCGGATAATCCACGACGTTGTTGCCAAACCCCTTGGCTCGAACGCACATCTAGCGAGATCACCTTCCTTGACATGGTTCTTCACAGCAATCATACGGGAATACTCCCTACCCTTAGTATGGTACCTACAAACAGCGATTAGCACCTCGTACGACTCAAAATAGACTCAAATATATGCTAGTGTAAAAGCGAGACACACAAGTGATAAATTCATCAATCGAACTCCCCAAACCGCAATGTCTAGCCTAGCTACTTCATCATGCAACATATCAACGTAACTACTTCATGCAATACATCACATCATGCTCTTACTGGACAACCAATAACCTTGATAACAAGGTTTCAATTCATACCATAGCAGCGCAAAAAAGTCAACAACATATATCCTCATTCTCAACTAATAAGCATTCTATCGTCAAATCCACCAACATTACACCAATAAACATATTCATATGCTATAAATCAAAGATAAAGACATAATGCATAACAAGATATATCATCTAATAGCAAAATACCCAAATCAACAATTTAAGCAAAATTGAGCATGCAATTGATAGTAAATAACATGTCTAATCACATAAACAACATACCCATGCATCAAACAAGCATAATTGAAGCTCAAATTAGAAAATCCCCAAATTCGAAAATTAGGGTTCTTAAAAATGATACCTCAGATCTGCAAATCAAACGAATTAGGATGAAATACGATCGGTTAGGGTGATAGATCATGTAATAGGCTTCGAAATAAGCTAAAGAACACTCAATTTGGTCAAGAAACGAATAAGTTATGAAGATTTAGAAGCAAAATCGCACTTTTCGGGTTTTTTGGGAGTATGGATGAAGAAGAATGAAGAAAATATGGTTTTGGGGTTGAAATCCGTGTTTTTTAAGATCTGGGACTGTGGGGCGGTTCGCCCCGTGCTCCCCAATGCGGGGAGACGGGTCCCGATGTCAGAAAATGCGGTTTAAATCCCGAAACTAATTTTTTTCAAAAAACCACTCGAAAAATCTCACTCAAACAAAATCATATACGACACACGCATGAACAAATTCGCATATGAGAAGCAAATAGTTCAAGAATGAAATGCATGCAGAAAAGCAGTAAAGAAAGCGATAAAAAATTCCGGGTTGCCTCCCGGATAGCGTCATTGTTTTAAGTCTTTGACTCGACTCCTGTCTGCGCCTATCTCTTCTTTTTGCGGGTACTAGGCTTCCCCTTCATTGTTCTCCTTTCCATGCCACGAACCTGTGAATAAGAAAGAATATAGGCTGCAAGACCACAGTAGTGAGTAGTAATCCACCTCGAGGATTCCTGCCATCTTGTCCGTAGCTAACTTCTTGAGTACCAAACTCCGTAGAAAAGGCTTCTTCTTCGCCTCCTCGAGCCCAGTTGCCATCATCGTATGTCAACTCCGATCTACACATATGAGCCCCATGCCCATAGTTCTTGCATATTCGGCATACTTCGTTCGAAACAGTTGTTCCGGTGGCGCTCTTAAGGACTTGCTTCAATTCGTTAGTAAAGCACTCAAATTGATCCCCATTCCCCCTGTACATAGGGGCTTCTTGAGTCGGTGGAGCTTCAGGTCCACGTCTCCTAACCATTGCTCTTGGGTCCTTGAACTGCGAACCCTTGGCAAGCCTTTCGAAAACTGCCCAGACGGCATCTGCGGTTTCCTCCCAAATATTGCCTCGGCATTGGAAATCCACCACTTGTTGGTTCTCGAAGGTTAGTCCATTGTAGAAGTGTTGGACTAGGTCGGAGAGTTCAAAACCATGGTGAGGGCACTTGTTCGTGAGATCTTGGAACCTCTCGAACGCGGTGTAGATGGTCTCATCATAGTCCTGCTTGAATCTAGTGATTTGCGCCTTGAGCGCAGTAGTCAGAGTGTGTGGGAAGTATTTCTCCATGAAAGCTGAAAAAACCTTTTCCCAAGTGTCCAGCGAGCCGGCTGGTAGAGAACTAAGCCATGACTTGGCTCTGTCGCCAAGTCCCATTGCAAAAACCTTCATCCTCAACTCATCCGTTGTTATGTCAGCTCCGGGTCGTGGGAGTTGATTGACGAAATCATCGATATCGTTCAAATACCCCATCACATCTTCCCTTGATAAGCCATAGAACCTCGGAAGTTGTTGGAATGCGTGGTTCTTGATTTCCAGATCTCGGGTTGCAGGCAAAAGAACAATCGCCGGTCCCCTCATACGATCCTTGGTGGGTTGTACCCCTGCCTTCAGTGGTCTAGCTTCTGCCATGCTCGGACGTCTCCTGACCGCTTCCGTAATCGAGAGCGTCGTGGCGGTTTTGACTGTCGTCGCTCCTCTCGGACATCCTAAAAGGTTGGCCAGAAAAAGAGTAAGGATGGGTGGTGATAGTCCGAGAGGTCCATTTATGTATGTTGATTATGCTCGACCCCCCGAACGGAGAAAAATTAAAAAACGGCACAAGTAGCAAAGAAGTTACACTACAGCAAAATAAAAGCGGACCGAGTAGCAAATATGGAGCGACCCAACCGCGTAAAATCGACGAGCTACGAAATCTACAGTTCTAAACTTAGCATTTTCTCAGTTATGGAGGCAAGTGGGTTTACAGAAATCGAAAAAAGGGGAGAAGTATATGCAAAATTTACAAGCTTATCACGACATACAAGATAGGCGGTCCGTTTAAGTACATTATTAAGTCCGATAAAGCATCAATTAAAGTCCAGCCGTACGCCGGCAGAGGCTCAGGCACCGGAGATGGGCGGACGGCTGGGGCTCGTGATAACGAAAGGAAAGAAAACGAAAAATGGCAAGCACAAAAGTGATTTAATTCAACAAAGGATTGAAGGACTTACTTGTTTGAGGGATGAAAGTTGGAGTCGAACGCGAAAACCACAAGATCCGTCGGAAAATTGGACCGTTAACTCGCCTGAAAAACTCCGAGAATGCTCTTCGGTCTCTCTTTAATGCTCTTCGATCTCACTTTTTTGCTCCTCGCTCTCTCAAAGGCTCTCAGTAAAATTTTTGCAGAAAGTGAAGAATGAATCGATCCTCACCTATTTATAGAAGGGTATGCGAGGAATTTGAACCGTCGGTACCCCTCGCTCCATCCGGACCGAACACGTGGCAGCTCTCAACGGCTCAGATCTCCGCCGCCTGGCGAATTCCCTATTTTACCCTCCGCGCCCCCGCTCGGTCTCGGGCACACTTTCCCATGCCAGCGCGGATTACCTAATCACAGTAGGTAATTCGTAGCGCGAGCACCGCACCACTTGGCTCAGGCATAGAGCGACGACCAAAAGCATCCCTCCTCGAGACTTCGCAGATAAAAAAGGATGGAAAGACAAAAAATCGACGGACACATTATGATGGATCAAGGAGCCACTCTCAAAATTATCTCTCCTCGAGATAATTGGCAAAGAAAAAGCGGCAAGCAGTCATTCCATTCCACCAAGGAATTATTTCTCCTCGAGATAATTGGCAAAGAAAAAGCGGCAAGCAATCATTCCATTCCACCAAGGAATACTTACCCGGATCCGATCTCTGCCCAGCAAACATACCTCTTTTCATAAGGTCCGAGCAACGTCCGCTCGCACCCTATAAAAAGGGGGGTGGGAGGGAGAGATAGGAGGAGGGAAAGATACCAAGATGCGAATATGGAAATCTTTTTTCGCCCACTACTAGTCGAGGCTCTGCTCGACCTCTACTTCAACATAGTTCCTCAACTATCTTCTACAAAGATACTTGGAAACTAGGGGGACATATGTTAGTGTTGAAATATGTCCAGTCCGCATGTACGAACTGGAGCGGTCTAAGAGCGCGACAAAGCATCATAGGCCGTCCCTCAAGGGGCGCGACCACACCCAAGTATGTAACTAAGGTGTGGTTCGACCAACATAAGGACCGACCATCACGAGGAGGCCAACCCTCAAAATAATCTCATTACAAGGACAAAGCAGCCATTGAGCTCGAAGAGCATCTCTATGGCTCGAGTAGCATCTCTACGGCTCGAGGAGGACCTTACGTCAAGGTAACGCTCCTTGAGAGAAACTGGGCAAGATACTACTCGCACCCTCTACGTACAAGGAAGACACGAGGACCCCGAGCGACCAGCCATGGTTGCTCCCTTGGGCCGAGGCCCATGGACCTCCCTAATGGGCCTGGGCCGAGGAAGGCTTCAATCTCAGTCGTACACGTGTTGTAATCCTACGCGACCTGGAGACAAAAGTCCACAAGTATATAAAGGCTTCATTCACTTACCAACAGTAAGCATTAACACCTCTCAACCACCACTCAATATTTGTCTCACTAGGGTAGTCTTCAGCTCCCTACACGTAAAGTCGTCGCTCCGGTCTGATACCTTACAGAACGGGTAAGAGACACTAACCCCCACCCCCCCTCTAGTCTATTTCAAGTGCGAGGAAGCTACAAGAAGGTTCCCTATCATTCCAGGAGGAACACTACATGAATAAGACATAGGATAGGTTGACCATAGCGACTTACTGTGAACTTAGAAAGAAGTACGAATTACCCTTCAACAGGGAGCACATTAGAGTATGATCCCGTATCTAGTGTAGCACGAACATCTTCAAGTTCACCAATCCCGACCTTAACATCGAAACTCTCAGGGATTGGCTCGAGATCCTCTTGCTCCTCATCACTTGCATCAAATCCAAGGTCCTTCTCTTCTTCCTTGGATAGTGGAGGTTCTTCATCCTTGCAACACTACATTTAGCAACCTTCTTGATGGTGATTTCAACAGGAAGATCACCCACCAAGAAAAAGCAGAGATCATTTCCAACTGCTGGTTCTTCAGAGGAATTCGATTGTTGAGCCTGCTTGTTCAGCGAGCTAGCCTCATTCTTGTATTTATGCTTGTATTTCAAACATCCATTAGTACCTCGTACAGCAAAAAGCTTCATGCATATGCAAATGCAAGAGTGAAACAAATGAGTAACTCCATAACCACGCCTAATCTTCAAAACACCAAGTCTAATCTAGCTACCATAGTGCAATGTATCAACATATAACATATCTCAGCAAGCCTTATGCTAGATAACTAGTAACCTCAAATCACAAGATTCGTTCAAACCATAGTACTCAAAAAAATTACCAAAAAGTCTCAAACCCTATCAATCAAGTGTTCTACCAACATGTCTACCTTTATCATACCAATAATCTCATCTTATAACATGAAATGAAAAAGGAGAAGTAATGCAAAACGAGACATAGACATCAAAGTGAGCAAAATTCTCAATTTATCAAACTAAGCAAAAATGAGCAAGCAATTGGTAATGAAAATTGATTCTAATCACATAAACAATCAACCCATACATTATATAAGCTCGATTGAAGCATAAATCAAAAAAACCCCAGATTTGAAAACTTAGGGTTCATGTGAAGATACCTCAGATCTGAAAAACAAATGGACTAGGATGAAAGTTGTTCGGATAGAATTAAAGAGCACGTAATGAGCTTCGATTGAAGCTAAAGAACACAAAATTTGATGGAGAATTGACGAAATTATGGAAGAAAGAAGATTTTTTGAGTTTTTGGGTGTTTTGGAGTAGGAGAGGTGAAGAAGATGAGAGAATGAGGATAATGGGGAGAAATTCCGCTTTTTATACTGTCTGAGAACGGGGGGCGATTCGCCCCGTGTGTCGGGCGATTCGCCCCACACCGCCAGAGAGCTTGAAGCTCTCTGGCGGTGTGGGGCGAATCGCCCCACAGAGCCAGAGAGTCTGAAGATCTCTGGCTCTGTGGGGCAATTCGCCCCCCACCTCAAGAGGTGGGGAGACGAAATTTTTCGAAAAAACTCAGTTTTTATCCCCGAAAACCATTTCCCTCATAAAAGACACTCGAAAAAAATTCACTCAAACATAAACATAAGCACAAAGCAACACATAAACGAACAAATTCACATAAAGAAAGGCAAATTGTTCAATGTATGAATGCAATAAAGCGATAAAAAAGCGATAAAAACTCCGGGTTGCCTCCCGGATAGCGCCATTGTTTATAGTCTTTGACTCGACTTCTTCTTGCCCTTAGTTCTTCTTTTTAGGGTACTTGTCTTCCCCTTCATGGATCTTTTCCTCATGCCACGGACCTGTGAATGAGAATGAACATAGACAGCAAGACCAAAGTAGTTAATTGTGTGAGAAGCATTGAAGTGAATATTTGGATCAAATATGGCTCGCAACACATGTTGCTTGCCATCCACCTCAATGGTGCAAGTTCTTCGGTAGATGTCTATCACGGAGCGTAGTTTAGTCAAAAACGTTCGCCCCAAGAGAACAACATCCCCCATCCCAGGTGTAGACGCCAGCATAACTACAAATTTGGTGTACACAGAACCTTCACCAATCTTAACCAATGCGTTCTTCACAACGCCTTCGGGTCTCACAAAGGATCCATCCGCCAATTGCACAGTAGCCTTATGCTCAGATAGTTTTCCAAGGCTACTCTTCTCAAACACATTCATTGGGAGCACATTAGAGTAAGATCCCGTATCTAGTGTAGCACGAACATCTTCAAGTTCACCAATCCCGACCTTAACATCGAAACTCTTAGGGATTGGCTCGGGATCCTCTTGCTCCTCATCACTCGCATCAAATCCAAGGTCATTCTCTTCCTCCTTGGCTAGTGGAGGTTCTTCATCCTTGCAACACTACATTTAGCAACCTTCTTGATGGTGATTTCAACAGGAAGATCACCCACCAAGGTAATAGACATTGACTTCTCGGTGTTGATAGGCAACTTCCCATGCTCCCTACTCGCTCCACGGTCAATCAACTCTTTCATCTTTTGATGGGCAAGCCTAGTGCTCTCTTCCAAACGATCCAGCCTAGCCCTAGTCTTCTCAAAATCTTCTTCATAACGCTTAAGAAAACTTTGGGTGTGATCAACCATTTTCTGCAAATTCTCCATGAGAAGAGTCGTCTTCGACTTCGGTTGCTCTTTGGGAGCGGGATTTTCGTAGTGATCATTACCATAGCTAAGCTTACTACGGTCTTGGTTAGGGCCATACGTTTGGCTAGCCGGTGCATATCCTTGATTGTTTCGGAACCCTCTTCTCCAAAATCCACCTCGAGGATTCCTACCATCTTGTCCATAGCTAGCTTCTTGAGTACCAAATTCCGCAGCAAAAGGTTCCTCTTCGCCTCCTTGAACCCAATTGCCATCATCATATGCAAGCTCCGATCTACACATATGAGCTCCATGCCCATAGTTCTTGCATATTCGGCAAACTTCATTCGACACAGATGTTCCAGCGGCGCTCTTGAGGACTTGCTTCAACTCATTGGTAAAGCACTAGAATCGATCATCATTCCCACCATACATAGGGGCCTCCTGAGTAGGTGGAGCTTCAGGTCCACGTCTTCTGACCATTGCTCTTGGATCCTTGAATTGCGAACCCTTAGCAAGCCTTTCGAAAACTGCCCAAACGGCTTCCGCGGTTTCCTCTCATTACGACGATTCCTTCAAAAAGATTGTGCCATTACGACGATTCCTTCAAAAAGATTGTGTAGAGATTCAGAGAAATCAGTATCCTCTATTTCCTCTAGTTCACGTCCTCGAAGTAGTCGCCTTCTTTGGTGGTAGACTCTGTCGATTTCAGCGATTGGTTCAGCAAGAGGTGTTCCCCTAGATCGTGTACTTCGCATACACTATCTGTAACAAGCTAAGAAAAGAGTATCAGAGAGATCAAATTAAATAAAACTACTAAATCTAGGAATTGAATGCTGAAAATATAAATAAGCTAAACAGAAAAAAGGAGTCTTGTCCCCGGCAACGGCGCCAATTTGATGAACCGAATTTGTCAGACTCAATTAATCAAATAAATTTGTTTTTAGCCAAAGGCAATTCACAACTACAACGAAAACCGTAGTGCAGCAGTAAAATAACCTCGAGTGTCGATCTCTAACAACTATAACAAGCTTTATCAAATTTAACTTAAACTATAAACACAACAAACGACTTAGCACAGATTTTCTTATCAATTATAATGGAAGTTTGTGATAGTATGATCATTCAAAGCATCAGGTTAATAATCATGCATGAAGTACTTGAACGTTTGCATAGAGATCTAAGATCATGAATTGTCCAATGTGTTCCGTTCAATTCAATACTACGAAGATAGAGGGCTTAGATAGATGAAAGAAATAAAGCAATAAGTCAAGTCTGAATCGCGTTACAGCCATCATGCATAATTAAGAACCCTAGCTAAAAATCACACACTATCACCAACGATAGATTTAGCTACTCATAGATAGATTGCAATCAACAAGAATCAAAGAAAGATTGAATGAAAACATGTTGAAAGAAATAAATATAAATAGAAAAATCGTGAGATACAATGTTACCGACGAAGGTTGTCAATCTCCGAAGAATTGCTAGCTCACAAGCAAGAATTGATAAACAACGAGGTCCAATTGCTATGCCTAATCCTCCAAATTGATAAAAAAAAGAGTCTCCTATGCTAAGAATTTCCAGAACAGGCTCTAGAGAATTCGTCTCTAAAACTAATGTGAAAAGGTATGAAAAAAGGTCTGAAAAACGTAGAGAATGGAGCAACTATATATAGTGTTCGGAAACTAGGGGGAGAATCGCCCCTGGTACCAGGCGAACCGCCTGGCACCGGGCGAACCGCCAGGGAGCTCCAGGTCGGTGGAGACGCATTTTTGGTGTTCTTTTCATTTTCGGAATTGGATTTTGCCTTCTAGTGACCTTTAAGCCTTGAAACTCGACCCCTAGACCTCAAATCTCGTCCGGAACCTTCTAGTTCTATTTTAGAACCTCACCAACTCTATACTTGCTACACCCTACAAAAGAAGACCTACACCATGGATGACCATGAAACACCAAATCTTCGTTCTCTTCAACATAATTGCCCATAAAAACACGTTTTTCACCTAAAACCTGAAAAATGCAAACTAAAGGGAAACGTGACACTATTCTAATAAAATGCACTATAATATAACTAAATTAACATAGAGGATAGCTAAATAGGTGAAAAAAGACTCGAATGAACGTGTAAAATACACGTTCATCAGCGGAGGTCCGGCGAGGTGGAGGCGGCGGCAGTCCATTTTTGTGGTGGGATGCTTTGTCATAAAAACAGAAACAAAATTCAATCAATAAACAAGCTAATTGCAACAAATTGAAGCAAAATTTAGAAAATCCCAAAATCTAGGGTTCAAGTGAATTACCTGTCAAACCTCCGAACAACCTCAAAATTGAATGAAGATCCTTACTCCTTGTTGGATGGGCTTCAATTTGAGTTTAAGTTTGGTTAGAATGGTTGAGTTTTGGGCTGAGATTGAAAATGGCGAAAGGGAGAAGTCGAAGGGACCGAAAATGGTGAAAGGGAGAAATGGGGAAGAAGGAGACGGCGTCTATGTATATAACTATATAGCGACGGATGTGACCATCCGTCGCTATATATTTATTTTTTATTTTTATTTTTTTCTCTTTTAAAATTACCAGTCCGGTCAACAAACATGGCGACGGATAAGTTCATCCGTCCCTCATTTGGAGACGGATAGAAATCATACGTCGCTAAACTGGAGCCGGACTGGCTCTTTCCAAGGACGAACTGAACTTAAAGCGCAGTTCGTCGTTATCCGTCGCTAAGAGTAGCGATCCGTCGCTAAATAGCGACGGATCGCATCCGTATCTACCCATCTGTCGCTAAATGGCTGATTCTTGTAGTGTCATCTGTTCACACTTTGCAGTGTCAAGATATGCAGGCGGCATGGGTCTCTCCGTTATTCGGTCGTTTTTCAACACAATTTTCACTGTGTTGGTTGCCGGAGTAGTGCTTTTCCCAACACTATCAGCTTTCGATGACTTTGAGGTCATGGAGGACTGTCTCTTTGGAGCCCTTTCTTATATAGCAGTAGAAATGTACGAAAAAGATTAACTTCCTTTTTGACCGGAGGTACAGTGAATTCAGGGCACAGGCTATAAAATTTGCAGAGAAAGGAAATGTGAGTTAAAGAATTTTGTCTTTCTCTAACTTTTTTTTATATAGTATCTCTGTTGTGCAAGAAGCTCAACGGTTTTGAGTTCTCAGCAAGGGTAAAACAGAGATTCAACTGCGTTAGAGGAGCCTTTGCATTAAATGCGTAGTGGTCCACTAACAAAAACCGTTAGAGCACACTTTCTCTTTGTAATATTAACCGTTAGATCAAAAACTACTTTAAATCAATGGCCACGATTGTATTTCATGTCATGATTAACAACTAGTTTATCTGTGCCACGATTAACGTCACAAATTGATTTTACCTTGATTCACGGGATTTGATCATTTTTACCACATCGCTAATTGCTTGCTGAAGTAAATGAGAATCTTTTCAGCGTTTTTTGGACAAATTGACTTTGGTACTTACCTTTTTAGGTAACAAGCCTTGTATTTGCTGAAAGTTCCCCCTTAATCAAATATCTCATACTTCTTTAAGTTGAAAGACATTTCTGAGTTCCCGTCTCAGCAAATTCTTTTTATATTGAGATATCCTTTGGTAAAATCCGAGAAGTGTTCTTTCTCTTTGTTGAGTTCCCGTCTCAGGTTTTTCCTTTAATACTTGAATACCTGTTTAAGTATCTTTGATTGTGTGAATGCCCGTTTCAGCAATCCTTAAGGTTTTTCTCTTACTGAGTGCCCGTCTCAGCAAGTGATCAAGTTTCCTAACAAATACCCGTTTTGAAGAAATTACTTGTTGAATGCCTGTTTCAGCAATCATGTAGTGAACTATCAATTCTTTTAGAGGAAATCAGTGGAAGGAGCTTTATACATGTAAGCATACTTTGGCTTGCTGAATGCTCATTTTAGCAATCTGCCAATTGTATCCCTTACTATTGAGGTAGTTCAATCAATCCAAGGTTATACCTTAGCATTGCGAATCTATTATCTGGTAGGGGCTTGGTAAAGATGTCAGCAAGTTGATCATTGGTACCTACTATCACAACCTCAATGTCTCCTTTTTCCACATCATCTCTAATGAAATGATGTCTAATATCAATGTGCTTTGTCCTTGAGTGGAACTTAGGATTTTGCGTGATAGCAATAGCACTTGTATTATCACAAAAGATTGGTGTTTTCTTTGCAGATTTACCCTATTCTCTTAATTGTTGTTGAATCCATAGGATTTGAGCTGTGCAACAACCAGTCGCAATGTACTCAGATTCACTAGATGAATTTGCAACACAGGTTTGCTTCTTGTTGAACCATGATATTAATCTAGTACCTAGAAACTGAAAAGTTCCAGAAGTACTTTTTCTATCAAGAGTTGATCCTCCATGACCAGCATCAGAATAACCAACCAATTCTAGTCCAGAATCTTTAGGATACCATAATCCAACATTGACTGTACCTTTGACATATTTCAGTATCTTCAGTGCCTTTTTGTAGTGTGATTCTCTTGGATCAGATTGGAATCTTGCACACACACAAACAACATACTGAATGTCAGGTCTACTTGCTGTTAAATACAACAAGGAACCAATGAGTTTCCTATACTTGTGTTCTTCAACACATTTATCTCTTTAGTATAGCCCAATTTGGTACCAACACTCATATGAGCATTTCCTTTGCATACTTTGCTTGATTTATGAATATTCCATCCTTGAGTTGCTTGACTTGCAATCCTAGAAATAGTTCAATTTACCCATCATACTCATTTCAAACTTGTTTGTCATGAGTTTGGCAAAATCATCACAATGTTGCTTGTCCTTAGATCCAAATATTATGTCATCCACATAAATCTGAACTAAGAGTATTTTACCATCATGGTTCATGGTAAATAAAGTTTTGTCAACTTCACCTTTCTTGAAACCATTATCCAGCAAGAACTTAGCTAAGGTAACATACCAAGCTCTTGGTGCTTGCTTTAGACTATATACAACTTTCTGAAGCTTGTATACCATCTTGGTTTCTGAGGGAAATTCAAAGCCAGGGGATTATTTCAAGTAGACTTCTTCAGCAAGTTCACCATTTAAGAATGCACTTTTAACATCCATTTGATAAACAATGAAGTCATTGTGAGCAACAAAAGCCAAGAAAAGTCTAATTGCATCCAATCTTGCAACTGGTGCATAAGACTCATCATAGTCCAATCCTTCATTCTGACAGTAACCTTGAGCAACTAAACGTGCTTTGTTCCTGATGAATGTGTATTTTAGACTTTCACTTGAGTCTTTTTCACCTATTATAGCTATCCTCTATGTTAATTTAGCTATATTTTAGTGCATTTTATTAGAATAGTGTCACGTTTCCCTTTAGATTTTATTTTACAGGTTTTGGTTGAAAATCGAGGATTTCGGGGCAATTATATTGAAGTTGACAAGGAATTGGTGTTCCAGAAGCCTATTTGGAGTATATGAAGGTTTCCGGATAGGATTTGGAGTCTAGGGGTCGAATTTGGAGTTTAGAAGGCCACTAGAAGACAGAAACCGAGTCCGAAAAGGGAAAGAAATCCAAAAACGCGTTGAAAACGCGGAATTCCGCGAAATAATTTCCCTGGCGAACCGCCCCAAACGTGGGGCGACTCGCCCCACACCGGGCGAACCGCCGGTGTGTGCGGCGAACCGCCCCACAGTATTTCGGGGCCTATTTATAATTGCTCAGATTTTCTCCGAAATTCATACTTTTCCAGACCTACTTTCTCACCTTTCTCTATAGTTTTAGGTAGGGACTTCCCAGAGCCTTTTATGGGGGTTCGTATCTTAGGGGACTCTTTTTCATAGCAGTTTGGAGCTTGGAGGATCGCAATTCTTCGGAGATTGACAACCTTCTGTAACATTGTATCTTACGGTTTATTCTACTTATTTTTATTTATCTTTCAACATGTTTTCTTATATGATTTATGTCGATTGCATGCCTATTATGAGTAGATAAACTTATCGTTGATGGTAGTATGTGAATTCTTAGCGAAAGGAAGATAATCATGCTAATGGCTATATCGCGCATTATACTCCGTGTTATTGCTTTATTTTGTTGATCAGGCTCAGCCTAAATTCTCGTATGTTGTATTAATTATTATGCACAATTGGACCCTCGTCGACCTATACGAAAGTTTATCTTCGTAGTGTTGAATAATTACGGAACACAATTGGACAATAGTGATTGACTTGTCAGTACCTTTATCTTCGTAGTGCTTAATAATTGCAACAGGACATTAGATTGATCAAAGATCTCCATGCAAGACCGAGGAATTTACGCATGATTATCGACCCGTTATGCTTTGAAGGATCATACTATCACCAATCTCCATTATCTACTAGAAACCCCTTGCTATTACGTCTGCTGTTTTTTATATTCTAAATTAGATTTGATAAAGCTAGTTATAGTCCTGAGAGAACGACACTCGAGTCATTCTACTGCTACACTACGGTTTTCGTTGTAGTTGTGGATTGCCTTTGGCTAAATAACAAATATATTTGACTGAACCGGGAACCGACAAACCCGCGTTCATCAAATTGGCGCCGTTGCCGGGGACTATACTCCTTTTTTCTGTTTAATTTGTTTATATTTTCAGCATTCAATTCCTAATTCTATTAGTTTTAGTTTTCCTTTTTAATCTCTCTCTGATACTGCTTTCCTAGTCTGGTACAGATAGTGTCTGCCGCATACATGATCTGAAGGAACACCACTTGCTGATTCAATTGCTGAGATCGACAGAGTCTACCACCAAAGAAGGCGACTACTTCAAGGGCGTGTACTAGAGGAAATAGATGATACCGATTTCTCTGAATCTCTACACATTCTTTCGTCTGCAACTCGAGATCTGGAAATCAAGAACCACGCATTCCAACAACTTTCGAGGTTCTATGGCTTATCAAGGGAAGATGTGATGGGGTACTTGCACGATATCGATGATTTCGTCAACCAACTCCCACGACCCGGAGCTGAGATAACAACGGACGAGTTGAGGATGAAGGTGTTTGCTATGGTACTTGGAGACAGAGCCAAGTCATGGTTGAGTTCTCTACCAGCAGGCTCGCTCGACACTTGGGAAAAGGTTTTTTCAGCTTTCATGGAGAAATACTTCCCTCACACCTTGACTACCGCGCTAAAGGCGCAAATCACTGGATTCAAGCAGGACTATGATGAGACCATCTACACCGCGTTTGAGAGGTTCCAAAATCTCACAAACAAGTGCCCTCACCATGGTTTTGAGCTTTCTGACCTAGTCCAACACTTCTACAATGGACTAACCTTCGAGAACCAACAAGTGGTATATTTCCAATGTCAAGGGAATATTTGGGAGGAAACCGCAGAAGCCGTCTGGACAGTTTTCGAAAGGCTTGCTAAGGGTTCGCAGTTCAAGGACCCAAGAGCAATGGTTAGGAGACGTGGACCTGAAGCTCCACCGACTCAAGAAGCCCCTATGTATAGGGGGAATGGGGATCAATTCGAGTGCTTTACCAACGAATTGAAGCAAGTCCTCAAGAGCGCCACCGGAATAACTGTTTCGAATGAAGTATGCCGAATATGCAAGAACTATGGGTATGGGGCTCATATGTGTAGATCGGAGCTGGCATATGATGATGGCAGCTGGGCTCGAGGAGGCGAAGAGGAAGCCTTTGCTACGGAGTTTGGTACTCAAGAAGTTAGCTACGGACAAGACGGTAGGAACCCTCGAGGTGGATTTTGGAGAAGAGGATTCCGGAACAATCAAGGATATGCACCGGCTAACCAAACTTATGGCCCTAACCAAGACCGTAGTAGGCTAAACTATGGTAATGATCACTGCGAAAACCCCGCTCCGAAAGAGCCATCGAAGTCGAAGTCGGCTCAGCTAATGGAGAACTTGCAAAAGATGGTTGAACACACACAAAGTTTTCTCAAACGTTATGAAGAAGATTCCGAGAAGACTAGGCCAAGGCTTGATAGGTTGGAAGAAAGCACTAGGCTTTCCCATCAAAAGATGCAAGAGTTGATCGATCGAGGAGCAAGTAGGGAGCAAGGCAAGCAGCCTAGCAACACTGAGAAGTCGAATTCCATTACATTAGCTGGTGATCTACCTGACGAAATCACCATCAAGAAGGTTGCTAAGTGCGAGCGTTGCAAGAAGGAAGAACTTCTACAGGCTAAGGAAGAAGAGAAGGACCTTGGTTCTGACGAAAGTGAGGAGGAGCAAGAGGATCCCGAGCCACTCACTAAAAGTTTCGATGTTAAGGTAGGGATTGGTGAGCTTGAAGATGTCCGTGCCACCCTAGACACGGGATCCCACTCAAACATACTCCCTTTGAATGTGTTTGAAAAGAGTAGTCTTGGGAAACTATCTGAGCATAGGGCTATTGTGCAATTGGCGGATGGATCCTTTATGAGACCCGAAGGCGTTGTGAAAAATGTGTTGGTCAAGATTGGTGAAGCTTCTGTATACACCAATTTTGTAGTTATGCCGGTGTCTGCACCTGGAACGGGGGATGTCATACTCTTAGGGCGAACATTCTTGACTAAACTACGCTCCGTGATGGACATCTACCACAGAACTTGCACTATTGAAGTGGATGGCAAGCAACACCTGTTGCAAGCCATAACTGATCCACCTGATCCGCCTGATATTTCTTTCACTACTCACTACTGTGGTCTTGCAGCCTATATTATTTCTTATTCACAGGTTTTTGGCATGGAGAGGAGATCAATGAAGGGGAAGCCTAGTACCCGCAAATAGAAGAGATAGGCGCAGACAGGAGTCGAGTCAAAGACTTTAAACAATGACGCTATCCGGGAGGCAACCCGGAATTTTTATCGCTTTCTTTACTGCTTTTTTGCATGCATTAATTCTTGAACTATTTGCTTCTCGTATGCGAATTTGTTCATATCTGTGTCGTATATGCTTATGTTTGAGTGATATTTTTCGAGTGTTTTTTTTTTGGAAAAAATTGGTTTAGGGGATTAAAACCGCGTTTTCTGACGACAGGAACCGTCTCCCCGCATCGGGGAGGACGGGGCGAACCGCCCCACATGGGGGGCGAATCGCCCCACGGCTCCAGTAAGTCAAAAACGCGGATTCTTCCTCTTTACCTCATTTTCTTCATATCTTCATCATTCCTCCTCCCCAAAAACCGAAAATCGCGATTTCATCTTCAAAACATCGTAACTTCTTCATTTCTTGACCAAATTTACTGTTCTTTAGCTTAAATCGAAGCCTATTACATGATCTATCTTTTCATCCGAACAGATTTCGTCCTAATGCATTAGATTTTCAGATCTGAGGTATCATCCTAAGAACCCTAATTTTCGAATTTGGGGGTTTTCTAATTTGAGCTTCAATTATGCTTATTTGATGCATGGGTATGTTGTTTGTGTGATTAGAAGTGTTATTTCCTATCAATTGCATGCTCAATTATGCTTGGATTGTTGATTTGGGAATTTTGCTACTAGATGATATATCTTGGTATGCATATGTCTTTATCTTTGATTTCATGCTTATGATTGTGTTTATTGGTGTAATGTTGGTGGATTTGATGATAGAATGCTTAATTGTTGAGTATGAGGATTTATGATACTAGAATTTTTCGCTACTATGGTATGAATTGAGCCTTGTTATCTAGGATATTGGTTGTCTAGTAAGAGCATAATGTGATGTATTGCATGTAGTAGTTACATTGGTATGTTGCATGATGAAGAAGCTGGGCTAGACATTAAAGGTTTGGGGAGCTCGATTGTTGAACTTATCACTTGTGTGTTTTGTTCTTACACTAGCATATGCATGAGTCAGTTTTGTGTCATACGAGGTACTAACTGTTGTTTGTAGGAACCATGCCAAGGGAAAGGAGCATTCCCGTATGATTACTATGAAGTATTGGAGGGGGATCGATTACAACCATGTCAAGAAGAGTGACCTCGTTAGATGTGCGTTCGAGCCAAGGGGTTCTGCAACAACCTTGTGGATTATCCAAGAGGAGGAGCTAGAGTAAACCTGGAGTAAGGACTCCTATGCCTATTCATGCACCACCGAAGGGACAGAAACCATTATTACGTCAGCACTCCATCACGAGGACTGCAAAGTTCGAGTGAACTGGAAGGCACCGGGACATTTCAGTCCTAAGAAGTTGGTAGACATAATATGAAGTTGCGAGAAAGCAAACCATGAATCCGATTCAAGTAAAGGCGTACGCGAGGGAGATTCGGAAATTGCGGAGGCTTGGTTTGATCAAGCCGCCCAGTATTGGAAACAGTTCTTGCCGCGACGGATTCAATCTTGAGTTCGCAGTTGCTAGAAGGTTCCGAAGCGCTAGCTTGGTTCCAAAACATAATGACATGGGTGCCTAGCCCCTCCTTGTGGTGCCCCTTGCCTGCCTCTAAAGGGAGCATCATATAGACATCGGTCGGATCAACCGTAGAGAATGTGGTCGACATTGGAAAAGATGGTAGAAGACTTCTGAGTACCCGAACAGCTTACTGTAACCTTCTCGGGGTGTAAAACGTTGGAGGGGGAGGTCCTGATACCACTGCCCTTTCCCCTTCAACAGTTCACATCCTATTGGAGGGCTCCAGGATGGAGGATTCCATAACAGCGGCGGCTAATCTTGCGAATTCTACTCGACACTACAACTCTACTAGTGAGGATGTGTGTGAAAGTAGTGACAATGAAAGCCATACGGGCAATGATGATACTAATGGAGGAGTTGTTCCTGTCCGGCCTAAGATTGAAACTACCACGCCTACCAGAAGACCTGATGACACCCTATAAAGCTCCCAGAGCAGTCCCAATAACTCACAAACAGCATACTCAGCCGACCGAGGCCAAACCATGGGGTAACATCTAGTATCACATCTTATTTCCTCATTTTCTTACTGCTAGGGACTAGCGTTAATTTCATGAGGGGGGATGGGATTAAGTGATCTGATGTTGTTGTTAGTAAAAGTGAGAAAATTTGCCTCTAAGGCTAAGCAGCGGAAGTTTAAAAATTTTAATCTCACTAAAACTGATATGACTATACTGTTTATTAAACTGGAAGAAATCACTTACGTGTCCTCCAGTAGATAAGCAAATTGACCGGGTAGCTGTTCCTCAATCTCCAAACAAAGCCTTGCAATCTCCTCGTCCGGCTGGTTGATTTCTTCTTCGTCAGAGATGAAATCTTCGTCAATAAAATCTCCAAGATGGCTCATCAACAGGTTGATTAATTCCTTCGACCTTGGTATCCACGGGCAATGTTTCCACAAGAACGTTAGGAGGTTCTTCTGTGTTTTTGAGCTACTGAGAAAAATTATTCTTTCTGACTATCAGAGAAGAATAATATTTTACGTGTTGTTGGAATAGAATAGAAGACTAACTTTCTTTCTTTCTGATTTAGTCAGTAAGTTAGTTCAAAAAATCACGTAAGATAAGTTGGTTCAGAAAATCACGTAAGATTTTATCCAAGTAAATCTTACTGATTAGGAGACTCCAAAAGTCATCAACTAACCAACTAAGAGATAATAATTAATTATCTCAGTCAAAGATAAAAGAATAAGTCAAAAGAAGA
Source organism: Plantago ovata (assembly GCA_028274465.1). Taxonomy (NCBI): domain Eukaryota; kingdom Viridiplantae; phylum Streptophyta; class Magnoliopsida; order Lamiales; family Plantaginaceae; genus Plantago; species Plantago ovata. Next base: position 89,555,064 of record CM051457.1, on the reverse strand, counting down.
AAGAAAGAGAGAGAGAGAGAGAGAGAGAAGCACGTGGGGCAGCTCCCAGCTGCCCCAATTCGTCTTACCTGGCGCGTGCAGTGCACGCGCCAGGGCTCACTCGCCTGGCGCGTGCACTGCACGCGCCAGGCTTGGTGATCAGCTGGGCCAACCGGCCCAGCTGATTGCTATGCTCTCTTCTTCTTCTTGGGCTTTACTCAAATCCCGCCCAAGTGCATAGTCTTCAATTAATTAATTAAATCCAATTCAATTCAATTAATTATATTTCCAAAATATATCCCATATATATAATGAATTAATATTAATCTAATTAATAATAATTCCATTATATTTATATATATATATATATATATATATATATATATATATATATATATATATATATATATATATATATATATATATATATATATATATATACATATATATATATATATATATATAATAATTTAATATTAATCTAATTAATATTTAATCTTATATATATACATAGCTCAGTTGTAGAAACACCACCTTGAAGTGTGACCCATAGGGCCTTGCATATTAAGCAACAATCTAATTAAGGTCATAATAAATTCCTAGACAATTTATCAGACAATATTAATATGCAAGGAACGTTTGTGAGGAAAACAAACCACCTGTAGCGTAGGGTACTTTGATGATACGGTCCCTTCATTCACGAATACTCGAATGAGTCTAGAATATGGTTATGTGTCTATTCTAATAACTCCATTCATGGTCTCTCAATCTTATTAGTCGATCTATGAATTATGTCCAAACACCATTTTGACATATTCACATACGGTGGCCACCGGTTTTATGATCGCACTAAATATGAGAAGTGAGTATTCTCTCCTTGTATCTATTACGGAGGAATGAATCCTATCTTGGCCCAATCACTCACACCATATGCTTCCTAATGTACCCAACGCATGCCGTATCTACCCTACTTTAAGAGTGCAAGCATTGCACATGGTCAAAGTACATTATTTCACATATGATGTAGTATTGGCCTCAAGTCTAAGGACTACTAACATTACCCTACACACCGATACTACCATAGACACTCAAATAGCTTTACCAAATGGTTTCTCGGTTGGGTATGCCAACACTCTCCAAAGTGTTCATATGTTCATTATGAATAACCAAGTTCATTCGTAGGAGTGAGACCTACTACATCCTCGAAGGATCTAATGAAACATATGCTAGCTTCAATCGCATCATTGATATTACATATCTCAATGACCTTCAGCTAGTGTCTTATTTTAGGACTTAATTATTGACACACAAGCTCCCACTAACTTGGTGATTACCTTAAGTCCTTGGGAACATTTTATTGAATAATTCAAACAACCAAAACATATATATATATTCATAAAATGCATTGCCAATTGTATTTATTAATGTATAAGTAAATAAATAACAATAACTGAATGTGATCAAGTACATATCGTCCCTATCGTAGGTTGTCTCTAGGACATATATACTTTCAATCTCCCACTTGGCCTAGAGCCAATCACCTACGTGTCTAACACCTATGTTGTTGAAATGTCTAACATGTTTATCAATGTTCAACATCTTGGTGAAAGGATCTGCCACATTTTCCTCAGTGGAAACTCGTTCTATAGATACTTCTCCTCTAGCTATCATCTCTCTAATTAGATGATAGTTCCTAGGTACATGCTTATTCTTGTTAGTAGATCTTGGTTCCTTTGCTTGTGCAACAGCGCCTTCGTTGTCGCAGTAGACCGTTATAGGACTACTATTAGGAACTACCTATGCTGTTTAAATGTCTAACATGTTTATCAATGTTCAACACTTTAGGAATTCTGAAATCCAGACAGCCTCCTTTGAGGCTTCTGCAGCAGAAATGTACTCGGATTCGGTCGTAGAATCAGCCAAGGTGGATTGCTTTGAACTCTTCCAAGTGACGGCTCCACCATTGAGTGTAAACACATACCCAGTTTGTGATTTATAGTCGTCTGGGTCCGATTGGAAATCAGCATCGACATAACCACTCATTCGCAACTCTTGTTGTCCACCATATACCAGAAAGGAATCTTTAGTTCTTCTAAGATACTTAAGAATTGCTTTCACAGCTGTCCAGTGTTTCATACCAGGATTCTGTTGGTGTCGACAAGTACAACTAAGCGCATATGCCACATCTGGCCTTGTACAATTCATGGCATACATGATAGATCCAACAGCTGATGCATATGGGATTCTTTTCATGTGTTTGATTTCCTCATCTGTAGAAGGACTATCCTTCGAAGTGAGAGCAACGCCATGTCTAGCTGGTAAGAAACCTTTATTGGATCCATCCATATTAAAGCGTTTCACTATTTTTTCGACATATGTGGTTAGTGACAACCCTAACAATCTTCGGGATCTATCCCTATGGATTTTGATTCCAAGAATGTAACAGGCTTCACCTAAGTCTTTCATCGAGAAAGTCTTAGATAACCACTCCTTTGTGGATCGTAACATTTGGACATTGGTTCCCATGATTAATATGTCATCAACATATATAACCATGAAAACAATTCCAGCATCGCTGTGTTTAACATAAACGCATGGATCTTCCGCACATCTGATGTAGTCAAACAATTTGACTGCCTCATCAAAGCGAATATTCCAACTCCTTGAGGCTTGCTTTAGTTCATAAATGGATCTCTTTAGCTTGCAAACTAATTTGGGATTTGACTTAGATGTAAAGCCTTCAGGTTGTATCATATACACCTCTTCCTCGAGATTTCCGTTAAGGAAAGCAGTTTTCACATCCATTTGCCAAATCTCATAATCATAGTATGCTTCTATAGCAAGTAAAATTCGAATAGACTTAAGCTTGGCTACTGGTGAAAAGGTTTCGTCATAATCGATACCATATCGTTGACTATAACCTTTCGTCACCAGCCTAGCCTTGTATGTCTGTATGTTGCCATCAGCATCTGTTTTCCTCTTGAAAACCCATTTGCAACCGATAGGTCTAACCCCTTATGGTGCATCAACCAAGTCTCATACTTGATTCTCATACATTGAGTCTATTTCGGATTTCATGGCTTCTTGCCACCTTCTTGAATCAATGTCCAACATTTCTTCTTTGTAAGTCTTAGGGTCATCTTTTTGTGAGATAAGTCAAGTTCAAACTTGTCATCCTCCAAGAGTAAACTTATCTTCTTGGAAGCTCTCACTTCTAACCTTTTAGACCGACGGAGTGCGGGTTTGTTTGATTGTACTGGCTGTATATTCTGATTGTGAGATGGTTCAACTTGTTCAATCTGTTGAACAGTTGAAGGCGGGTCAGATGCAACAGTTGCACGTGGTTCAGGTGCAACGGTTGCAACTGTATCCTGGGGAGTTGTTTCCGACATGACCTGTTGAACCGTTCTAGTCGGTTCAGTCAATGTCGGCTCGGTAGGGGTATTTTGGGAATTAGTCAAATTTCCTAAAATGCTCCCACTGGCTGGCAGATATCTTCCCAGAGATGTGCTCGAGCCATAAGATCCTCCTTGAGCTCCCACTGAATCATTGTCATAACTATTTGACAATTCATTAACCTCAATGTTATTTTCTTGTTCTTGGATTTCCTCGAGTTCTATCTCATTTCTACTATGTTGCTTGAAGACATAATCATCTTCCAGAAAGGCAGCCTGTCTGGAAACAATGATGTTATGTTCATCAGGCAGATAGAAGTAGTAACCCTTGGTTTCCTTAGGATATCCAATAAAATAACATTTCTCACTTTTGGGTTCCAGTTTCCCTGCGAGCATTATTTTCACATATGCTGGACAACCCCAGGCATGCATATGTGAAAGACTTGGCTTCTTGCCATACCATAACTCATATGGTGTTTTCTCGACTGATTTGGATGGAACCCTATTCAGAATATATATTGAGTCTAGTAATGCGTATCCCCATAAGAAGATTGGAAGAGTTGTGAAATTCATCATGGATCTTACCATGTCTAACAAAGTTCGATTTCTCCTCTCAGAAACACCATTCATTTGTGGTGTTCCTGGTGGAGTCCATTGTGATTGAATTCCATTAAGCTTTAAGTAATCCAAGAATTCCTTACTTAAGTATTCTCCTCCTCAATCTGATCGAAGAGTCTTAATACTTCTTTCAAGTTGTTTCTCTACTTCAACCTTATATTCTTTGAATTTCTCAAAAGCTTCAGATTTGTGTTTCATAAGATACACATAGCCAAATCTAGAGAAATCATCGGTAAAGGTTATGAAGTAAGAATACCCACCCCTAGCTTGAGTTTTAAAAGGTCCACACACATCAGAGTGAACTAACTCAAGTACTTGTTTAGCACGAGTACCTTTTCCGGAAAAAGGTTTCTTGATCATTTTTCCTTTAAGACATGATTCACAATTCCCATATGATTCAAAATCAAATGGTGCTAAATAGTCTAACTTTCTTAACCTTGCAATTCTTGTCTCATTAATGTGACCAAGTCTACAATGCCACAAGTAAGTGATATTTCTTGAATTATCAAGCTTTGGTCGTTTGTTTTGTATATGAAATAAATTATGTCTACATTCAAGTAAATACAAACCATTCATAAGAGGAGCATTTCCAACATCAATACCATTATGCGAAAAATAACAATTATTATTGGCAAAACGGAAGGAAAACCCTTCATTGTCTAACATAGGAATGGAAATAATGTTTCTTACAATAGAAGGAACGAAATAACAATTATTCAGTACTAAAACAAAACCCGAGGGTAAATTTAATCTATAAGTTCCAACACGTAGGGCAGCAACGTACGATCAATTTCCCTTGGTCTAACCTGTCGGCTATCAATGAGCCCCTGCAAATTGTTACAAATGTGTGAGCCACAAGCAGTATCTAATACCCAACAATTCGAGTTTTGTGTAGACATATTTATCTCAATGACAAACATACCTTGATGGGAGCCAGATGCACCATGCGTGGTCACAACTCCATCAGCAATTGCCTTTGGGCAATCTCTCTTCCAATGTCCTTTCTGCTTGTAGTAAAGACACGTATCCTTCTCCATGTTCACCACCTTCTTCTGATTTCCAGCCTTACACTTAAAAACCTAAGCCTTAGGTCCAATCTTTGGCTTCTTGGTTTGCTTAGTCTTACCCTTTGAGCCATAGCCCTTAGGGTGAGCCTTCGCAGATGATCCAACCAACATAACAGACTTCCTCTTAGGTTGAGCCTGTTCATAGGTCTTAAGCATATTGTGGACTTCAGGAAGTGTAGCATCTTTGGCATTTATATTGTAATTCATGATGAATGTGGAATATGAATCCGGCAATGATTGAAGGATGATGATGACTGAAACACGGTTCTCAAATTTGATTCCAGCAGTTGCCAGTTTCTCAATGAGTCCAATCATCTTGAGCACGTGTTCAGATACATTTCCTCCTTCACACATCCTCATTTTGATGATTTCTCTAAGAAGATCAAATTCAACACTCTTAGAAACAGTTCCAAAGAGGCTTTTGAGGTGCACGAGCATTTCATATGGCATCATGTTTTCATATTGCCTTTGCAGCTCCATAGTCGTTGCAGCTAGCATAACACACTGTGCATTAGCAGTATCATCTTTGTGCTTCTGGTGAGCAACTTTGTCAAACTTAGCAAGCTCAGCAGCAACAGTAGGAGGAGTGGAAATTGGTTCGTCCAAGACGTACTCAATTTTCTCTTGCCTAAGCACCAAACGAATGTTACGGATCCAATCCATAAAGTTTGGACCAGTAAGAGTGCATTTCTCCAAGATCATTCTTATGGATAAATTGGCCATCTTTTCATACCTAGAGAAGTAAATAAATAAAACTGAAATTAAAACTCTAAAATTAATTTCTATGATTACAATTAGCGACTAAATAAACTAGGACTTTAGCTTTATTTAGTTCTCACTATTTTCACTACTCTTGACCCCTATAGAGAGTACGAACGATTATCTTATAATTGTTGTAGTGAGCCAAGATCCATGCTTGCACTATTATAGCCCCAGCTATGGCTGATCACTATAATAGTCAAACAGGTAGGTCTCCAAACCAATTGTACAATACAACTCTTGGTTGATCAAAACTATTTTGATCGATGTCCTTAAATTATGCCTGACGCTATGGCGACTCGACATAATTCAAGTAAGTCATAACCATCACACGGCACAAACAATGGTCCTATGAAAGCAACTTTCTTACGGCAAACAAAGTAAGCACTATGGTGCATATTACTCATGAGATTAGTAAGTCCATTTAACCTTCAATTATGATGGGTGATATCATGCGATTTACTCGAGACTTAAATTGGTTGGGGAACTTTTAAATGGGGTATTTAATCGCTTGACCAAGATCCCTAACATGCATCACATAATGGGTGCCGCCTACCCAAGGCTCATGCAATGCGGTCTAACAAGTAATGAGTGCCGCCTACTCATACATATCAATTGCGGACTAGCAAGTAAAGGGTGCCGCCTACCCATGCATATGACAGATGCGGTCCGGAAACTAATGGGTGCCGCTTACCCATACAATAAATGCGGACTAACAATATTTAAATACAATATTTAAATAATTAAATTGCTCATGTAGACATACAATACATATGATACAACCAAGTTGTAGCATATAAGTAGTTGTTGTGGATCATTATCATTATATGTAAGTCAAAATCTAATTTATAAATTCTCTAAGAATTTCCAAAACATTTAAAACAAGTTTTAATAACAATATGATCTTCCAAAGCTATTACTATTAAAATGTAGTTTATAAACTATTTATAAACTAACAAACATGTTACTAAATATTATAAACTAATATTTATGTTTCTAAACATTTTAATCACTTTTCAAAGTATTAATAGGGTTTAAATGTAATTTATAAACCATTTATAAATTAAATAACAAGTTTCTAAAACTCCAGGGGCCTATTTACAATTCGAAGAAAGCTGAAATTAAGTTTCTGGGATTAATATGAAAACATTTAACAAATTGTGGGGCAAATCCGCAAGGGACAGAAGTTCAGGGGTTTGAGCCCCAATAAGACAGAATCTGCCAAATTGGAGGACAAGTCCCTGGAGTTGTCTTCCTTGCTCATTAGCCACCCACCAATTTTCTGAAAAAATTCAATTGGGTCCCTGTAACCAAACAAAGTTTCCAAAACTTTAATCATCATCTTTAACTTCGAATTGAAGATCCAAATCATGTTCTAAACCTAATATATCATCCAAGATGAATTCACAAGCAATCAATTTGTCCAAAAAATCGAAAAACAATTTATTTTTATTTTTTATAAACGGCCAATTCCGTTTGGGTCGATTCCGATCGACCGGGTCGATTCCATTCGACCCGTAGGTTGCTTGATTCATCTTCCTCATATTCATATCACTCTTCTCCCTCTTTGTAAAGATTTCATTTGGGATTGAATTTACAAAGCTTGAATGTCCATTAATGGAGATTCAAGCTCCATAAGCTTCAAACCAAAAACCCAAGTTGAATCTTGAAGGGACAGAGGAGAAGAGGAAGAGAATATGAGAATGATGGCGGTGGAGGAGGGCAGCGGTGGAGCCAAGATCCGGTGGTGGAGCCAAGCTCCACCGTCTCTCTGTTTGTTTAGTCGACAGAGAAGAGTCGACTGTGACTCTTCTTTCTTTCCTTTTTTTTTTGATTTTCTTTTCTTTAAATCCAATTAAAGAATCTGGAAATTTTATATATTTACATACATATAATAATCCACAACAACATTAAATATAAATCATAAACGAATATAGTCATGAATCAACCTGGCTCTGATACCACTGTTAGTAAAAGTGAGAAAATTTGCCTCTAAGGCTAAGCAGCGGAAGTTTAAAAACTTTAATCTCACTAAAACTGATATGACTATACTGTTTATTAAACTGGAAGAAATCACTTACGTGTCCTCCAGTAGATAAGCAAATTGATCGGGTAGTTGTTTCTCAATCTCCAAACAAAGCCTTGCAATCTCCTCGTCCGGCTGGTTGATTTCTTCTTCGTCAGAGATGAAATCTTCGTCAATAAAATCTCCAAGATGGCTCATCCACAGGTTGATTAATTCCTTCGACCTTGGTATCCACGGACAATGTTTCCACAAGAACGCTAGGAGGTTCTTCTGTGTTTTTGAGCTACTGAGAAAAATTATTCTTTCTGACTATCAGAGAAGAATAATATTTTACGTGTTGTTGGAATAGAATAGAAGACTAACTTTCTTTCTTTCTTATTTAGTCAGTAAGTTGGTTCAGAAAATCACGTAAGATTTTATCCAAGTAAATCTTACTGATTAGGAGACTCCAAAAGTCATCAACTAACCAACTAAGAGATAATAATTAATTATCTCAGTCAAAGATAAAAGAATAAGTCAAAAGAAGAAAGAAAGAGAGAGAGAGAGAGAGAGAGAGAGAGAGAGAGAGAAGCACGTGGGGCAGCTCCCAGCTGCCCCAATTCCTCTTACCTGCTTGGTGATCAGCTAGGCCAACCGGCCCAGCTGTTTGCTATGCTCTCTTCTTCTTCTTGGGCTTTACTCAAATCCCGCCCAAGTGCATAGTCTTCAATCAATTAATTAAATCCAATTCAATTCAATTAATTATATTTCCAAAATATATCCCATATATATAATGAATTAATATTAATCTAATTAATAATAATTCCATTATATTTATATATATATATATAATAATTTAATATTAATCTAATTAATATTTAATCCTATATATATACATAGCTCAGTTGTAGAAACACCACCTTGAAGTGTGACCTATAGGGCCTTGCATATTAAACAACAATCTAATTAAGGTCATAATAAATTCCTAGACAATTTATCAGACAATATTAATATGCAAGGAACGTTTGTGAGGAAAACAAACCACCTGTAGCGTAGGGTAGTTTGATGATACGGTCCCTTCATTCACGAATACTCGAATGAGTCTAGAATATGGTTATGTGTCTATTCTAATAACTCCATTCATGGTCTCTCAATCTTATTAGTCGATCTATGAATTATATCGAAACACCATTTTGACATATTCACATACGGTGGCCACCGGTTTTATGATCGCACTAAATATGAGAAGTGAGTATTCTCTCCTTGTATCTATTACGGAGGAATGAATCCTATCTTGGCCAAATCACTCACACCATATGCTTCCTAATGTACCCAACGCATGCCGTATCTACCCTACTTTAAGAGTGCAAGCATTGCGCATGGTCAAAGTACATTATTTCACATATGATGTAGTATTGGCCTCAAGTCTAAGGACTACTAACATCATCCTACACACCGATACTACCATAGACACTCAAATGGCTTTACCAAATGGTTTCTCGGTTGGGTATGCCAACACTCTCCAAAGTGTTCATATGTTCATTATGAATAACCAAGTTCATTCGTAGCAATGAGACCTACTACATCCTCGAAGGATCTAATGCAACATATGCTAGCTTCAATCGCATCATTGATATCCCATATCTCAATGACCTTCAGCTAGTGGCTTATTTTAGGACTTAATTATTGACACACAAGCTCCCACTAACTTGGTGATTACCTTAAGCCCTTGGGAACATTTTATTGAATAATTCAAACAACCAAAACATATATATATTCATAAAATGCATTGCCAATTGTATTTATTAATGTATAAGTAAATAAATAACAATAACTGAATGTGATCAAGTACATATCGTCCCTATCGTAGGTTGTCTCTAGGACATATATACTTTCAGTTGTTAGTTTGGAGCTTGGTATTGGTAGGATGAGTATAGTACCTTGCATGTTTTATCCGTCTGCATTTGCATTTGCACGTTTACTACTTTCTTAGATTTTTTAGGTTGCATTCACTACATTCATCCTAGAATAGTCTTGCATGTTTTATATGGAGTTTATTGCCGAATTTTTTGAACTTTTTTATTGGGTAGATGAACTAACTATGCCATTAATCGTATGCTTCATCTCTATGAACTTGTTTGAGGTTTTTCTCGCTTGGCTTGTCACATTTATGTATTGCACTTAGTTAAGCTTGGTAGTCTCGACATCACTTAGTGGTGTTTTCTCTACTGAGGTTCACGAAGGCCTTTATAATAGGATGATGCATGTTAGGGTCTTATGGTTGTTTTCCCGAGTAATTATGTACCTAAGAGGCAACAAGTCTTCACCATGCTTTGAGATTGCTAAATGCCTAGGAAGGAGGTAGTGTGAGGTTGTGTGATCCTTTGTTATAACCTATTCTTCCGTATAGGTTTGGGGAGGGGGTTACACCATCATAGACTTGTTTTTCGTTTTCCATTTTCGTATCGTGAGTTTATTTTTCATTTTCCGTAAATTTTGTACTCCAACCTATTCTTTCGAATAGGTTTGGGGAAGTCGTGTAAGTCATTTTATTTCTCTTTTTGTTATGCTACTGTTGGCTAGAAAAAATTGAAAAAAAGAAAGAAAGAAAAATTCCAGGAAAAAAGAAAATGAAAAAGAAAAAGAAAAAAAAGAATGTGGAAAGAAAAAAAGAAAAAAAAAGGAAAAGAACCCAAAAAGCAAAGAAGGGTCCAAAAAGAAAGCCAGATAGCAGTTTAGCAAAGTGTTGTGTCTCATTTTCCAATTCTTGTAATGTTCGTAATCGTGTTGAAATTTCTATTTTTTATCTTTTTTGTCTTGAGTGTCATCTGTTCTAGACCACCCTCGTCCTTCCATTCAGGAAGTGGTGAATAGCTTAAGACTTTACTTGAGAGATGGGTAGAATAGGGGAGTGTTATCTTTTATAGGGAACCCTCCTTCGTTTGATGAGAGCAAGTACTGGTTCGACCTCTTTGAGGAAAAGTCTTAACATGGTGGAACAGCAGTAAGTCCTCAGCTTCATAGGCACGGGACAACCATTCGTATCTTAGCATGCTTCATTACGTCGTCACTGACTAGGTCCAGGTAGAGAATGTTACGAGAGACTATCTTGTCTTGACATAAGTGCTTATGTGGATGTGTATAAGTCAATCGAGGTATTCTTCAACCTATATTCATGCTTTGATTTATATGGTTTTTGTTCATATGTTTTTGGTAGATTCAGTAGATTAGTTCATTTTATTTGGCATGAGACTCCATTTTGTGTCTTGCATTGTTTTTTGTATTAGAGTCTAGCTTAGTTGCTTGAGGACAAGCAAAGGTTCGGTTTGGGGAGTTTGATGAATGTGTATTTTACACTTTCATGTGAGTCTTTTTCACCTATTATAGCTATCCTCTATGTTAATTTAGCTATATTTTAGTGCATTTTATTAGAATAGTGTCACGTTTCCCTTTAGATTTTATTTTACAGGTTTTGGTTGAAAATCGAGAATTTCCGGGTAATTATATTGAAGTTGACAAGGAATTGGTGTTCCAGAAGCCTATTTGGAGTATCTGAAGGTTTTCGGATAGGATTTGGATTCTAGGGGTCGAATATGGAGGTTAGAAGGCCACTAGAAGACAGAAACCGAGTCCGAAAAGGGGAAGAAATCCAAAAACGCGTCGAAAACGCGGAATTCCGCAAAATAATTTCCCGGGCGAACCGCCCCAGACGTGGGGCGACTCGCCCCACACCGGGCGAACCGCCCGGTGTGTGGGGCGAACCGCCCCACAGTATTTCGGGGCCTATATATAGTTGCTCAGATTTTCTCCGAAATTCATACTTTTCCAGACCTACTTTCTCACCTTTCTCTGTAGTTTTAGGTAGGGACTTCCCAGAGCCTGTTCTGGGGGTTCGTAGCATAGGGGACTCTTTTTCATAGCAGTTTGGAGCTTGTAGGATTGCAATTCTTCGGAGATTGACAACCTTCGGTAACATTGTATCTTACGGTTTATTCTACTTATTTTTATTTATCTTTCAACATGTTTTCTTCTATGATTTCTGTTGATTGCGTGCCTATTATGAGTAGCTAAACTTATCGTTGGTGGTAGTATGTGAATTCTTAGCGAAGGGAAGATAATCATGCTAATGGCTATATCGCGCATTATACTCCGTGTTATTGCTTTATTTCGTTCATCAGGCTCAGCCTAAATTCCCGTATGTTGTATTAATTATTATGCACAATTGGACCCTCGTCGACCTATACGCATGTTTATCTTCGTAGTGTTGAATAATTACGGAACACAATTGGACAATAGTGATTGACTTGTCAGTACCTTTACCTTCGTAGTGCTTAATAATTGCAACAGGACATTAGATTGATCAAAGATCTGCATGCAAGACCGAGGAATTTACGCATGATTATCGACCCGTTATGCTTTGAAGGATCATACTATCACCAATCTCCATTATCTGCTAGAAACCCCTTGCTATTACGTCTGCTGTTTTTTATATTCTAAATTAGATTTGATAAAGCTAGTTATAGTCCTGAGAGAACGACACTCGAGTCATTCTACTGCTACACTACGGTTTTCGTTGTAGTTGTGGATTGCCTTTGGCTAAATAACAAATATATTTGAGTGAACCGGGAACCGACAAACCCGCGTTCATCAGTTCCTTGTTACTTCACCAGACTCACTCAGCTTGTTTCTGAACACCCACTTTGTACCAATTGCTTTCTTGCCTTCAGCAAGGTGTACAAGTTTCCAGACTTTGTTCCTTTCAAATTGATCCAGTTCTTCTTGCATTGCCTTGATCCATTAAGAATGCTTTAAAGCTTCTTATATGGTTTTGGGTTCAATTTCTGAAACAAAGCAAGAGAACAAAGCTTCTACTTCTACGACATTTGCTTCTTCAGCAAGCCCATGAGCACCAGATACTTTGGATCTAGTCACTTGGCGTTTGTCAATATCACCAATCATATCTGTAGAGGGATGATCTCTAATCCATTTATTAACAGGTTTTCTGCTCGTTGGATTTGGATAAGTTTGCTCATCAGCATGTGACTCTTCAGTATGTACTTGCTCAGTACTACTGGTATTTTGTTGTGTCTCTGCTGAGATTGGTTCATCAGCAACTGCTTGTTCAGCATTGCTAGATTGTGGTAACTCGTCAACAGGCACAGGGAGTTGCATAGTTTCAGCAACATTCGGAGCAACTGCGTCTTTTGCTGGAAATTCTTTGTCATGAACTATATTTATCTTGTCATGACTTGGGAGAGAAGAGTCATTGTCGGAATCATCATTTAGTTCAACTGACTTGGTTTGCCTAGCATCAGATTCAGTTCTTTGCTCGTGTATGATTAGCTTCTTCATACAATCTGATATTTCTTCTTCAGCAGGCACTCCTTGTGACTTTTCATAGAATACAACATGCACTGATTCTTCGATCTTTTGTACCTTTTTGTTGTAAACTCTATAAGCTTTACTATTCAAGGAGTAACCAAGAAATATCGCTTCGTCTGCCTTTGGTTGAAATGTTCTTAGGTATTCTCTACCATTGTTAAGAACAAAACACTTACAACCAAATACTCTTAGATGGGTGATGTTAGGAGGTCTTCCAACAAATAACTCATAGGGAGTTTTGTTGTATTCCTTAGTAATCAGACATCTGTTTTGAGTATAGCAGGCGGTATTAATCACTTCAACCCAGTAAGCTTCACTTATTTCAGTGTCAGCAAGCATTGTTCTTGCAGCTTCTTTTAGGGTGCGATTCTTCCTTTTAGCAACACCGTTTTGTTGTGGTGTCCTTACTGAGGATAACTGATGTTGTATGCCTTTTGAAGTGCAATACTCAGTTATGTACTGGTTCACAAACTAAGTACCATGGTCTGTTCTTATGACTTTTACCTTGTCATTTTTCATGACTTCAAGCTTATTCAGCAAGTTAGGTATTTCAGTCCTTCTTTCAGACTTGTGCTTGATAAATACTACCCAAGTGAATCTTGAATAGTCATCCACCACCACTAGACCATACTTCTTACCAGCATAGCTTGTTGAAGAAGATTCAAACAAGTCCATGTGCAAGAGTTGTAAAGGTTTTGTAGTTGACGGTATTGCCTTGTTCTTAAAAGAAGATTTGGTTTGCTTTCCTTGCTGACATGCATTGCAAACACCATCCTTCTTGAAAGTGACCTTAGGTAATCCAACTACAAGTGCCTTTTTAGACAGCTTATTCAGCATCTTGAAGCTTAGGTGACTTTTTCGTTTATGCCATAACCATGCTTTTTCAGCAAGGCAATCGTGATCTGAGACAAGGCATTTTTCAACAATTGCTGAAGACCAATCTACAGTTTACAAACCTCCTGATCTCTCAGATAAGAGTTTAGTTCAGTTAGCGTATTACTTACATCAGCATAAGATTTGAAATTGATTTTCATCTTTTTCATTTCTTGTATTTCAGCAAGTAACTTTAGAATTGAGGATTGATATTCTTCCAATTCTATTGCCATTTGAGAATTCTTCTCTGTAGCTTCAACAATCAACTTCTTGAGATGCAATATTTCAGCATCTTTCTTTTCTGACTCTTCTTTCAGCAATACGTACTTTTCAGTAGTTTGCTTGGTCAGGGTTTCAGCATTCTGTAGTTTCTCTTGCTGTTTGCTCAGAGTTTTCTCAAACCTTTCAATTTCTCCTTGAATTCTATCAAGGTCAATATCATCTTCACTTTCTGAGTCAGAGTCAGAGGTAGGACTGTTACCTTACCAGCCATGAGGCAAAATTCGTAGTTTGACACATCTGGATAAGCTTCCATAGCTATTCCACAAACTTCCTTGCCGATCTCTACGTCAAGAGTGGCTTCTTCTTCAGTGTCTGAGCTTTCTACCTCACTGTCTTCGGAGCTAGTATCAATGCACAACGCATCGATTTTTGCTTGAAGCTTCTTCTTTTCTTCAACAATAAAATCCCTTTTGAACTTCTTCTTCTTTTCAGCAGATTTACCTTTCAGCAAAGGAAAATTTGCTTTGAAGTGTCCAGGCTTTTTGCAGTAAAAGCAGAGATCATTTCCAACTGCTGGTTCTTCAGAGGAATTTGATTGTTGAGCCTGCTTGTTCAGCGAGCTAGCCTCATTCTTGTATTTATGGTAGTTGTTACCAAGATGCTTTTTCAACTTCTCTTTTGCTTTTCGCCTTTCAAGTTCCTTACTGATGAATTTCTTCATGTTTTTAACAACTAAAGCATTTTCATCAGCCGGTTCTTTATCATTCTTCTTTTCAGAAGATGACGGCTTTGCAGCAAGAGCAATGTTTTTGCGATTTTTCAGCAAACACATTTTCTCTTTGCTTTGTCTCGTAGTTGACAGTAGCAAGATGAGAGAACAACTCTGTAGGTGTGATGTTTGGCATTCCTTGATTATAGTAGAAATTCTGAGTATGGATCCATTCTTGGTTTAGACTTCTGATAATGGTTTTCACCTTCTCAGAATCTGAGTAAAGATTTCCAACTCCTAAGGCAACCATCTCACTCACTAGAGTTGTGAATCTGAAGTCCAAGTCTTCCAGTGACTCATTTGTACCTTGTTTAAAGTTCTGGAACCTTAACTTCAGCACTTCGAGTTTGTTTTCCTTGGTTTTATCAGATCCAGCGCAAAGATCTTGAACCATTTTCCAAGCTTCCTTAGCAGTTTTGGCACCCCATAGTTTGCACTGTATAGTATCCGGAGTTGATCGAATGATGATGTTTCTTGCTTGGCCATCAAGACGGAATCTCTTAGCTTCGTCGGAAGTCCATTCTTCTCTTGGTTTTGGAACGGCGGTGTCAACCGGTTCTCCTAGTTTCCTTACCAGCGGGATCCGTGGTTTTGAGAGTAAAGCTTCTCTCAAGTTTAGTGATCTTGATAGGTCCATCATTAATGACAGTGACCATTTCATCACTAATGGCCTCAAGATGTAACATCATGTTGTTTCGCCATTTTTCATAGTTTTCCAACTTCAGCAAGGGAGCGTCTCCGAAAGACATCCTGTCAGCAAAAGACTACCAAACTGATCAAGTGAGAGTGATTTATGGAAAGCAACTAAGGGGATCTAGGTTCAGTGTTGAAGGTTAAAGAACCTCTAGCTCTGATACCACTTGTTGGTCCCTGTTAGGAAACTTGTAATTTTGATGAGCAATTAACCATGCTAAATTAAGGAAAATCCAGTAACTAGTAATCTTAAGGTCCATAGGAATTTAGAATTTTAAGGACATTGTAAAAGAGGAACGTTTGCTGAAGACTTAGATTAGGTGCTAGATAGGTTGGTTATTTAGCTTACGATGTATTTTATTTTCTGAAAAGAAAATAACTTATTGAAGCTTTAGCTTATGATGTATCTTATTTTCTGAAAAAGAAAATAACCTATTGAAGCATTTGCTGATGATGTACTTTGTTTTTACAAAACAAACTATTGAAGCATTAAGAACCGCTCAGAATCTTGAAGATTTTGAAGATCTGAAGACTTGAAGATTTCGAAGAACTGAAGACTTGAAGAATTTGAAGATCTGAAGAATAGAAGATTACCGAAGACTGGTATCTACAAAGGCACATGTTGCTCAGAAAGTGGAAACTTCAGCAACAACATTGCATAAGTGAAAATCTGAAAGACAGAGTAGGTTGTCCTTGCTGAAACTGAGACTGACCACTTGCTGATGGAACATATGTGACCTCTTGCTGAAAGCACTTACATTTGCGCTCCAATGTTACTGTTTGAATACTATTCAAATATGCATTAAATGCAAAGCTTGCACGCGAAGGACATGAAGACTAGAAGACAAACAAGGACACTTCTGAAAGTACAAAAGCAAGATAGTGACATCTTAAGGATCAAAAGTCTTGGAATTTAAAATTCAAACGGCTCCTTATTTGCACTATAAATAGAGGTCATCCAGCGAAGAGTTGAAGTGTGTCAACAACGTGATCAAACTCTCACTTGTGCTTAAACTCACATACCTTCAAACTCTCTATACTGCCATTGATCCGTTCCAAGACTTAAAGCTTGAAAAAGCTACTTGTGAAGAAGTAGAACAAACTCGGCTAAGATATTAGTTAAGTGTTCTTTCTTTCGAACAAGAACAAGTCTTGACACCAGAAACAATCAAACTTGTTTACTGCAAAGTATTCAATGTTGTGTTTCTTAGATTACTTGTTGTAACTGAATAAGTTATAATTAAGTTATCTCACCCCAAAACTCTCTAACTGAAAATACACCCTTTCAGGCGTGATATTCAGGGGGAACTTAATCGAGCATAGTTTTGCTGATTAAAAGTACCAAGTTTGGTGGAGAACAAGGTTGCGTTCTCTAGATTAGGTCGGAGACGAAGCAAGTGTGCTTTGGTTTCTGTTTGAATCGCTCTAGACAGGAGATTGTAAGGAACCTCAATCATATCTTAGTGGATTCAGTCCTAGAAAGGACAAAGTGGATTAGTTGAGAGATTACGCCACTCTCAGATACCACTATAAAAGTGTTTGTGTGATTTACTTATTGTACTTAGTTTTCAGCAAATCATATATGTCTGTACACAGTCAATCACATCACTTGCTGAAACCTTTACTTACGGAAAGAGCACTTATTGTAGCAAAGACTTCCGCTCTCTGATTTTAAGTATCAGCAAACCTAGCTACTGAAAAGTAACTTACACTTGCTGAGAAAGTTAAGTATCAGCAAACTCATTACTGAAACGTAATAAGCACTTGCTGAGAAAGTTTTAAACGACGAAAGTTTGAAAAGACTATTCACCCCCCCCCCCCCCACCCCTCTAGTCTTTTCTTGTTGTTTAAAGGGACCAACAAGTGGTATCAGAGCTGGAGGTTCTTTAACCTTCAGCACTGAACCTAGATCCCCTTAGGTGCTTTCCGTAAATCACTCTCACTTGATCAGTTTGGTAGTGCTTTGCTGACAGGAGGTCTTTAGGAGATGCTCCCTTGTTGAAGTTGGAAAACTACGAGAAATGGCGAAACAACATGATGCTACATCTTGAGGCCATTAGTGATGAGATGGTCACCGTCATTAATGATGGACCTATCAAGATCACTAAGGTTGAAAGGAGTTTTGCTCACAAGACCACCGAAGCTGGAAAGGAAACTATCCTAGGCGAACCATCAGATACGGTTGTGCCAAAACAAAGAGAGGAATGGACTTCTGACGAAGCTAAGAGATTCCGTCTTGATGGCCAAGCAAGAAATATCATCATTCGGTCAACTCCGGATACCATACAGTGCAAACTGTGGGGTGCTAAGACTGCAAAGGAAGCTTGGAAAATGGTTCAAGATCTTTGTGCTGGATCTGACAAAACCAAGGAAAACAAACTTGAAGTACTTAAATTAAAGTTTCAAAACTTTAAGCAAGGTACAAACGAGTCACTGGAAGACTTGGATTTCAGATTCATAACTCTTGTTAGTGAAATGGCAGCCTTGGGTGTTGGAAACCTTTAATCAGATTCTAAGAAAGTGAAAACTATCATCAGAAGTCTGAATCAAGAATGGATCCACACTCAGAATTTCTATTATAATCAAGGAATGCCAGAAATTACACCAACAGAGTTGTTCTCTCATCTTGCTACTGTCAACTATGAGACAAAGCAAAGAGAAAATGTATTTGCTGAAAAATCGCAAAACATTGCTCTTGCTGCAAAGCCATCATCTTCTGAAAAGAAGAATGAAAAAGAACCTACTGATTGATGAACGCGGATGTCGTGCTCCGAATTCAAGCAAATAATATTTGTTAATTAGCCAAAGGCAATCCACAACTACAACGAAAACCGTAGTGTAGCGGTAGAATGACTCGAGTGTCGTTCTCTCAGGACTATAACTAGCTTTATCAAATCTAATTTAGAATATAAAAACAGCAAACAGATAGCAAAGGGGTTTCTAGCAGATAATGGAGATTGGTGATAGTATGATCCTTCTTAACATAACGGGTCGATAATCATGCATAAATTCCTCGGTCTTGCATAGAGATCTTTGAATCAATCTAGTGTCCTATTGCAATTATTAAGCACTACGAAGATAATTGGTCTGACAAGTCAATCACTATTGTCCTAATGTGTTCCGTAATTATTCAACACTACGAAGATAAACTCGCGAATAGGTCGACGAGGGTCCAATTGTGCATAATAATTAATACAACATACGAGAATTTAGGCTGTGCCTGATCAACGAAATAAAGCAATGACACAGAGTATAATGCGCGATATAGCCATTAGCATGATTACCTTCCCTTCGCTAAGAATTCACATACTACCACGAACGATAAGTTTAGCTACTCATAATAGGCATGCAATCAACAGAAATCATAGAAGAAAACATGTTGAAAGAATATAATAAAATAAGTAGAATAAAACTGTAAGATACAAAGTTACCGAAGGTTGTCAATCTCCGGATGATTGCGATCCTACGAGCTCCAAACTGCTATGAAAAAGAGTCCCCTAAGCTACGGACCCCCAGAACAGGCTCCGGGAAGTCCCTACCTAAAACTACATAGAGAGGTGAGAAAGTAGGTCTGGAAAGATATGATTTTCGGAGAAAACTGAGCAACTATATATAGGCTTCGAATTACTGTGGGGCGGTTCGCCACACACACCCGGCGGTTCGCCCCACATTTGCGGCGGTTAGCCCGACGGCTTTTTCGCGGAATTCCGCATTTTCGACGCGGTTTTGGATATCTTCCCCTTTTCGGACTCGGTTTCTAACTTCTAGTGGCCTTCTAACCTCCAGATTCGACCCCTAGACTCCAAATCCTATCCGGAAACCTTCAGATACTCCAAATAGGCTTCTGGAATACCAATTCCTTGTCAACTTCAATATAATTGCCCGGAATTCTTCGAATTTCAACCAAAACCTGTAAAATAAAATCTAAAGGGAAACGTGACACTATTCTAATAAAATGCACTAAAATATAGCTAAATTAACATAGAGGATAGCTAAAATAGGTGAAAAAGACTCGAATGAAAGTGTAAAATACACATTCATCACTGATGAAAACTCTTTGGTTGTCAAAAACATGAAGAAATTCATCAGCAAGGAACTTGAAAGGCGAAAAGAAAAAGAGAAGCTGAAAAAGCATCTTGGTAACAACTACCATAAGTACAAGAATGAGACTAGCTCGCTGAACAAGCAAGCTCAGCAAGCTACTTCATTAGAAGAACCAGCAGTTGGAAATGATCTATGCTTTTACTGCAAAAAGCCTGGACACTTCAAAGCTAATTGCCCTTTGCTGAAAGGCAAATCTGCTGAAAAGAAGAAGAAGTTCAAAAGAGCTTTTATTGCTGAAGAAAAGAAGAAGCTTCAAGCAAAAATCGATGCATTGTGTATTGATACTAGCTCCGAAGACAGTGAGGATGAAAGTTCAGACACCGACGATGAAGAAGCCACTCTAGACGTGGAGATTGGCAAAGAAGTTTGTGGAATAGCTATGGAAGCTTATCCAGATGTGTCAAACTACGAATTCTGCCTCATGGCCGGTCAGGTAAACAACCCTACATCTGACTCAGACTCAGAAAGTAAAGACGAGATTGACCTTGACAAGATTCAAGGAGAAATCTAAAGATTTGAGAAAACTCTGAGCAGACAGCAAGAGAAACTACAAATTGCTGAAACTCTGACCAAGCAGACTACTGAAAAGTACGTCTTGCTGAAGGAAGAGACAGAAGAAAAGGATGCTGAAATAAGGCGTCTTAAGAAATTGATTGCTGAAGCTACAGAGAAGAACTCTCAAATGGCATTAGAATTGGAAGAATATCAGTCCTCAATTCTAAAGTTACTTGCTGAAATCCAAGAGATGAAAAAGATGAAAATCAATTTCAAATCTTATGTGGACGCAAGTAATACGCTGACTGAACTAAACTCTTATTTGATAGATCCATCTCAGAAAGAAGGTTTAGGCGCAATTTATGAAGGTGATGACGTAGAAATCTTGAGTAAAGATAAATCACCTATCTCCTTTGTACGTGCTACTGATAGTGGTCTACCAGAAATCTATCAGTTTGGTCAATCTAAGGTTGCTGAAACAAGCAATCAAGTACCTATGACCATTGTTAGTGTTGAAATATGTCCAGTCCGCATGTACGAACTGGAGCGGTCTAAGAGCGCGACAAAGCATCATAGGCCGTCCCTCAAAGGGCACGTCCACACCCAAGTATGTCACTAAGGTGTGGACCGACCAACATAGGTTCCGACCATCACTGGGAGGACAACCCTCAAAATTAGCTCATCACAAGGACAAAGCTGCCAGTGAGCTCGAGGAGCATCTCTCGGGCTCGAGGAGACCTTACGTCAAGGTAACGCTCCTTGACAGAAACTGAGCAGGACACTACTCGCATCTTCCACGTACAAGGAAGGCACGAGGACCCTGAGCGACCAGCCATGGTTGCTCCCTTGGGCCAAGGCCCATGGACCTCCTTAATGGGCCTGGGCCGAGGAAGGCCTCAATCCTAGCCGTACACGTGTCGTGATCCTACGCGACCGGAAGTTGAAGGGCCACAAGTATATAAAGGCCTCATTTACTCCTCAACAGTAAGCATTAATAACTGCTCTCGACCACCACCTTTACTACTCGTACTAGGGAAGCCTCACAACTCCCTACTCGTAAAGTCGCCTCTCCGGTCTGATACCTTACAGACCGGGCAAGAGTCACTAACCCCCCCCCCTCTAGTCTATTTCAGGTACGAGGAAGCTACAAGAAGGCTCATTTCCTATCTCAGAGTGATACTACAAGAAGAAGAACTAGAATGACTTAGACTAGCGACTTATTGCGAACTTAGAGAGAAATACAAATTACCCTTCAACATTTGGCGCCGTCTGTGGGAAACGACACGAAAGGTCATTCCTTGCCCTACTGGTCGAGCCACAACCCTCCTCGTGACCCTTCACGAATATGCCTCCCAGAAGAAGCAACCGCCTTGCTAATGCACCACCCGGGAACCCTCCTCGGCCTAGAGGCCGTCCCTCTAGTAACGGTCGAGGAGGAGGAACGGATGGTGTTCCGAGGGAACCAAGAAACAACAATGTTGCAAGGAATCGGGATTACACGGAGGGGGCATTTACTAATGTCACCCACTCCCGAAATGAAAGATCGGGAGAAAATAACCCGCAAGGAGTCCCGGTAGGAAATGCCTATGGAGCATTGAGAGTCCCGAACAACGCCGAGTCTAGGGGGCAGCCTCATCCGGTAGCAATCAACCAACCTCCCGTGGCAGTGAACCCTCCTCAACCGGCCGCATTGACCTTCACCCTTCCTGATGGACGTGTAGTCCGACCATCAGACTTCGGGATGGGCGAAGCTCAATACGGTCTCTTCCTTCTTATTCTACAAGGATATGTCGGAGGTAATGAGGCTATTAGGGTTAATACTGAGATACAAGCTCAAGGAGAACAACAAGCCCCGATGCAAGAGCAACCTCGGGCCACCCTGGTCGCTCCTCGTCAATCCCAAGGAAGAGCACCTGTCGCACAAGATGAAGCACATTCGAGAGCCAACACCAGGCCGATCCAATCTCGACTTGGACCATCAAGAGTTCAATCGAGCTTAGGACCCCAAGGTGCCCCGGAAGACTTGAGAGACCTGATTGATAGAAGAATACGGGCATCATTACAAAATGTGGTGCAACAAGAAAATAGAGTTCAGGTGGTCGCTACACCACCCTTTCTCCCCAATCAAGTTACACCCAACCAGGTAACTCCTCAAAATCAACAAGAAGCAGTGGAGGAGAATCAAGCATTGAGAACAGTAGCTGAGGTAACCCCCCTGGTCGATCCGATCACGGGGAGGAGGCTCACTCTTGAGGAACTCAACGCGAGGAAATCCGCACTTGATGCTCAGATAGAGACTCTTCGAGGAACTGTCCAAGAAAGAGAACAAGACCAAGATCCGAGCCCTTTGTGTGATGAGATCAGAAGCCACCAAGTCAAAATCGAAAGAGGGTTCCCCACCTTCAAAAGCTATGATGGAACGAGTTGTTCGAAAGACTACTTGGTAAGATTTGGCACTAAAATGGACGCTTACGGTCATGATTCAAGGACCAAAGCACTCCTCTTCCCGGCTAACCTCTCCGGAGAAGCTATGAAGTGGTGGTCGCGCCTCCCTCACCGATCCATCAAGTCATATAGAGATCTCTGTAAGGAGTTCTCTAAGCGTTTCGAGAAGGTAATGAACGCCAAGAGACGGGTGAGGTACTTGGCTGAAATTGTTCAGAAAAACAACGAAGACTTGAGGGACTTCATCAATCGCTTTCATGAAGCAGCCCTCCAAGTCGAAGATCACTCGATCAATGAGAGGAAAGAGTATTTGTATGGTAACACTACCAACATCAAATTCCAAGATGTACTTTCAGCATCGTGTGTGGAGAATGAAGCACAACTGGCCAAAGTTTGCAAGGACTTCCTCGAGGCCGAGGAATTCCGAAAAACGGTCACCGTGAGAACCAATCTTCCCAAGGAAAAAGGGAAAGAAAAAGAAAAAGAAAAGGAGTACCCTCCTCGCCCCCAAAATCCCGGGAAGCAGAGGAGAGAGCAAAAATTTGGGTTGATCAAGGAGGGCAACTCCAGAAATGATTTCAGAGACAAGAGGTCTCCTCCCAGAAGGTCACCTCCAAGACGATATAGCAACTACACAGACTTGAATAGACCAAGATCCGACATCTTGAACTATATAGTCTCGAGGAAGCTAGACGTCTCATGGCCACCCCCGATTAAGGAAAATCAAAGGAACAAGAGCTCGGAAATATTTTGCAATTTTCACAAGGGGAAAGGGCACACCTCAGATGAGTGTGTCGAGCTCAAGAACGAAATTGAGAGGATGATACGTAACGGTCAATTGGTTAACTACATCCGGAAGGAGGAACCCCTGGCACTCCTGCCCCCACCCCCTCGAAGTGGGAGCGAGCACCCTTACCAGGGAAACCCTCAGGATGACGACATTCATAATTACAACAATTATGAGAACCGCCCCGTGAATGGAAGCATCCGCACTCTCACAATCGCGGGAGGACCCGCGGGGGGCGACACTCGTAATCAGAGGGAGATTACGGCGGACAACCTTAGGATCCGGGATGTGAAGTATGCTCAAGCCGCCCGACCAGGAACCAATGTTATCTCTTTCGATGATAGCGAAATTCCTCTGAAGCATGCCGGAGGAGGGAACATATATGATCCTTGCGTCCCACTTGTAGTTTCCTTGGATGTTCAATCCTACAAGTTGGGTAGAATCCTCGTCGACACTGGGTGCTCGGCAAACTTGATTTTCACCGGAACCTTGAAAAGGATGCAAATGAACCCAAGGGAAAGGCTCAGAGAAGTGAGGAGCGCATTGGTAGGATTCGGAGGACAACCTATCATGCCGCTCGGAATGATCAACCTCACGGTGTCAATGGGTAGCGCTCCTAGACGAGTGACGCAACAGGTTCCTTTTGTGGTCGTCGATATGCCATTTGATTATTTCGCAGTCCTAGGCCGACCCGGTCTCTCTCAATTCCGAGCCGTAGTGTCCACGGTCCACAACAAACTAAAATTCCCCACTCCTTTAGGAATTGGACAAGAAGTAGGAGACATACGAGAAGCATGGGAATGCTACACCATGTCAGCCAAGTTCACTTCGAGAGTTGCCATTGGAGAACCCAACCCCGGGCAGTCATCCGAGGAGACACCCCTTGTTCACAATGCGCCTTATCGTTTCTACACGGTTCGGCGAGTGAAGAGAAAATCAAAAAAGCCAAGTCCGTCACTTAGGCGAAGAAAAGCAATCATGAAGAAAGACAAGGATACTCTAGTAGGAGCTGTTAAGGTGCTCGAGGAGTATCAAGTGATTCCACCAGTCCCACCCTCTTCCAAAAAGAAGAAATTCTTTGAGGAAAACAAAATTGAAGCAAGAGAAGCCCTAGAAGAAATCCAAATTGTTGAAGGAAGTGCCGACAAGGTCACAAAAATTGGCACCGAGATGACCACTGAAGTCAGGATGAAACTCATCCAATGTTTGAAGGATAACAACGATATTTTCGCATGGAGTACCGAGGACCTAAAGGGGATCGACCCACGTGTCGCCGTTCACCGTCTGAACGTAGACCCATCGATCACCCACATCAGAGAAAAGCGAAGAGACTTCAGTGCGGAAGATAATGCCATCATAGAAGCGGAAGTCCAAAGACTTCTTAAAGCCGGCCACATCAAAGAGGTGAGATACTTCGATTGGGTATGCAATGTGGTCCTCGTGGAGAAGGGTCCGGGGAAATGGCGAATGTGCAACAATTTCACAAGGCTCAACAAGTTTTGCCCGAAGGATCCATACCCTCTCCCACGGATCGATCAGCTGGTCGATTCCACCGCTGGATGCGCCCTCCTGAGTTTCATGGATGCATACCAAGGCTTCTACCAGGTCAAAATGGCCAAAGATGATGTGCCGAAGACTGCCTTCTTCGCTAATGGCAATGTGTATTGTTTCAACGTGATGCCATTTGGTCTTAAGAACGCCGGAGCGACCTATCAGAGGTTGGTTAACAATATGTTCAAAAAAGAGCTAGGTAAAACAATGGAAGTATATGTCGATGACATGCTCGTCAAGAGCAAGACCGAGGAGCAACATGTAGGTTACCTGGCAAAATGCTTCTCAATCTTGAGAAAGTATGGCATGAAGCTCAACCCGGCGAAGTGTACCTTTGGAGTCAAAGGGGGTAAGTTCCTCGGTTACATGGTGACAGAGAGAGGAATAGAAGCAAACCCCGAAAAGATAAAGGCCATACTCGATCTTCCACAACCTCAATCCATCAACGAGGTGCAACAATTGGTCGGAAAATCAATTGCGTTGAGTAGATTCATCTCGAGGTCTGCCGAGAAAAATCTACCTTTTTTCAAGGTGTTGAGAAAGAGCAGCCACTTCGAGTGGACGAAGGAGTGCGAGGAAGCCTTCGAGAAGCTGAAAGAATACCTACTCGCTCCTCCTCTATTGTCGAAGCCCGTAGAAGGAGAGGTACTCTACTTGTACTTAGCAGCAACCGGGAGCTATCAGCTCGGTCTTGGTACGAATCCAAGGGAACGACCACTTGCCCATCAACTACTTGAGTAAAGTACTCGCCGGAGCTGAAACGCGGTACATGGATATCGAGAGGCTTTCCTTTGCCCTCGTTTATACTGCAAGGAGGTTAAAACCCTACTTTGGTGCTCACAAGGTTGTTGTTTTGACAAAGCAACCTCTCAAGCAAGTCCTCGGAAAACCCGAAAATTCGGGAAGAATGGCAAGATGGGCGATCGAATTAAGTGAGTACGACATCGACTATCAAGCACCCGTGGCCAAGAAAGCACAAGTCATAGCCGACTTCCTCGTGGAGTATCCCTCAAAAGGAACTTCAGAGGAAAACTCTTCGGAAACAAAGAATGCTTTGATGATGGTCGAAGAGCAACCCCATCAAAACAACCCAATGCAAGCTCTGGAAGATGCTTTAAAAGAGCTTAAGGCGATGTCCCAAACCAAAAGGAAAAGGCATGAAGTGTTCCTGACAGAGAAAACCGACGAGCCAAAGGGTGCGGAGACCGTCTCTCCAAAACCCAAAGAATTAGTCGACTATGGAGACGTCTGGATTCTCATGTTGATGGATCCTCATCAGGGAAAAATGGCGGGATAGGAATATACTTCAAGAGTCCCGGAGGGGCTGAACTCGAGTACGCCGTTACTCTTAATTTCCCGGTCTCCAACAATGAAGCAGAATATGAACCCATCCTCATAGCTCTACGTATGGCAAAGTCATTAGAAGTGAAGAAGCTACATCTCTTCACTGATTCCCAACTGGCCGAGAAGCAAATCTCGGGGAAATTCAGAACCAAGAAAGACTCACTGGCCGAGTACAAGAGCGCCATCACGGAAGAAATTCAAAAATTTGAAAGTTGTGAGATTGAAAAGTTCTCAAGAGATCTCAATCAAAGGGCAGATGCCCTATCAAAGTATGCTTCAGCCTCCGGAGGAGTTGATACCCGGAACGTGATACTCATGAGAATCAACGCATCATCTTTGTGGTCATCAAAGCCAAACGTCTTGGCAATTGACGATCAACCGAATTGGATGCAAGAGATAACTACATATCTCAAAAATGGAAGCCTTCCTCGTGACAAGGCTGAAGCAAGGAGAATCAAAGGAAAAGCTCCTCGATACATCATGCAAGGAGACTACTTGTACAAAAGGTCTTTCGAGGGAGTCTACTTGAGATGCGTCGCCGAGCATGAAGTTCAAAAACTTCTTGGAGAAATGCATCGAGGAAGTTGCGGAGACCATGCCGGAGGAAGAACCCTCGCGCAAAAAGTCATTCGACAAGGATACTACTGGCCCACTGTTCGCGAAGACGCTGCCCAATTTGTAAGAAAGTGCGAGGAGTGTCAAATGCACGCCAATTTGATCAACGTCCCGGCGAAACCTCTCATGCCCATCGCCATCACTTGCCCTTTGACATATGGGGCATCGACATAGTCGGTCCTTTTCCAAGAGGCACGGGTCAAAAGAAGTTCATCAATGTTGCGGTCGAATACTTTAGCAAGTGGGCGGAAGTTGAGGCAGTATCTACCATCACCGAACAAAGAGTGATGAACTTCGTGTGGAGGAACATCGTGTGTCGATTTCGGCTTGCCAAGGGTCCTCATCTCGGATAATGGGGCTCAATTTTGTGGCCAAAGATTCAATGATGGTGCAAAATGAAAAGAAAGAGGTTCGCCACCAACAAGGACTGGGTCGACGAGCTTGATGGAGTGGTGTGGGCATACCGCACTACTTCAAAAACAGCTACAAGAGAGACTCCCTTCTCGCTAGTTTATGGGTCCGAGGCGGTCATACCAGCAGAAGTGGCGGTGGAAACCCTCAGAATCCAAGGGTATCAACCCGAGGACAATCATACAGAGAGACTCTTCGACCTGGAGACAATCAGTGAAGCGAGGACCAACGCCTTGGCCAATATCCTCAGATATCAAGCACTCATCGCGAAGACCTACAACAAAGGCGTAAGAGAGAGAGACTTCCAAGTAGGAGACCTAGTACTCCGAAGAGCAGACATCTTGGGCAAAGTTGGGAAGATGCAAACCAATTGGGAAGGCCCCTACAAGATAATTGAAGCAAGGTCCAACGGAAGTTATCGCCTTCAAGACATGGAGGGAAGAGTATTGAAGAACCCATGGAATACCTCTAACCTCCAGAGATTCTACGCTTGAAGTTGTGGGAGAAAAAGCTTTTTGAAAACCATGTGGAAGGGCCATTGATCGAGGAGGATTCCTCACGGTTCAAGTGAGAGGTACCTCTCGTTTTTGTTAAGAAGTTGTTGTAAGCAAGCCGGCCGAAGAGCCCCCATTGTAATTGCATTTCCGACAAATCAATACAATGTCCATCTTTCAACAAGAAAATGTTCAAGTATAGAGCTACTATACTCAAAAAATAAACTACTCGATCGAGAAAGCTTACTTGACCTACATAAAAGCTATTCGATTTCCATGATTAAGGGGAACCCTCCCCGCTCTCCAAACTCTATGAGAGAATTTATCAGGAAACCATCAAAGAAGAAAAAGCGAAGAGACGGAAGTGATCGGGAGAGCGACTTCCAGTTTTTCTAACTCAACACTTGGAAATTTTTCTAAGTTCAACACTTAGAATTCTTTCCTAAGTGGTCGAAACGATCGAGAAGCGAAGAATCTACGTCGATAGTTCGAAGAGCTTGGAGCGAAGAACATTGGTTCTCGATTCTAACTTATACGTGTTTGACTACTCTATCCAAGTTATACGTCATAACAAAAATTGGAATTAGTAAGAACACAAGTACAAGTAAGAAAGCGAAGAGCAATGCATTTTATTGAAAAAAAGAGTAGCGAAGAAACAACAACAGTTAAACATATATTACAAACAGATATGTTTCGAAGAGTGCCACAATGGGCCGAATGAAATTTGTTCGGAAATAAAAGCAAGTACAGAAATGGAAAAGATTACAACAGGCCCGAGCATACTCGGTCTTCAAAGAGCTCCCCGGTCTTAACGAGTGCGACTATCAGTGAATTCAGTGACCGGGGTGGTCGCGCTTGTAGCTCCTCGCACGGAGCTCAGTTCATGGCCTTCAGCGTTGTCTCGCTCCTGAGCTTGAGCCTCTTCGATGCCTTCTGGTACATAGTTAGCTCAGGCTCGATGAAGTCGGCTGCCCTCCCGAGGACCGGATCACTCAACTTCACCCAAGCAGCGTTCCGAAGAGCTGCCTTCTCGAACGGATAGATGATCCCGCTCCTTAGGCACTCGGCACCCAGGCTGGAAGATAAGTGGCTTGCTGGGATAGGGAACTTCAGGATCGGTCACCAGCTCACCAAACTCGCACGCCTCGTGCATCTCCTCGGATCTCCTCATCAGGGGTAAGGAGTGAGGTCCTCGCGCCGCCCGGGATGCAAGTCCTCGCGATCATCAGCATCGAAGTCAGCCGGGAGCAAGTTGACCTCTTCACATGGCCAAACGCAACACAAGAAAAGCCCTCCTCGCGCAGACGCCACTTGCACGTCCCTCTGGGCCACTTATAGGTGACCGAGGACAGGAAGTCGCGAGCAGAGCGGCGACTCTGCTTCCCTTCAGAAAGGACGGATGCTTGCCTTAAACTTTTCCATGCCAATGGCATAAAGTAGCATAGGCAACCCTGAGCTCTTGCTCCTCGACCCTACCGGGCATCAGCTCCTTCTCGAAGCTCGTCCCACCTTGATTTTAAACTTCCCTGCCTCATCATCGAGATCTTGTCTTTTAGACTCTGAAGCATCAAGCTTCTCCGCGAGGTCCTCGATCACGACCCCCCTATGCGGCTTCTTCAGCAGCAACTTGGCCATAAGCTCTTCCAGTTCTCGAGCTGCTGCAAAAGGACCGACACAGTTAGCTAGGAGGAAAAGATTTTATACTTAGAAAATTTTACAAT
>CM051457.1:89510090-89525235 GCA_028274465.1 Plantago ovata | reverse complement strand
CGTTACGACTTTACAACAGTTCGTTAGCATAGACTCACCGCTAGCTAATTTGCAGAGTTGCAAGGGATATGCAACTTCAAGTCAAAAAGCTTCTTGAAGATTATGAAGCTGACTATGAAGAATTCCCTACGATTGTTGATTAAAGCTTGAAGGATGTTTACCAAGATTGCTTCTAGATTTTTCTCAGATAGTCTAGTCTTTACTTTTGATTGTTGTTTGCTATGTTATCTTATGCTTTTCATGTAAACCTACTTTGAAAGATAACTTTCAACAATCAATTGCTTTTGGTCAACTTTATTCGTTTTTCTGATTATGCAAGTTATATATGCTTACTGTTTGATTACTTCAAGTATAATTTGCATTACTCAACTGATTTATTCAACATCAGAAACTTATAAAAAGTTGTAATTAATTTAGCCATGGATTGCTAACATCAAAAAGGGGGAAATTTGTTAGGAAAGTTGTAATTTTGATGAGCAATTAACCATGCTAAATTAAGTAAAGTCCAGTAACTAGTACTCTTAAGGTCCATAGGAATTTAGAATTTTAAGGACATTGTAAAAGAGGAACGTTTGCTGAAAGACTAAGT
Source organism: Plantago ovata (assembly GCA_028274465.1). Lineage (NCBI taxonomy): Eukaryota > Viridiplantae > Streptophyta > Magnoliopsida > Lamiales > Plantaginaceae > Plantago > Plantago ovata. The sequence continues at coordinate 89,524,646 of CM051457.1, read as the reverse complement.
GTAGGTACTAGTTAGGTTCTTAAGCTTGCTGATCATGTACTTTGTTTTCACAAACAAACTATTGAAGACCTAGAACCGCTCAGAAAGTGGAAAATTTGAAGACTGAAGACTTAGAAGAATTCTGAGAAAGGTATCTACAAAGGCACATGTTGCTTCAGAAAGTTAGAATTTCAGCAACAGTTTGCATAAGTGAAAATCTATATGACAGAGTAGGTTGTGCTTGCTGAAACTGAGATCGACCACTTGCTGACAACATATGTGACCTCCTTGCTGAAGAGTACTTGCATTTTGGCTCCAACGTTCATATTTGAATTTGATTCAAAAGAACATTAAATGCAAAGTTAAGCACGCGAAGAACATGAAGACAAGAAGACAAATGAAGAGCGCTGCTGAAAGTACAAAAGCAAGATAGTGACATCTTAAGGTACAAAGCCTTAGAATTTGAAATTCAAACGGCTCCCTTGAGACACTATAAATAGAAGACCTTAGGCTGAGTAGAAGGGTGTGTCAACAACGTGATCAAACTCTCACTTGTGCTTTAAACACTCAAATCCTTCTCTACTCTACTGCCTATTGATCCGTTCCAAGACTTAAGCTTGAAACAAAAGCTACTTGTGAAGAAGTAGAATATTGAAAGCTAAGAAATTAGTTAAGTGTTCTTTCTTTTAAACAAGACCAAGTCTTGACACCAGAAACAACAAACTTGCTTACTGCAAAGTATTACAAGTTGTGTTTCTTTAGATTACTTGTTATAGCTGCAAAGTTATATTCAAGTCATCTCATCCCAAACCTCTCTAACTGATAAACACCCTTATTCAGGCGTGAAATTGATGGGGAATTAATCAAGCATAGTTTTGCTGATTAAGTGTCCCAAGTTTGGTGGAGAACAAGGTTTAGTTCTCGAGTTTAGGTTGGAAACAAGGAAAGTGTGCTTTGGTTTCTGAGAATCATTAGTGATAGTATTTGTAAGGAATCTCATATCTTATCATAGTGGATTCAATCCTAGAAAGGACAAAGTGGATTAGTTGAGAGATTACGCCACTCTCAGATACCACTATAAAAGTGTTTGTGCGATTTACTTTCCTGCACTTAGTTTTCAGCAAGCTACATTGTTTTACACTGTCATTCTGTTTACTTGCTGAAACTAGTTTTCTAACAAAAGCACTTATTGTAAAAGACTTCCGCACTCTGTTCTTAAGTATCAGCAAACTCATTACTGAAAAGTAATAAACACTTGCTGAGAAAGTTAAGTATCAGCGAACTCATTACTGAAAAGTAAAAAGTACCTGCTGAGAAAGTTTTAAACGACGAAAAGTTTGAAAAGACTATGCACCCCGCCCCTCTAGTATTTTCTTGTTGTTTAAAGGGACCAACACTCTGTGTACTTCTCGTACCTTCTAGGAGGAGATCTCCTTGGAGGAGTTCTCTTGTCCCTAAAGTCATTTCTATGGTGTGGCTCTTTTTGAATGGTATTTCTATCATTCCTCTGGTCTTGCCTCTTTTTCTTCGGAGGATGACCTTGACCTTGCATTTGTTGTTCCTTTTCCTTCGGAGCGGTCGAAGGAATAGTTCTCACTGGGACGGTTCTTCAGAATTCCTCTGCCGCCAAAAAGTTTTCGCATACTTGCACTAGGTCCTTCTCGGTCTCCACATAGGACCTTGCGAGTTCGTCCCGAATCTTCTCATTGGTGGTATTCCCATACAAATATTCCTTTCGCTCCTTGGCTCCGTGAGTTTCTACTTGGTATGCCGCTTCATGGAACCTTGTCAAGAATTCCCTCAAGTCCTCCGACGGTCCTTGGACGATTTCGGCCAAATACTTGACTCCTCATTTCTTCCGAATCACTTTATCAAATATTTTGATGAATTGAGATGTGAGTTCCTTGTAGGACGTGATGGAGCCATTGTCCACGTTAGACCACCAAACCATTGCCTCTCCACAAAGTGTCGAGGGGAAGATCAATGCCTTGGTGTTGGGATCATGTCCATGGGCTTCCATCTTTGTGCCAAACCTTACAAGATGGTTCTTCGGACAGCTAGTACCATCATAATTTTTCAAAGTTGGAAATCCTCTACCAGTCTTCACCACATGAGTTCTGATGGCATCACATAGGGCGCCTGGCTCCATGTCCTTCTCTTGCTCTTGGACGTTTGTTTTCAACGCATCTATTTGTGCTTCAAGTACTTTTCTCTGGGCTTTTAGCTCTTCAAGGTTAAGCCTCCTTCCGGTCATGGGGTCAAATCCTACCATTGGAGTGACTTGTGCCACTGTCCTACCACCATTATTTTCGGCCATTGCTTCCGGACGGTTCTGAGGAGTGGTTTTATTTGGAAGAGTTGGCGTATTGACAACCTGAAGTTGAAGTTGGTCCGGAGGAACTTGGAGATGGTCCGGAGAATGTGGGTCATTGGGCGCTTGAGAGGCCCTTACCCTTCACTCGATCACTTCCCTCAAGTCTCCAGGAGCTCCTTGGGGACCTAGCCCTGATTGCACGCCTTGGGGTCCTAGCCTTGATTGAATTGGCCTAGGACTCGCTCGAGATTGAACTTCATCTTGAGCAGGATATGCTCTTGCATGAATTGGTGCGGGTTCTTACACCTGGGACTGCCTTTGGGCCCTTATTTCTTCCTCTACTCTTGCTGCCTCAGTTTCTCCTAGGCATCCTTGGATGGTCAGGAGGAACAATCTGTATTGCGCCTCTGTGAACCCATAGTCCGCGGGACGAACTACTCGTCCGTTGGGAAGGGTAAAGTTCATTGCTGGTGGTTGGGCTTGCCTTGGGACCGGTTGAGCTTGCCTTGGGACCTGGTGGGCGGAAGGTCTCAATGTGCCAAAACCGGATCCGACGGGGACTCCTTGGGGCACATTTTCATCAACACTTTCCTCCATCGACCAAGTCATCGTCCGAGTAGTCATCAACATTATCATTTTTAACTGCCCTACCACCGTTGCCTCGCCCCCTTCCTCTGCCTCTGCCTCCTAACAGGGGATGGCCCCGAGGACGAGCAGGTGGGGGTCCAGCGACAGCGGTCGCAAGATGGGTACTTCTTCTGGGATTAACCATCCTTCGGCCCGCGCTAGTAGGGCGAGGGTAACCTTTTGATCGGTTCCCACAGACGGTGCCAAATGTTGATAGGTAATTAGTGCTTTCCTCTAGAGCGTGGTCGCAGGGCAAAGGTTCTAAAGCGTCATTCGCACTTCAAGTGCCTTCCGTACTGTTCCTAGGACCTGAGATATAACTTAGCAAGAGGGGGGTTAGTGCCACAAGCCGGGCTTGTCAAAGATCAAGCCGGAGGGACAACTTTACGTGTAGGGAGTTGGTAGGCTTCTCTAGTAAATGTAGAGTGAGAAAGTAGTGTGTGATGGGAGGTCATCATGATTACATTGATTTGAGTGTGCCCATATTTATACTAGCAATAGAATATTGCCTGGGTACTTAGGATCGTGACAAGTGTCCGACCATGATTGAGTCTCTTATAGGCTTAGGTCCATTTGGAATGACCCATGGGCTTTCGCCCAGATCTTCCACTAGGGTTGGCAGGGGTAAAATGGTCATCGTTGGTACCAAAGTGCTCCTCGGGCGGGTGTCGCCCTAGTACCGTCCGAGGACGGGGTAGTAGGGAGACCGCTGAGCTCCTAAGGTCCGAGGACCATTTTTTCCTTGGGACATGTTGATTCTTCCTTGACGTAAGCAGGACTTATGTCCGACCACCTGTGCTAGTAGGGCAGAAAGGCACTCGTCCGACTACTAGTGCTAGTAGGGCAGAAGGGCACCAGACTTGTTTCTCTCGACGTGCTACTAGGGCGACCCTATGTAGCCGTAGGTTGTAATGAAGTCCGAGAAGCTCTTTGCCTGGCTTGCCTTTCTCCTAGCTGGTGGCTACTAGGGCATTGTCCTGCTAGTAGGGCGTCACTATGCTAGTAGGGAAGCTCAATGACTAGTAGGGCAATTGTACTTCTAGGTCGAACATAAGGACTTAGGCTATTTTGTCTGGTCTCTTGTCTGGTCGGACCATTGTGATGGGTAATCAAACCCTTCTATCATGGTCAGCCCATGACGCCCTAGTACGCTCTTAGGCGCCCTTGGGGGTTGGACATATTCCGACACCAACAAATCCGTTGATCTTACTCATTCAACTTTAATCTGGTGCGTACATGTGTCATTGTTTAATTAAATGATGTAGGGTTCGAATCTTGTTGGCCTGATTTTTCTCCATTATTTGTATTATTATTTTTATTGAAGGTGTGTGGTTGAATTTTGTTGGCATGATTTTTCTCTATTATTTGTATCATTATTTTAGTTGAAGGTGTTGGGTTTGAATTTTATTGACGTAATTGTTTTTCTTTTTTATTTATTATCTTTTTGTATCTTTATTTTTTAACACAAAGTTTTATAGTCGTACTATACTTAATTTAAAAATAATCATGATTTGTTAGTATTAAAAAAGACATACTTTCTCTGCCCAATAATAAATGTAACACTTGATTTCTTTACTTCGAGGGTCATTTTGACCTTAAATTATTATTAAATCATATGATAAATATAACTAAAAACTAGAATCTTTATATATTCATAATATAAATTTGTTCATTGTTTTACTTTAATGATTTACAATTAATTTAAGGTCAAACTAATTCTCGAAAAAGTCAACAAAACCAAGTTTTACACTTGTTTATATTGGACGGAGGAAGTAGTTTATAAACCAAAACGTAATGGCAACAGATAATGACCCACATGACAATATATTCAACTGATGAAGAACATCAATTAACATGCGAAAGCTACATTACAGATTTCGAAGTTGAAGGTGTCACCGGACTCCGGTCACTAGAATACGGTGACTTAATATTAGGGGTGTACATAAAAAATAATCACCCGTTTCGCCCGCCAAACCACCCGCCTATCACCCACCCGCGGCGGTTAAAGGTTTCGTAAAATACCACCGCGGTTAGAATTTTGGCAACCCGCCTAATGGCGGGTGGATGACGGGTTGGAAAGTGGCTACTCGCCGATCCACCCGCTCGCATGTTTGATTATTTTTTATAATTTTTTATTTATACATACTTATTAATTAATATGTATTTAATACTATTACTCTAGTATCTACTAGTACTACTTGTTATATCTCTCCTCTTTATTTATTTTGTCCTATACTTGTCCCATTTCTATATCTTTTAGATATTCTTTTTCTTATTCTAACATTGCAACTACTACTCTTTTAGTTTTAGTTATATACTAATGCGTATCGGATTTGGGAGTTTATGACACTTGATATACTTGTGTACTTCTATTTATTATTTTATGACATTTTATTCCTATTGTCCGGTATTTGTGAGTTGTTTAGTATTATTTTACGTGTTTTTATTTTAATGTGTAAACCCGCCATCACCCGCCAACAATAGTCATCCGCCCGCATATACCCCTACTTAATATGAAGAAGATGAAGGAAAAAAAAAAAAGAAAAAGGAAAAAAATAAAAAGGAAAAAGAAAAGAAAATTAAGTAAGGGATTGTTTGGTTGGATGAAAATTATAGATCAAAACTTTGGTCAAAGAATATGAGAGAAATGGGGCTGGATGTAATAAAATATCTAAGTGTCCCCTATATGAAAAGGGGTAATAACAGAGGTAAACGTAAAAAGCCTTTTAAAATATATTTTTTGAATATTCAATTTTATTATTAAAACTTTGCACATTTTTATAATTTCTCTACTCTTGTTTTTTTTTTTAAATAATAATAATTTCTCTACTCTTTTACGCACTTTTAATCAATTTTTTTCCATTTCTTAATGGAGTTTGAATCTAAATTTGTATTCCTATTTTTTTTCTTCTTTTTCTTTTTTAAAGTTTTAACCCGGTCATGTTTTTTACTAATAATGTACATTAAATGAATTCACCTATTTATTATGCTCGACTGGCGTGAACGTTACGCATAGTTTTCAAGAAAGGCTATAAAATCCTAAACTCAGACCAAATGTCCATTTCCTAATTGCATCAAACCTCTCTATCGAAAGAGAAACCTTCGATATTCCAACCGAGCTATATCAGGAAATTCTTAGTCAGATACCGACCATAGAGCCTTTGCTCCGATTTCGTTGAGTTTACAGTCTTGGAAATCCATAATCGGCGATCCAAATTTTGTCAAATTACAATTTGATCGTCGAATAATGGATCGGTGAGAGGAAGATAAATGCTCAACATCGATCGCAACCAACACCAGTAAGCTTTATTATGTTAGATTGAGCTATCTTAATCGTTGTGTTAGCACCCTGATTTTCTCTAAAGTTATACCATGATTTGCAGTCTTGGAAATCCATAGTCGACTATCACAATTTTTCCAAATTACAATTTGATCGTTGAATCGTAGATCGGTGGAGGAAGATAAAATGCTCAACATCGCAATCACAACGGGTAAGCTTTATTATGTTATATTGAGCTATCTTAATCGTTGTGTTAGCACCCTGATTTGCTCTAAATTATAACCTGATTTGCAGTCTTGGGAATCCATAATCAACGATCCCAATTTTGCCAAATTACAATTTGATCGTTCAATAGTGGATTGGTGGGAGGAAGATAAAATGCTCAACATCGCAACCAACACCGGTAAGATTTCTTATGTTAGATATAGCTATTAACTGTTGTGTTAGTAGGGATTTTCTCTAAAGGTTACCCTGATTTGCAGTCTTGGACATCCATAATCGACGATCCCAATTTTGCCAAAATCGGTAGGAGGAACCAACACCGGTAAGCTTTATTCTGTTAGATTGAGCTATCTTAATTGTTGTGTTAGCACATTGATTTTCTCTAAAAGTATACCCTGATTTGCAGTCTTGGAAATCCATAGTCGACAATCCCAATTTTTCCATATTACAATTTGATCGTTAAATCGTAGATCGGTGGGAGGAACATAAAATGCTCAACATCGCAACCACAACCCGTAGGATTTATTATGTTAATATTGCTCTATCTTGATCGTTGTGTTAGTAGCCTGATTTTCTCTAAAGGTATAACCTGATTTGCAGTCTTGGAAATCCATAATCAACGATCCCAATTTTGCCAAATTACAATTTGATCATTGAATAGTGGATCGGTGGGAGGAAGATAAAATGCTCAACATTGCAACCAACAACGGTAAGATTTATTATGTTAGATTGAACTATCTTAATTGTTCTGTTAGTAGGGATTTTCTCTAAAGGTTACCCTGATTTGTAGTCTTGGAAATCCATAATCGACGATCCAAATTTTGCCAAAATCGGTGGGAGGAAGATAAAATGATCAACACTCGCAACCAACACCGTAAGCTTTATTCTGTTAGATTGAGTTATCTTAATCATTGTTTTAGCACCATGATTTTGCTCTAAAGGTATACTCATAAGAAAGATTGAGCTTTCTGGCACCAATGCTTGTTTAGTGTCTTAATCTATCATAAAATTGTTGGTACCTTCCTTTTGTGGACTAATTTTAGTTTCGAACTTTCGGGTAGAAAATGTTTGAGCGTTGTGTAATTTATATATTGGTGAGTCGTTGCTCGAGTTACTGTGTCATAATGATTTCATAAATCCTTTGAGTTACGGACTAGGGTATGATAGTTACAATGAGGACTATAAGGTGGTTAGGACCTCTAAGGAAAATTTTTTCATGTTGTGGGATTGAACTTTAGCATTGATATGTTGAAGACATTAATATATTGGTCAAATTAAAAGTTTGGCACGGGATTGAAGATCTCGCTAATTGTGAGGTTGATTTAGGCAACCATGGCATCTTTTTGTATTAAATTTTATGGGATTGGGCGTAAAAGGGAGAACATTGATTCCTTACAGACATTTGCGAGTTTCTATTATTATTGCTCTTGTTTTAACAACTGAAACTTACTATACACTACCTATGCCACCCTAACATTCCATTGTTTATTACAGGGACAATCTTGTAACGAATTTGGATGCGTTAGATGGATGCTTAATTCCAAGTTTCTCCCTGGGTATGGAATTTGAAGCACATATGGACAATTTAGTTCATACGGGTATGTTTAGAACACTTGAGGATAATAAAACAATCCTAAGTTCCTAACCCATATGTACTCTTCTTGTATATATTTTTCCAAAATCCAGACTGCAAATAATTTCAACGGGTCATTCGTCGCACTTACACATAAGCATCCATCCAATTCGTCAAAAAGAGTGCGGTTCCAGCTTGAAGCACAAATTTCTGATGGTAGAGTAAATGTGCGGTAAGGTTCGGTTTTCAGATCAAGAGCATTAATGCACACACCATCATCTCCAACCACAATCCAATGCAGTGAGCCATTAGCAAAGACTCCAATTGGTGATAATAAAGGCATATTTGTATTGTTAAGCTCAAGGTTTTTAGTGCGTCTACGTTTGAAACAGTTGATGGAGCCTAATCCGACGGAGTAAAGCTTACGGTGTTTGTTGCTATGGTTAGCATCATATTGTGTTCATGTGTTGTGTTCATGTTTTGCAGTGATTGAACTGTAATATGGCGAATTTGACATATCATCGATCATGGATCGCTTTGCCTTACATACGCAGCGGAATCGAATCAGATGTACCACCGACATTCCGACTCAGTATTTGGAGTATACCTCGATCGGAATATAATGTTATAAGACATTTTTCAGGATTTTGGGAAAGAATTATGAAATTGACGTTTGTTATATATTAGCAAAAATCTCTTCGCTTGGAGGTTTTCGAACATACCCCTTTAGTCATTTTTCCAAAAGTACTAAAAAAATGTCTGATAACATTCCAATCATGGTATGCTACGAAATATTCAGTAGGGTGCCGGTGCTACCTCATGTAAGGCATGTCGATCAATGATCGATGGTGTTAAATTCACAAAATTACAGTTCGCTGCAAAATGTATGGACATGACGGCAATAAGATGCTCACCGTTGCAACTAACACCCGCAAGCTTTATTCCGTCAGATTGTGCTCCCTCAACTTTTCTAAACATAGACGTACTAAACACCTTGAGCTTAACCGTATAAATAGACCTTTTATTGTCCCCAATTGGAGTCTTTGCTAATGGCTCACTGCATTGGATTGGGGTTGGAGATGATGGTGTGTGCATTAATGCTCTTGATCTGAAAATCGAACCTTACCGCACATTTACTCTACCATCTGAAATTTGTGCTTCAAGTTGGAACTTCACTCTTTTTGACGAAATGGATGGATGCTTATGTGTAAGTGCGACGAATGTGACCCGTTGAAATTATTTGCAGTCTTGATTTTGGAAAAATATATACAAGAAGAGTACATATGGGTTAGAAACTTAGGATTGTTTTGTTCACACACACTTCCACGAGGCAGCATTGACTGATGGGACGTGAGGGTTGTATCCTATATGAAGAGAAGCCACACAACAAGTTGTTATATCCGTACAAAAATTACAAGCTCGTTTGATTTGATGTGGAGAAGCAGAAAGGCATAAAGAAAGTCACAAATATGGGCCGTGAGGGTCCATTTACGTATCGAGCCTTATGAATTGAAGAGGTCAAATGATAGTTTGTCGATGAAGCTCAAGATCCCCGGTTCTTTTGTTCCTTGGTACGAATAGCTTCTCCAAGGAAAGAAATAATGTCTAGTTAAACCATGTTTGATGGTTTGCATTTCCTAGAGGTTTTTCTCTAAGAACTCGATCTATTTTCTCTTGGTATTTCAGTACTCAGTATTATGCAATTAGTAGTACTGGTTTATGGCTATGTATCCATTTTATATTTATAGATATTATCATAAAGCAAGCGGAAATTCTCAATTGAAAACATTGTGGAAATTCTTAGAATTGTTATTCAATTTCCGGATGAATGTACAAGCACTCTAAGTGATGTATTTATAGTACTCAACGTCTACAATACAGTGTGTAAGGTTAACTAAAAAAACAACAAAAACGGCATCATGTGAAGGTCGACTCGGTCTTCTATGTCAATCTGCTCTAGTCGCTTTCCGGTGCTCCTTTTCGTGTTGTAAGCCTAATCTATCAATTTTGGGAAGATCAGCAGTATCTGATTTTTTCCCGCTCATGGCTTGGATTGTCTGTAACAGAGAATTCGTGTCCTCCGCTCAGTTCATTTGCCTTGAGTGTCTTCTGTCTTATCCTTTCGGCCCTTCTTCTTTTCTTCTCTTCTCTTCCAGTCCTTAACGTTCCTTTATTTTGGCACTTAGATTTTCTCTTATTTGCAGCATGTCCTACAAAACATTCCAATTTCCAATATTCCCCCTCAAGATGGGTGTAAATGTTGTTAACACCCATCTTGTTCATTACATTCCGTAAGTCAGTACCTGAAATGGCTTTGGTGAGAAAATCTGCAAGTTGGTTCTTGCTGCATACAAATTGAAGTTTGATTGTTCGTTCTTGCACTTTCTCCCTTATGAAATGCACATCGATTTCAATATGTTTTGTTCTCTCGTGCATTACAGGATTCTTAGCCATACATATGGCTGATTGATTATCACATTTCAATGTGATTGAGTGTTGGTCCCTCTAAACAACAAGAAAAGACTAGGGGGGGGGGGGTAAATAGTCTTTTCAAACTTCCGTCGTTTAAAAACTTTCTCAGCAAGGGCTTATTACTTTTCAGTAATGAGTTTGCTGATACTTAACTTTTTCAGCAAGCACTAGTTACTTTTCAGTAACGAGTTTTACTGATACTTAAAATCAGAGAGCGGAAGTCTTTGTACAATAAGTGCTTTGTGAGTAAGTGATAGTTTCAGCAAGTGAACAGAGTGACAGTGTAGATAGATATGCTTTGTTGAAAACTAAATGCAGTAAGTAAATCACACACACACTTTTATAGTGGTATCTGAGAGTGGCGTAATCTCTCAACTAATCCACTTTGTCCTTTCTAGGACTGAATCCACCAAGATAAGATTGAGGTTCCTTACAACATCTATCTAGAGCGATTCAACAGAAACCAAAGCACACTTGCTTCGTTTTTAACCTAACTAGAGAACGAAACCTTGTTCTCCACAAAACTTGGGACTTATAATCAGCAACACTATGCTTGATTAAGTTCCCCTTGAATTTCACACCGGAAAGGGTGTTTTTCAGTTAGAGAGGTTTGGGATGAGATAACTTGATTATAACTTATTCAGCTACAACAAGTAATCTAAGAAACAAAACTTTGAATACTTTGCAGTAAACAAGTTTGATTGTTTCTGGTGTCAAGACTTGTTCTTGTTCGAAAGAAAGAACACTTAACTAATTTCTTAGCCGTGTATGTTCTACTTCTTCACAAGTAGCTTTTTCAAGCTTTAAGTCTTGGAACAGATCAATGGCAGTAAAGAGTATTGAAGGGTATGTGAGTTTAAGCACAAGTGAGAGTTTGATCACGTTGTGGACACACTTCAACTCTTTGCCGGATGACCTCTATTTATAGTGATTCAAGGGAGCCGTTTGAATTTCAAATTCTAAGGCTTTGTTCCTTAAGATGTCACTATCTTGCTTTTGTACTTTCAGTAGCGTCCTTTATTTGTCTTCTAGTCTTCATGTTCTTCGCGTGCTTACTTTGCATTTAATGTTCATTTGAATGAGATTCAAATATGAACGTTGGAGCGTAAATGCAAGTACTTTCAGCAAGGAGGTCACATATGTTTTTCAGCAAGTGGTTAGTCTCAGTTTCAGCAAGCACAACCTACTTTGTCGTTTAGATTTTCACTTATGCAAGCTGTTGTTGAAGTTTCCACTTTTTGAGCAACATGTGCCTTTGTAGATACCATCTTCAGAAATCTTCTTTAGTCTTCAATCTTCGAATTCTTCAAGTTTCTGAACGGTTCTAATGCTTCAATAGTTTGTTTGTGTAAACAAAGTACATCATCAGCAAATGCTTCAATAGGTTGTTTTTCTTTTCAGAAAACAAGATACATCATAAGCGAATGCTTCAATAGGTTGTTTTTCTTTTCAGAAAACAAGATACATCATAAGCGAATTAAAACACACCTATCTAGCACCTACACTAAGTCTTCAGCAAACGTTCCTCTTTTACAATGTCCTTTAAAATTCTAAATTCCTATGGACCTTAAGAGTAATAGTTACTGGACTTTCCTTAATTTAGCATGGTTAATTGCTCATCAAAATTACAAGTTTCCTAACAAATTCCCCCCCTTTTTGATGGTAGCAATCCATGGCTAAATTAATTGTTACCCTTTTAGAGGTTTCTGATGTTGATTAAATCAGTTGATTAATGCAAGTATACTTGAATAATAAAACAGTAAGCATAAGTAGATTGCATAATCAAAAACCAATAAGAGTCAAAAGCTTTATTGCTGATAGTTATCTTTCAGTAAGTTTACAAGAAAGTTTAGAGATAACTACACAAATCAGCAAACAAAACAAAACAAAGCTTTTACAAGGGACTTAAGCTATTCCAGCAGAAGATTTGCTCAGAATCTCCCTTACACTTATCTCAGCAAGCGCAGAAAATTCAACACAGTCCTTTTCGTAATCTTCAAGTAGCTTACGGACTTCGAGCTGAATGATCCTTGCATTCTTGCAGGCGGTATAATGATGGTTTTCACCATTCATTTCTTTGTAGTGCAACACCCACAAGTGCATGCCCCAATTGCTGGCATGGAGAAGTTGTGTATCTGAAACTCCCTTGTTAGCATGAATCTTTCTTAACCAGAGAAGATCTTCTTCTTGATCCTTGGCAGTGAGATAAAAATACTCGTAAGGAATCAAGCCATATTTCTTCTTTGACTTCTTGGTTAAAGGGTCAGAGTAGTAAGCAACATCAATTAGTTTGATTAAATCGGGCTCTTGCTTCATTTGCTTGCCAATAGATGTTCTTCTTACCAAGACTTCCAGATTCAGCCATCTTGCAACAATGTTTCTTGGGTAGGGAGTAGGATCCTCTTCGTTTCTTTTCACCTTTAATTCAATCCAAGTGTACATTTGATTCAGTACAGCAGTTGGAAAGAAATCATTTGCCAATACATCTTCCAGCTTTAAGATCCAACAACCATGAACATTTCTGATCACATTTTGAGTTGTTTCCTCATTGTTGGTCTTTGTATAATCAATGCCGGAGCCAATGGCAATGCTGGCTAGCCTCTTTTCTTCCTGTGTTTGCCTTCTTCTTCTTGACTTTGCATTTTCTTGATCTCTTGCTGAAGATCTTCAGTCAAAAGAGAAATGTTTTGAGTGGCCAGACGGAGTTAGGGCTGTGATTGGTCTTGCTCTTATAGCTTGAACTATTGTTTGATTGTCATCATCATCATCATCTTCATTCAGATCTTGATGACTCTCAGCATGATAGTATTCATGAGTTTCAGCAGATGTTTTTCTCCTTTTCGGATTTGCTGAATTTAACTCTGAATCTGTTTCAGCTTGTCTTTTAGAACTTTGCTCTCTTCAGCAAGAGGTTCTATTGTCAAATGGAGCTTCAGCAAGAGGTTCTATTGTTGAATCTGTTTCAGCAATCTTCTGACTTGTATCTTGAGAAGTCTGTAAAGAAATCATTATATTATCAAAAGAATGAGTTTCAGATAGTGAAGTTTTGCTTATGGTTGAGTTAACTACCTGCTGAAGAAGGGCAGGTGGTGACTCAGTCCTTTCAGCAATGACATCTTCTTCAATATCTGGGACTTGTTCTTCAGCAGACTTCTTCTCTTGCTCTAATTGAGAAAGCTGTGCAGATTCAACAATCTCCCTTGTCTCTGAAATGACAAGTTGAGCAGAGACATCTTGACCTTTGAGTTCACTGTTGGTCATGAAAACATCTACTGATTCGTTGGAGGTGTCTTCAATCTCCAATTCCATTTGCTGGCTCAGTTCTGTCAGCACCAGCTGAACTTTGTCAATGGATGTTTTCGGTGAACTAGGTCCAGTACTCTCAGCATCACGAGATGCGTCGTCGAATAATGTCTCTTGTGGTGTTTCAGCATTTTCTGGGACTTGAACCATTGCAGTCTCAACAACTGGTTCTTCAGCAATCACAGTCTCAGTAACTACGGTTTCAGCAACTTGATGAATTGCTTGGTCAGCAACCATCTTTTCAGCATCTAGATTATCTACAATGTAGATATCTAGCATTGGGGCAGGAATTTCGTTTCAACTGCCTTGTGGTCTTATCTCAGCAGATGTATCAACATTAAGTTGATTGTTGAAGGCTTCTGCAAATACTTCAATATTGCTGAAGTAGGCTTCCGTAAGCACTTCATCTACATCTATTGGAGCTTGTGTCTCAGCAACTCCTGGAGCATCATCCGAAAGATCATGGACAATTGGAACTGACTTGCGAGCCAGTGTTTTCTTTCTTGGGTTATTTGTCCGTTTCCTCTTACGGATGGGGTTAGCTGATGACGCTGCAGTTTGAGTGTCATCATCAGCTTTCCTCTTTTTCTTCTTGGATTTCTCTAGTTGCTTTTCAGCAGCAGCATCTGCAGTAGTTACATTTTCAGCAACGGTTGTTGTTGGTCCCTTTAAACAACAAGAAAAGACTAGAGGGGGGGGGGGTGAATAGTCTTTTCAAACTTTCGTCGTTTAAAACTTTCTCAGCAAGTACTTATTACTTTTCAGTAATGAGGTTGCTGATACTTA
>CM051457.1:89411903-89509990 GCA_028274465.1 Plantago ovata | reverse complement strand
GCACAAGTGAGAGTTTGATCACGTTGTTGACACACTTCAACTCTTTGCCGGATGACCTCTATTTATAGTGCAAGTAAGGAGCCGTTTGAATTTCAAATCCTAAGGCTTTTGTTCCTAAACATGTCACTATCTTGCTTTTGTACTTTCAGCAGCAACCTTTGTTTGTCTTCTAGTCTTCATGTCCTTTGCGTGTAAGCTTTGCATTAAATGCACCTTTGAATAGAATTCAAACAGTAACAATGGAGCGCAAAATCACGTACATTCAGCAAGAGGTCACATATGTTCATCAGCAAGTGTTTATTCTCAGTTTCAGCAAGCACAACCTACTCTGTCTTTCAGATTTTCACTTATGCAATGCTGTTGCTGAAAATTTCACTTTCTGAACAACACGTGCCTTACCAGTCTTCAGCAATCTTCAAGTCTTCAAGTCTTCAAGTCTTCAGATCTTCAAAAGTCTTCAAGATTCTGACCGGTTTCTTATTTGCTTCAATAATTTGTTTGTAATAAACAAAATACATCTTCAGCAAATGCTTCAATAGGTCATTTTCTTTTCAGAAAATCAAAGCTAAGCATCAATAAGATATTTTCTTTTCAGAAAATAAAATACATCATACGCTAAAGTGTCAATAGATTAATTTCTTTACAGAAATTAAGGTACGTCATCCACAAATGAAAAAACTTATCTAAGACCTAACTAAGTCAGCAGCAAACGTTCCTCTTTTACAATGTCCTTAAAATTCTAAATTCCTATGGACCTTAAGAGTACTAGTTACTGGACTGTTCTTAATTTAGCATGGTTAATTGCTCATCAAAATTACAAGTTTTCTAACAGTTGTTGTACACGTCCCTTGTTGATCACCATCTACAACAGTTTCATCAACAACTTTTTCAGTTGTTGGAGTTTTGTCTTGCTGACTAGTGGTGACAACATCTGCAGTTGTTGTATACCTTTCTTGCTGACTTGTGCTGACAACATTTGCAGCTGTTGTCTTCTTTGATTTCTTTTCAGGAAGCTTAGGTCCATTTTGCTTGTAGTAGGCTCTTCCCACATTGCATACTAATTTCTTAACCGGCAATGGGTTTCTCAGCTGAATCCGGAAGTGTTCAAGGATATAGCATATTTTTAGTCCATACATGACTGGGAAGGTAGGTGAGACCTTGTTGTCTTCAACCATGACCTTAAATTTAGTAACACAATCAACAAGCCTGTTGAAAATGTACTTTGCCCAGTTGAGCTAAGTTTTGTTCTCATGTATATGCATCAGCAGCGGCCACCTTCTCAAGCATACTTGGTCAATTCCTCCAACTTGGGAGTCTAAGACTTTGATGAGTAGCAGAGCTACTAGACAAAGTGAATGGCAGAGATGGTTCCTCTTAACGTGCTTTGTCCAAGTCACGGGAGCAATCTCTCCTTTCTTCATTTTCTCGTTTCTGACATCACTGTAGAAGGCTTCAATTTCTACATCAGTGGCAGTGATGTCATCTTCAGTTCCAGTGGTTGGAATCTGAAAGATGTTGGCTAAATCAATCCATTTCAGGATGATTTGCACACCTTGAACTGTGGAAGAGATCGCTTTTTCAGTGACTCCTTGTCTATCAGTTAGAGTCTGGATTTCTGCATTGTTGTAGAATTCCATGGTGTCTAACATACTCACTTTCTTAGGGCGAGCAACTATGAAGAAAGTAAGGCCTTGTTGTTTTATCAACTCAAGCGCCTCCTCATTTTCTCCATCCAGTTCTTGTTCATAGAAGTATCTTATATACTTCTCTTTGGCAAATCCACCCCATTGCATCATCATTTCACACTTTGCAGTGTCAAGATATGCAGGCGGCATGGGTCTCTCCGTTATACGGTCGTTCTTCAACACAATTTTCACTGTGTTGGTTGCCGGAGTTATAACCGGAGCAGTGCTTTTTCCAGCACTATCAACTTTCGATGACTTTGAGGTCTTAGAGGACTGTCTCTTTGGGGACATTTCTTATATAGTGTGAGTAATGTACGAAAAGATTACTTTGTTTTTTGACCAGAGGTACAGTGAATTCAGGCACAGGCTATAAAAATTTGCAGAGAAAGGAAATGTGAGTTAAAGAATTTTGTCTTTCTTTAACTCTTTGTTTATATAGTATCTCTGGTGTACAAGAAGCTCAATCGTTTTTGAGTTCTCAGCAAGGGTAAATCAGAGATTCAACAGCGTTAGTGGAGCCTTTGCATTAAATGCGTAGTGGTCCACTAACAAAAACCGTCAAAGCTCTCTTTCTCTTTGCAATATTAACCGTCAGATAAAAAACGACTTTAAATCAATTGCCACGATTGTATTTCATGTCATGATTATTAGCGAGTTTATCTGTGCCCGATTAACGTCACAAATTGATTATACCTAGATTTATGGGATTTGATTGCTTGCTGAAGTAAACAAGAATCTTTTCAGCGAATTTGTGTAACAAGCCTTGTTACTTGCTGAAAGTTCCCCCTTAATCAAATATCTCATATTTCCTTAAGTTAAAAGACATTTCTGAGTTTCCGTCTCAGTAAATTCTTTTTGTCTTGAGATATCTTTTGGTAAAATCTGAGAAGTGAGTTTGCTTTTTACTGAGTTCCCGTCTCAGAATTTTCCTTTGATACTTGAATACCTGTTTCAGTATCTTTGATTGTCTGAATGCCCATTTTCAGCAATCCTTAAGGATTTTCTCTTACTGAGTGCCATCTCAGCAAGTGATCAAGTTTCCTAACAAATACCCGTTTTGAAGGAATTACTTGATGAATGCCTGTTTCAGCAATCATGTAGTGAACTATCATTTCTTTTTAGAAGAAATCAGTGGAAGGAGCTTTTATTCAAGTAAGCATACTTTGGCTTGCTGAATACCTGTTTCAGCAATCTACCAATTGTATCCCTTACTATTGAGGTAATTCAATCAATCCAAGGTTATACCTTAGCATTGCGAATCTATTATCTTGTAGGGGCTTGGTAAAGATGTCAGCAAGTTGATCATCAGTCCCTACTTTTACAACCTCAATGTCTCCTTTTTCCACATGATCTCTAATGAAATGATGTCTAATATCAATGTGCTTTGTCCTTGAGTAGAACTTAGGATTTTGCGTGATGGCAATAGCACTTGTATTATCACAAAAGATTGGTGTTTTCTTTGCAGAAATACCATAATCTCTTAATTGTTGCTGAATCCATAGGATTTGAGTTGTGCAACAACCAACCGCAATGTACTCAGATTCAGTAGATGAATTGGCAACACAGGTTTGCTTCTTGCTGAACCATGATATTAATCTAGTACCTAGAAACTGACAAGTTCCAGAAGTACTTTTTCTATCAAGAGTTGATCCTCCATGATCAGCATCAGAATAACCAACCAATTCAAGTCCAGAATCTTTAGGATACCATAATCCAACATTGACTGTACCTTTGACATATTTCAGTATCTTAAGTGCCTTTTTGTACTGTGATTCTCTTGGATCAGATTGGAATCTTGCACACACACAAACAGCATACTGAATGTCAGGTCTACTTGCTGTTAAATACAACAAGGAACCAATGAGCTTCCTATACTTGTGTTCTTCAACACTTTTATCTTCTTTAGTATAGCCCAATTTGGTACCAACACTCATAGGGATCTTTTCAGGTTTTTCTTCCTCTTTGATCCTAAACTTTATGAGCATTTCTTTCGCATACTTTGCTTGATTTATGAATATTCAATCCTTGAGTTGCTTGACTTGCAATCCTAGGAAATAATTCAATTTTCCCATCATACTCATTTCAAATTTGTTTGTCATGAGTTTGGCAAAATCATCACAAAGTTGCTTGTCCTTAGATCCAAATATTATGTCATCCACATAAATCTGAACTAAGAGTATTTTACCATCATGGTTCATGGTAAACAAAGTTTTGTCAACTTCACCTTTCTTGAAACCATTATCCAGCAAGAACTTAGCTAAGGTATCATACCAAGCTCTAGGTGCTTGCTTTAGACCATATACAACTTTCTGAAGCTTGTATACCATCTTGGTTTCTGAGGGAAGTTCAAAGCCAGGGGGTTGTTCCAAGTAGACTACTTCAGCAAGTTCACCATTCAAGAATGCACTTTTAACATCCATTTGATAAACAATGAAGTCATTGTGAGCAGCAAAGGCCAAGAAAAGTCTAATTGCATCCAATCTTGCAACTGGTGCATAAGACTCATCATAGTCCAATCCTTCAGTCTGACAGTAACCTTGAGAAACCGAACGTGCTTTGTTCCTTGTTACTTCACCAGACTCACTCAGCTTGTTTCTGAACGCCCACTTTGTACCAATAGCTTTCTTGCCTTCAGCAAGAGGTACAAGTTTCCAGACTTTGTTCCTTTCAAATTGATCCAGTTCTTCTTGCATTGCCTTGATCCATTCAGAATGATTTAAAGCTTCTTCTATGGTCTTGGGTTCAATTTCTGAAACAAAGCAAGAGAACAAAGCTTCTACTTCTACGACATTTGCTTCTTCAGCAAGTCCATGAGTAGCAGATACATTGGATCTAGTCACTTGGCGTTTGTCAATATCACCAATCATATCCGTAGAGGGATGATCTCTAATCCATTTATTAACAGGTTTAATGCTCTTTGGATCTGGATAAGTTTGCTCATCAGCATGTGACTCTTCAGCATGTACTTGCTCAGTACTACTGGTATTTTGTTGTGTCTCTGCTGAGATTGGTTCATCAGCAAATGCTTGCTCAGCATTGCTAGATTGTGGTAACTCATCAGCAGGCACAGGAAGTTGCATAGTTTCAGCAACATCCGGAGCAACTGCGTCTTTTGCTGGAAATTCTTTGTCATGAACTATATTTATCTTGTCATGACTTGGGGAAGGAGAGTCATTGTCAGAATCATCATTTAGTTCAATTGACTTGATTTGCCTAGCATCAGATTCAGTTCTTTGCTCATGTATGAGTAGCTTCTTCATACATTCTGATATTTCTTCTTCGGCAGGCACTCCTAGTGACTTTTCGTAGAAAACAACATGCGCTGATTCTTCGATCTTTTGTGCCTTTTTGTTGTAGACTCTATAAGCTTTACTATGCAAGGAGTAACCAAGAAATATCGCTTCGTCTGCCTTTAGTTGAAATGTTCTTAGGTATTCTCTACCGTTGTTAAGAACGAAACACTTAAAACCAAATATTCGTAGATGGGTGATGTTAGGAGGTCTTCCAACAAATAACTCATAAGAAGTTTTGTTGTATTCCTTAGTAATCAGACATCTGTTTTGAGTGTAACAGGCGGTATTAATCGCTTCAACCCAGTAACCTCACTTATTTTAGTGTCAGATAGCATTGTTCTTGCGCCTTCTTTTAGGGTGCGATTCTTCCTTTCAGCAACACCGTTTTGTTGTGGTGTCCTTACTGAGGATAAATGATGTTGTATGCCTTTTGAAGTGCAATACTCAGTTATGTACTGGTTTACAAACTCAGTACCATGGTCTGTCCTTATGAATTTTACCTTGTCATTTTTCATGACTTCAAGCTTATTCAGCAAGTTAGGTATTTCAGTCCTTGTTTCAGATTTGTGTTTGATAAATACTACCCAAGTGAATCTTGAATAGTCATCTACCACCACCAGACCATACTTCTTACCAGCATAGCTTGTTGAAGAAGATTCAAACAAGTCCATGTGTAAGAGTTGTAAATGTTTTGTAGTTGACGGTACTGCCTTGTTCTTAAAAGAAGATTTGGTTTGCTTTCCTTACTGACATGCATTGCAAACATCATCCTTCTTGAAAGTAACCTTAGGTAATCCAACTACAAGTGCCTTTTTAGACAGCTTATTCAGCGTCTTGAAGTTTAGGTGACTTGTTCGTTTATGCCATAACCATACTTTTTCAGCAAGGCAATCGTGATCTGAGACAAGGCATTTTTCAACGATTGCTGAAGACCAATCTACAATGTACAAGCCTCCTGATCTTCTAGCAACCATAATAACCTTCTTTGTCTCAAAGTCTATAAGTTTACATTCATCACTTTTAATTTTGATGAAGTATCCTTTATCAGCAAATTGACTCATGCTGAAAAGGTTGAACTTAAGATTTTTGACATAAAGAACTCCCGAAATGGTAATGCATCCTAACTTCACGTCACCGTAGCCTTTTGTAGAACCAGAGCGTCCACCAACAAACCTTATTGTTGGACCTTTAGACCACCGTCTATAGTTTATAAGGTAATTCTTGTTGTCCGTCATGTGCTTTCCACAACCAGTGTCAAAGTGTCAGATTGCATCGTTTGTCTCCGTGGCTGAAGTCTGCACAATCAAGAGCAAACAAGTTAATTATCCAATATTGGATGTCCATTAACATGTTCAAGAATGCGTCCAGTGGAAACCCAAGTCTTAAGTTTTTAAACTTTGACTTGTTTTCTACTTGCTGAGGAACTAGGAGGTGTTGAGTAAAAAGACTTTTGATTCGTGCTGATCAAATCCACTTTCTGATGTGGTGTCTTGCTCTGTTGACCTTTTTGCTGAACATACTTTTCAGTAAGTTCTTTTCTAGCAAGGTTCCTTCTAGCCCTAGAGTTTTGAGTCTTGTCAGAACTCTTAGCCTTGGTTTTGTTCATCTCTTTGAAGTATCTTTGCTGACTTTGCTTATACTCATGAAAAAGCTGACTTTGCTTGGTTTTGAAACCGAGTCCACTTTTTGGAGAATGCTGAGCTTTTGTCTCAGCAACCTTACTTGATCCAGGTTTGTCAGCAAAGGTCTTCTGATTACTTTTAGTAATCTTGCCTTTTGACTTAACAAATTGCTTTTCAGCAACTTGTTTGGCGGAATGCTTTACAACATCCTTTTTCTTTACAGTTTGCTTTTCAGCAACCTGTTTTCCTTTTAAAGTCTTGTTACTTTGAGTAGCAACCGCGGGCTTTACGGTCGTAGGTACTTGATTGCATTTTTAAGCAACCTTAGATTGACCAATCTGATAGAGTTCTTGTTGACCACTATCAGTAGCACGTACAAAGGTAATTGGTGATTTGTCTTCACTCAAGATTATTACGTCATCACCTTCATACGTTGCACCTAAACCTTCTTTCTGAGATGGATCTCTCAGATAAGAGTTTAGTTCAGTCAGAGTATTACTTGCATCAGCATAAGATTTGAAATTGATTTTCATCTTTTTCATTTCTTGTATTTCAGCAAGTAACTTTAGAATTGAGGACTGATATTCTTCCAATTATGTTGCCATCTGAGAATTCTTCTCTATAGCTTCAACAATCAACTTCTTGAGATGCACTATTTCAGCATCTTTCTTTTTTGTCTCTTCCTTCAGCAATACATACTTTTCAGTAGTCTGCTTGGTCAGAGTTTCAGCATTCTGTAGTTTCTCTTGCTGTTTGCTCAGAGTTTTCTCAAATCTTTCGATTTCTCCTTGAATCATGTCAAGGTCAATCTCATCTTCACTTTCTGAGTCAGAGTCAGAGATAGGACTGTTTACCTGACCGGCCATGAGGCAGAATTCATAGTTCGACACATCTGGATAATCTTCCATAGCTATTCCACAAACTTCCTTGCCAATCTCTACGTCAAGAGTGGCTTCTTCATCTTCACTGTCTGAGCTTTCTTCCTCACTGTCTTCGGAGCTAGTATCAATGCACAACGCATCGATTTTTGCTTGAAGCTTCTTCTTTTCTTCAGCAATAAAAGCCCTTTTGAACTTATTCTTCTTTTCACCAGATTTGCCTTTCGGCAAAGGACAATTTGCTTTGAAGTGTCCTGGCTTTTTGCAGTAAAAGCAGAGATCATTTCCAACTGCTGGTTCTTCAGAGGAATTTGCTTGCTGAGCTTGCTTGTTCAGCGAGCTAGCCTCATTCTTGTATTTATGGTAGTTGTTACCAAGATGCTTTTTCAGCTTCTCTTTTGCTTTTCGTCTTTCAAGTTCCTTACTGATGAATTTCTTCATGTTTTTAACAATTAAAGCATTTTCATCAGCAGGCTCTTTATCATTCTTATTTTCAGAAGATGACGGCTTTGCAGCAAGAGCAATGTTTGCGATTTTTCAGCAACACATTTTCTCTTTGCTTTGTCTCGTAGTTGACAATAGCAAGATGAGAGAACAACTCTGTAGGTGTGATGTTTGGCATTCCTTGATTGTAGTAGAAGTTCTGAGTGTGGATCCATTCTTGGTTCAGACTTCTGATAATGGTTTTCACCTTCTCAGAATCTGAGTAAAGATTTCCAACTCCCAAGGCAGCCATCTCACTAACTAGAGTTGTGAATCTGAAGTCCAAGTCTTCCAGTGACTCATTTGTACCTTGTTTAAAGTTCTGGAACTTTAACTTTAGCACTTCGAGTTTTTTTTCCATGGTTTTGTCAGATCCAGCAGAAAAATCTTGAACCATTTACCAAGCTTCCTTAGCAGTTTTGGAACCCCACAGTTTGCACTGTATAGTATCCGGAGTTGATCGAATGATGATGTTTCTTGCTTGGCCATCAAGACGGAATCTCTTGGCTTCGTCGGATGTCCATTCCTCTCTTGGTTTTGGAACGACAGTATCAACTGGTTCACCTAGGATAGTTTCCTTTCCAGCTTCTGTGGTTTTGTGAGGAAAACTTCTCTCAACCTTAGTGATCTTGATAGGTCCATCATTAATGACAGTAACCATCTCATCACTAATGGCCTCAAGATGTTGCATCATGTTGTTTCACCATTTTTCATAGTTCTCCAGCTTCAGCAAGGGAGCGTCTCCTAAAGACATCCTGTCAGCAAAAGACTACCAAACTGATCAAGTGAGAGTGATTTACGGAAAACATCTAAGGGGATCTAGGTTCAGTCCTGAAGGTTAAAGAACCTCCAACTCCGATACCACTTGTTGGTCCCTTTAAACAACAAGAAAAGACTAGAGGAGGGGTGAATAGTCTTTTCAAACTTTCGCCGTTTAAAAACTTTCTCAGCAAGGGCTTATTACTTTTCAGTAATGAGTTTGCTGATACTTAACTTTCTCAGCAAGCACTAGTTACTTTTTGTTAGGAAACTTGTAATTTTGATGAGCAATTAACCATGCTAAATTAAGGAAAGTCCAGTAACTAGTACTCTTAAGGTCCATATGAATTTAGAATTTTAAAGACATTGTAAAAGAGGAACGTTTGCTGAAGTCTTATAGTAGGTGCTAGATAGGTTAGTTTTACCGCTTATGATGTATCTAGTTTTCTGAAAATAAATACAACCTATTGAAGCATTTGCTGATGATGTACTTTGTTTTTACAAACAAACTATTGAAGCATTTAGAACCGCTCAGAAACTTGAAGATTTCGAAGACTGAAGACTAGAAGATTTCTGAAGACTGGTATCTACAAAGGCACATGTGGCTCAGAAAGTGGAAACTTCAGCAACAGCATTGCATAAGTGAAAATCTATATGACAGAGTAGGTTGTGCTTGCTGAAACTGAGACTGACCACTTGCTGATGAACATTTGTGACCTCTTGTTGAAATTACTTGTATTTCGCTCCAATGTTACTGTTTGAATTTTATTCAAATGAGCATTAAATGCAAAGCATGCACGCGAAGGACATGAAGACTAGAAGACAAACAAGGACGCTGCTGAAAGTACAAAAGCAAGATAGTGACATTTTAAGGAACAAAAGCCTTAGAATTTGAAATTCAAACGGCTCCTTATTTCACTATCACTATAAATAGAGGTCATCCGGCAAAGAGTTGAAGTGTGTCAACAACGTGATCATACTCTCACTTGTGCTTAAACTCACATACCCTTCAATACTCTTCACTGCCATTGATCCGTTCCAAGACTTAAAGCTTGAAAAAGCTACTTGTGAAGAAGTAGAATTTACACAACTAAGAAATTAGTTAAGTGTTCTTTCTTTCTTTCGAACAAAAACAAGTCTTGACACCAGAAACAATCAAACTTGTTTACTGCAAAGTATTCAAAGTTTTGTTTCTTAGATTACTTGTTGTAACTGAATAAGTTATAATTAAGTTATCTCATCCCAAACCTCTCTAACTGAAAATACACCCTTTCAGGCGTGATATTCAGGGGGAACTTAATCGAGCATAGTTTTGCTGATTAAAAGTACCAAGTTTGGTGGAGAACAAGGTTACGTTCTCTAGTTAGGTTGGAGACAAAGCAAGTGTGCTTTGGTTTCTGTTTGAATTGCTCTAGATAGGTGTTGTAAGGAACCGCAATCTTATCTTAGTGGATTCAGTCCTAGAAAGGACAAAGTGGATTAGTTGAGAGATTACGCCACTCTTAGATACCACTATAAAAGTGTTTGTGTGATTTACTTACCGTACTTGGTTTTTCAGCAAATCATATCTATCTGTACACAGTCACTCACATCACTTGCTGAAACCTTCATTTACTGAAAAAGCACTTTTTGTATCAAAGACTTTCGCTCTCTGAATTTAAGTATCAGCAAACCTAGTTACTGTGAAGTAACTTGCGCTTGCTGAGAAAGTTAAGTATCAGCAAACTCATTACTAAAAAGTAATAAGTACTTGGTGAGAAAGTTTTTAAACGACGAAAATTTGAAAAGACTATTCACCCCCCCCTCTAGACTTTTCTTGTTGTTTAAAGGGACCAACAAGTGGTGTCGGAGCCATGTTCTTTAACCTTCAGCACTGAACCTAGATCCCCTTAGGTGCTTTCCGTAAATCACTCTCACTTGATCAGTTTGGTAGTGCTTTGTTGGCAGGATGTCTTTAGGAGACGCTCCCTTGCTGAAGCTGGAAAATTACGAAAAATGGCGAAACAACATGATGCTACATCTTGAGGCCATTAGTGATGAGATGGTCATTGTCATTAATGATGGACGTATCAAGATCACTAAGGTTGAAAGAAGTTTTCATCACAAAACCACTGAAGCTGGAAAGGAAACTATCTTAGGCGAACCGGTTGATACCGTTGTGCCAAAACCGAGAGAGGAATGGACTTCCGACGAAGCTAAGAGATTCCATCTTGATGGCCAAGCAAGAAACACCATCATTCGATCAACTCCGGATACCATACAGTGCAAACTGTGGAGTGCTAAAACTGCTAAGGAAGCTTGGAAAATGGTTCAAGATCTTTGTGCTGGATCTGACAAAACCAAGGAAAACAAACTTGAAGTACTGAAATTAAAGTTTCAAAACTTTAAACAAGGTACAAACGAGTCACTGGAAGACTTGGACTTCAGATTCACAACTCTTGTTAGTGAAATGGCAGCCTTGGGTGTTGGAAATCTTTACTCAGATTCTGAGAAGGTGAAAACCATCATCCGAAGTCTGAATCAAGAATGGATCCACACTCAGAATTTCTATTACAATCAAGGAATGCCAGACATTACACCAACAGAGTTGTTCTCTCATCTTGCTACTGTCAACTATGAGACAAAGCAAAGAGAAAATGTGTTTGCTGAAAAATCGCAAAACATTGCTCTTGCTGCAAAACCGTCATCTTCTGAAAAGAAGAATGATAAAGAGCTTGCTGATGAAAACTCTTTAGTTGTCAAAAACATGAAGAAATTCATTAGTAAGGAACTTGAAAGGCGAAAAGCAAAAGAGAAGCTGAAAAAGCATCTTGGTAACAACTACCATAAGTACAAGAATGAGACTAGCTCGCTGAACAAGCAAGCTCAGCAAGCAACTTCATCAGAAGAACCAGCAGTTGGAAATGATCTCTGCTTTTACTGCAAAAAGCCTGGACACTTCAAAGCAAATTGCCCTTTGCTGAAAGGCAAATCTGCTGAAAAGAAGAAGAAGTTCAAAAGAGCTTTTATTGCTGAAGAAAAGAAGAAGCTTCAAGCAAAAATCGATGCATTGTGCATTGATACTAGCTTCGAAGACAGTGAGGATGAAAGCTCAGACACTGACGATGAAGAAGCCACTCTAGACGTGGAGATTGGCAAAGAAGTTTGTGGAATAGCTATGGAAGCTTATCCAGATGTGTCAAACTACGAGTTCTGCCTCATGGCCGGTCAGGTAAACAACCCTACCTCTGACTCAGACTCAGAAAGTGAAGACGAGATTGACCTTGACAAGATTCAAGGAGAAATCGAAAGATTTGAGAAAACTCTGAGCAGACAGCAAGAGAAACTACAGTTTACTGAAACTCTGACCAAGCAGACTACTGCAAAGTATGTCTTGCTGAAGGAAGAGACAGAAGAAAAGGATGTTGAAATAAGGCGTCTTAAGAAGTTGATTGCTGAAGCTACAGAGAAGAATTCTCAAATGGCATTAGAATTGGAAGAATATCAGTCCTCAATTCTAAAGTTACTTGCTGAAATCCAAGAAATGAAAAAGATAAAAATCAATTTCAAATCTTATGCTGATGCAAGTAATACGCTGACTGAACTAAACTCTTATTTGAGAGATCCATCTGAGAAAGAAGGTTTAGGTGCAACATATGAAGGTGATGACGTAGAAATCTTGAGTAAAGACAAATCACCGATTTCCTTCGTACGAGCTACTGATAGTGGTCAACCAGAACTCTATCAGTTTGGTCAATCTAAGGTTGCTGAAATCTTGAGTAAAGACAAATCATCATAAAGCCCTCTGTTGCTAGTCAAAGTAACAAGACTTTAAAAGGAAAACAGGTTGCTGTGAAGCAAACTGAAAAAGAAGAAGGATGTTGTGAAGCATTCCGCCAAACAAGTTGCTGAAAAGCAATTTGTTAAGTCAAAAGGAATGATTACTAAAGGTAATCAGAAGACCTTTGCTGACAAACCTGAATCAAGTAAGGTTGCTGACACAAAAGCTCAGCATTCTCCCAAAAGTGGACTTGGTTTCAAAACCAAGCAAAGTCAACTCTTTCACGAGTATAAGAAAAGTCAACAAAGATACTTCAAAGAGATGAACAAAATCAAGCCTAAGAGTTATGAAAAGACTCTAATTGCTAGGGCTAGAAGGAACCTTGCTAGAAAAGAACTTACTAAAAAGTATGTTCAGCAAAAAGGTCAACCGAGCAAGACACCACATCAGAAAGTGGACTTGATCAGCACGAATCAAAAGTCCTTCAGCTCAAAACCTCCTAGTTCCTTAGCAAGTAGAAAACAAGTCAAAGTTGAAAAACTTAAGACTTGGGTTTCCACTGGACGCATTCTTGAACATGTTAATGGACATCCAATATTGGATAATTAACTTGTTTACTCTTGATTGTGATGACTTCAGCCACGGAGACAAACGATGCAATCTGGCACTTTGACAGTGGTTGTGGAAAGCACATGACGGGGAATAAGAATAACCTTATAAACTATAGACGGTGGTCTAAAGGTCCAACAATAAGGTTTGCTGGTGGAGGCTCTAGTTCTACAAAAGGCTATGGAGACGTGAAGTTAGGATGCATAACGATTAATGGAGTTCTTTATGTCAAAAATCTTAAGTTTAATCTTTTCAGCATGAGTCAGTTTGCTGACAAAGGATACTTCATCAAAATCAAAAGTGATGAATGTAAACTTATAGATTTCGAGACTAAAAAGGTAATTATGATTGCAAGAAGATCAGGAGGCTTGTACACCGTAGATTGTTCTTCAGCAATCGTTGAAAAATGCCTTGTCTCAGATCACGATTGCCTTGCTGAAAAAGCATGGTTATGGCATAAACGAACAAGTCATCTAAACTTCAAGACGCTGAATAAGCTGTCTAAAAAGGCACTTGTAGTTGGATTACCTAAGGTTACTTTTAAGAAGGATGGTGTTTGCAATGCATGTCAGCAATGAAAGAAAACCAAATCCTCTTTCAAGAACAAGGCAGTACCGTCAACTACAAAACCTTTACAACTCTTGCACATGGACTTGTTTGAATCATCTTCAACAAGCTGTGTTGGTAAGAAGTATGGTCTGGTCGTGGTGGATGACTATTCAAGATTCACTTGGGTAGTATTCATCAAGCACAAATCTGAAACTAGGACTGAAATACCTAACTTGCTGAATAAGCTTGAAGTCATGAAAAATCACAAGGTAAAAGTCATAAGGACAGACCATGGTACTGAGTTTGTAAACCAGTATATAACTGAGTATTGCACCTCAAAAGGCATACAACATCAGTTATCCTCAGTAAGGACACCACAACAAAACGGTGTTGCTGAACGGAAGAATCGTACCCTAAAAGAAGCCGCAAGAACAATGCTTGCTGACACTGAAATAAGTGAGGCTTACTGGGTTGAAGCGATTAATACCGTCTGTTACACTCAAAACAGATGTTTGATTATTAAGGAATACAACAAAACTCCTTATGAATTGTTTGTTGGAAGACCTCCTAATATCACTCATCTAAGAGTATTTGGTTGCAAGTGTTTCGTTCTTCATAACGGTAGAGAATACCTAAGAACATTTCAACCGAAGGCAGACGAAGCGATATTTCTTGGTTACTCCTTGCATAGTAAAGCTTATAGAGTTTACAACAAAAAGGAACAAAAGATCGAAGAATCAGTGCATGTTGTATTCTATGAAAAGACACAAGGAGTGCCTGCTGAAGAAGAAATATCAGAATGTATGATAAAGTTAATCATACATCAGCAAAGAACTGAATCTAATGCTAGGCAAATCAAGTCAATTGAACTAAATGATGATTCTGACAATGACTCTCCTCCCTCAAGTCATGATAAGATAAATATAGTTCACGACAAGGAATTTCTAGCAAAAGACGCAGTTTCTCCGGAAGTTGCTGAAACTACGCAACCTCCAGTGCCTGCTGATGAACTACCACAATCAAGCAATGCTGAACAAGCAGTTGCTGATGAACCAATCTCAGCAGAGACACAAAATCCCAGTAGTACTGAACAAGTACATACTGAAGAGTCACATGCTGATGAGCAAACTTATCCTGATCCAACAAGCAGAAAACCTGTTAATAAATGGATTAGAGATCATCCCTCTACGGATATGATTGGTGATATTAATAAACGCCAAGTGACTAGATCCAAAGCATCTACTACTCATGGACTTGCTGAAGAAGCAACTGTCGTAGAAGTAGAATCATTGTTCTCTTGCTTTGTTTCAGAAATTGAACCTAAAACCATAGAAGAAGCTTTAAAGCATTCTGAATGGATAAAGGCAATGCAAGAAGAACTCGATCAATTCGAAAGGAACAAAGTCTGGAAACTTGTACCACTTGCTGAAGGCAAGAAAGCTATTGGTACAAAGTGGGTGTTCAGAAACAAGCTGAGTGAGTCTGGTGAAGTAACAAGAAATAAAGCACGTTTAGTTGCTCAAGGTTACTGAATTGAAGTATTGGACTATGATGAGTCTTATGCACCAGTTGCAAGATTGGATGCAATTAGGCTTTTCTTGGCCTTTGCTGCTCACAATGACTTCATTGTTTACCAAATGGATGTTAAAAGTGCATTCTTGAATGGTGAACTTGCTGAAGAAGTCTACTTAGAACAACCCCCTGGCTTTGAACTTCCCTCAGAAATCAAGATGGTATACAAGCTTCAGAAAGCTGTATATGGTCTAAAGCAAGCACCAAGAGCATGGTACGATACCTTGGCTAAGTTCTTGCTAGATAATGGTTTCAAGAAAGGTGAAGTTGACAAAACCTTATTTACCATGAAACATGATGGTAAAATACTCTTAGTTCAAATTTATGTGGATGACATAATTTTTGGACCTAAGGACAAGCAACTTTGTGATGATTTTGCCAAACTCATGACAAACAAGTTTGAAATGAGTATGATGGGAAAATTGAATTATTTCCTAGGATTGCAAGTCAAGCAACTCAAAGATGGAATATTCATAAATCAAGCAAAAGAAAAGGCAAGTAGACCTGAAAATATTCAAAAATATTCATAAATCAAGCAAAGATGCGAAAGAAATGCTCATAAAGTTTGGGATCAAAGAGGAAGAGAAACCTGAAAAGATCCCTATGAGTGTTGGTACCAAATTGAGCTATACTAAAGAAGATAAAAGTGTTGAAGAACACAAGTATAGGAAGCTCATTGGTTCCTTGTTGTATTTAACAGCAGGTAGACCTGACATTCAGTATGCTGATTGTGTGTATGCAAGATTCCAATCTGATCCAAGAGAATCACACTACAAAAAGGCAATCAAGATAGTGAAATATGTCAAAGGTACAGTCAATGTTGGATTATGGTATCCTAAAGATTCTAGACTAGAATTGGTTGGTTATTCTGATGCTGATCATGGAGGATCAACTCTTGATAGAAAAAGTACCTCTGGAACTTGTCAGTTTTTGGGTACTAGATTAATATCATGGTTCAGCAAGAAGCAAACCTGTGTTGCCAATTCATCCACTGAATCTGAATACATTACAGTTGGTTGTTGCACAGCTCAAATCCTATGGATTCAGCAACAATTAAGAGATTATGGTATTTCTGCAAAGAAAACACCAATCTTTTGTGATAATACAAGTGCTATTGCTATCACGCAAAATCCTAAGTTTCACTCTAGGACTAAGCACATTGATATTAGACATCATTTCATTAGAGATCATGTGGAAAAATGAGATATTGAGGTTGTGAAAGTAGGAACTGATGATCAACTTGCTGACATCTTTACCAAGCCCCTACCAGATAATAGGTTCGCAATGCTAAGGTACAACCTTGGATTGATTGAACTACCTCAATAAAGGATACATTTGGCAGAATGCTGAAACAGGTATTCAGCAAGCCAAAGTATTCTTACTTAAAATCTCCGTCCACTAATTTCTTCTAAGAAATGATAGGTCTCTACATGATTGCTGAAACAGGAATTCAGCAAGTAATTCCTTCAAAACGGGTATTTGTTAGGACACTTGATCACTTGCTGAGACAGGCACTCAGTAAGAGAAAAACCTTAAGGATTGCTGAAACAGGCATTCAGACAATCAAAGATACTGAAACAGGTATTCAAGTATCAAGGGAATATTCTGAGACGGGAACTCAGAAAAAGAGCAAAACTCATTTCTCAGATTTTACCAAAGGATATCTCAAGTACAAAAGAATTTACTGATACGAGAAATCAGAAATATCTTTTAAACTTAAGAAAATATGAGATATCTAAGTAAGGGGGAACTTTCAGCAAGTATCTAGGCTATTTATGCAAACTTGCTGAAAAGATTCTTGTCTATTTCAGCAAGCAATCTAATCCCATAAAAATCGGTAAAATCAATTTGTGACGTTAATCGGGCACAGATAAACTCGTAATAATCATGACATGAAATACAATCGTGGCCATTGATTAAAAGGAGTTATTGATCTAACGGTTAACAAAACAAAGAGAGAGAGTGCTCTGACGGTTTTAGTTAGTGGGCCACTACGCATTCAATGCAAACGCTCCACTAACGCCTTTGTTTCTCTGTTTTACCCTTGTTGAGAACTCAAATCGATTGAGTTTCTCACTCATCAGAGACACTATATAAAGAAGGAGTTAGAGAAATGACAAAATTCTTTAACTCACATTTCCTTTCTATGCAAATTTTAGCCTGAATCTACTGTACCTCCGGTCAAAAAGAAAACTATCTTTTTCGTACACATTCTCTTCTCTATAAAAAGAAATGATACCAAAGAGACAGTCTTCCAAGACCTCCAAGTCGTCTAAGGTTTACAATGCTGAGAAACGCACTGCTCCGGTGACTACTCCGGTATCAAACACAATGAAAGTTGTGTTGAAAAACGACAGAATCTCGGAAAAACCTATGCCTCCTTCATATCTTGACACTGCAAATTGTGAGATGATGATGCAATGGAGCGGATTCACTAAAGAGAAGTATATCCGATACTTCTATGAACAAGAATTGGACGCTGACAATGAAGAGGCGCTTGAATTCATCAAGCAGCAAGGCCTCATGAATTTTATAACTGCTCACACTAAGCAAGTGAGTATGTTGAACACAATGGAGTTCTACAATAATGCAGAAATCCAGTCCCTAACTGATAGTAAAGGAGTCACTGAAAAAGTGATCTTTACTATAGTTCAGAACACGCAAATCGTCCTGAAATGGACTGATTTAGCGGAAATCTTTCAGATTCCAACCATTGGAACTGAAGATGACGTCACTGCCACTGACGAAGAAATTGAAGCCTTCTACAGTGACGTCAGAAATGAGAAAATGAAGAAAGGAGAGATTGCTCCCGTGACTTGGACAAAGCACGTTAAGAGGAAGCATCTCTGCCATTCACTTGGTCTAGTAGCTCTGCTACTGATTAAAGTTTTGGACTCCCAAGTTGGAGGAATAGACCAAGTAGGCCTGAGAAGATGGCCGCTGCTGATGCATATCCATGAAAACAAAACGGAACTTAACTGGGCTAAGTACATTTTCAACAGGCTTGTTGATTGTGTCACTAAGTTCAAGGTTAAGGTGGAAGACAACAAGGTCTCACCTTCCTTTCCAGTTATGTATGGAATAAAGATATGATATATCCTTGAACATTTCAGGATTCAACTGAGAAACCCATTGCCAATCAAGAAATCTGTATGCAATGTGGGAAGATCCTTCTACAAGCAGAATGTACCTAAGATTGCTGGCAAGAAACTTGAAAAATCTAAGAAGACAACAGCTGCCGATGTTGTCAGCACAAGTCAGCAAGAAAGGTATACAACAGTTGCAAATGTCACCACTCAGCGACTTAGAGATGAAACTGCTGTAGATGGTGGTGACAAAGATGAAACTGCTCTAGATGATGATCATGCTGATACCACTACTACCGTTGCTGAAAATGCAACTACTGACGCCTCTGCTGGGAAACTGAAGAAATCTAACAAGAAAAAGAGGAAAGCTGATGATGACACTCAGACTGCAGCGTCATCAGCAAACCCTGTCCCCAAGAGGAAAAGGACAAGTAACACAAGGAAGAAAACACTGGCTCGCAAGTCAGTACCTATTGTCCATGACCTCTCAGACAATTCCCAGACAATTGCTGAAACGAAAGTTCCTGTAGATGTTGACAAGGTAGTTACTGAAGCCTATGTCAGCAACATTGAAGTGTTTGCGGAAGCCTTCAATGATCGACTCAATGTTGATCCTTCTACTGAGAACAAACCACAAGGCAGTGGAAATGAAATTCCTGCCCAAGTCCCGGATATCTACATTGTAGATAATCTAGATGATCAAACTCTGGAACCAGCAAGTGATATTGCTGCTGATCTTGATAATGTATATGTCCTAGAGACAGTCCTTACTAAGGGCATGTGCCCTTATAGAGGGCATATATGTACTATTACACAGGTAAACGTAATATAATATATGTTTGTTGCATTTTACTAGTATCGCTTTCATATTTATATTACACCAGACATCCAACATGTCATATCTCTATTACTGTCTGTATTGATATTAAACATGTCCCCTCGGATAGATGACCGATCACACAGATAGTGGGAGCTATGTGAGTTATCATCTATCCCAAACTCTCCCCAGTCGAGGTTCATCTCGGATGTAGGGGTCTGAATGAACCAGACGAGACTAGTATGCGTGGAGGTTATACTTGTTGGAGCAAGTGTGAGCCGATCCCACGGCCACGGAACGGATTGTTGGACAATCGAGAAACGTTGCCATAACTGCGCATAGTTGTTCGAAGAAGGATTATCGAACAATGGAAGTACCCACCGGACACTCCCATCGATGTATACTCTACACCGAAGTGTCTATGGGAACCGGTGAGTTGTCGAAGTGATGCCAGTCGTCCTTTGTACTTACAGGACTTTGTCATCACATTTGTTGCCCCATATCCTTGGTGGACCCGTCGATGTCAGCTCTGAATAAGCAATTGACCTAAGGCACGATCCAGGATTATGGCTACATACAAATGGGGATGATAAGTGATTCTGTGAAGGATTCATCTCTCAAGTGTAGCACAGGAGAGTACTGCTCATAGTCTGCATAGTTGTGTTGGTAAAGTCACTAGCCAGTGCAAATGATATATTATGATAGTCATAAGTATATCTTAACCAAGCAACTCCCTGAGACGCCCGTGGATGTATTATTGGGATAGACACTTCATCGATCGTAGATACATTCCAGCAAGTCAGATGAAGGGACGTTACCATCGCCGCGTTGAGCGCAACAGGCTTCGCAACGAAATGGTTAGCTTTGAGAAATCTCTCAAACGTCCTCACGTATTAATATTGCAAATGGAACCGTCTAGGAATTCCATGTTGCCTAGTCTAGGACTTGCTTAATACGATGAGGCCCTATGGGTCACACTATGTGGTGATTCAGCTTATAAGAATATCCTTGAAGATGGAATCGTAATTAATTTGGAATTAATTGTGATTGATGGATTATAATTGATTTCGAATTAATTATAATATTTGGTGGCTCAATTAATGATTTGGAATTATTAATTCAATTGGCTGATTAATTGTATTTTATGTAAATACAATTAAAGATTATATTTTGGAAATATAATAGAGGTTTGATTTGAAAGGATATGTTAATTTAGAATTAACATATGCACATGGCAAAATATACTTGGAGTTTGAATTGCCTTAGAACTATAAGTGGGTACAAAATTGGGACGCACCTACTGTCTCTAGGAAGCGCGCGCGCGCATGGATAAGGTAGGGGAAGGAATTCGACTCCTTCATCTATTAGAAGTCCAAGGGATAAGTTAGATTTTCCTGATTGAGTTTTAATTTGATTGGGAATGAATCTAGACTTGATATTGGTTTCCTTGTGCGATAAGAATTACATTCTTATTCCTTTACGAAGTCTAATTGCTTATGCTTTAGGCTACTATTGACTACTATATATAGTAGACTATTAGAGAGTTTTGGATACAGTTTTGCACACAGTTATTCTACCCATTTTTCTTAGAGAAAATAAAAGCTCTCCCCCCCTCTCTAAAGCCACACGCGCACGCCACCTCACCGGAGGAATCGCCGCCCCGTCTTCTTGGTCACACAAAGAATATCCTAGCATTCTTCCGATAGGCTGTTCCTCCGTGAATACCAAGGTTGAGGTTCTAGGAGCTGGAAACTAACTCTTATTGTCTTGCAGATATACAGACTTCGACGAAGGTGAAGATACACCGGAATATTACGAAGACTTGGAAGCTGCTTTGGAAGTAAGGTTAGTCTTCTAATTGACGTGTTTATATATATACGACATATGCATAATCAATTAACCTGTATGTTAAGAAAATTTTTTAAATTCCGCTGCGTACCCTTGGGGTAACTCTGACCATATTTTCTTACAGTGGTATCAGAGCGAGGTTAATTGATTACTTATATACGTATATATATATATTGTATGATTTTGTAGATATGTGGATGCAATTGATTCTATGATTAATTCGATTTTCAGAAGTTTTGTGTTTTATATAAATTTAGAATTTATATTTTTCAAAAAAAAAATAATTATTAAATATATATATTTTTGACCGGGCCGCAGGCGCCGTGCCCGTGGCACGGGCGCTAGGCGCCCGTGTGCCGCGGGCACCCGGGTACCTGCGTGACGCGCACGCAGGTACCCGGGGCCTGCCGACGCAGGCGCCCGGGCCGCCGGGCGCCTGCACCCGCGGCACCGGTACCCGCGTGCCGCGGGCGCCGGTCGCCCGGGACCGCGGCGCCGGTACCCGCGTGCCATATTTTAATAAATATATATATATATTTTTGGAGTTAGACCCAAAATCGAATTTTGAAAGTTTTGAGGATTGAATTTTATATTTGAAATATAAATATGATTTAATTGTAATTGTTTTTAAACTAGAGGGGTTATATTTAATTAGTATAAAGTTAAAGGGCTTATTTGTAATTTATCAATTTATTGTTTATTGCAAATTAGTCCTTCTACTTTTGAATTTTAGATTTAACACCTCCAAGGTTTTAAAAATTACAATTAAGTCCTTCGGGTTTTCGAAAATTGCTACATTGTCAATAGAATTTTCGATTATTCAATCTAGTCTAAATTTTCAATTATTTCATAGAGATTATAAGTATGGGATTATAATTTTCATAATGAAATTATGAAGTCATTTGTCATCCACATAGGCTACTACTTGTTTCATATGCTCGATATGCTATTGTTTGACAATGCATGTTTAAATACCAAGTATTTTACATTCCGTTCGACCGCTATGCATGCGAGGGTAGGCGGCGCCCTCTTATATGTCGGACCGCATATTTTATGTATGGGTAGGCGGCACCCATTATGTGGTTGACTGCGTTTAGAACTAGAATGGATAGGCGGCATCCATTACGTGTAGACCGTTCATGCATGATGGGTAGGCGGCGCCCTTATTTGTTTGTAGATGACTGATAACAACCCTCAAGCTACAAGCCCCAACCAATATAAGTACAGAAATATATATATGTATTTATTTCTGAGATGCTTTCCATAGGGTGCTTTAATTCTGAACTTTCATTGCGTCTTCTTGTATTGGCGACCTCGTCTTACAAACTCGCAGTGATCGTCAGATTAGAGTAAGCCTATGGTTATGACTTACTGCATATTGTATCTAGCGACCTCGATAGGTACAGTATGTAGGGCATCGGGTTAAATTAGATTTAACAACCAAGAGTTGCGTGACGCAATTGGATAGTCCTACCGGTCATATTATGCTATGCGACCAGCCCCCGTTGGAGTATAGCATAGTATGGATTTGGATCTTGGCCACTACGGTAACTTGTTGGACATTACCCGTATGTTTGTTGTGGGGGCAAGCATATGTGAAAATAGTGGGAGCTAAACAGCTAAAGGACCTTGTTGTTTAGTTATGTTGACTGTGTATTTAGAAATAATATTTCAATAGTTGATTTATTATTTTCGTTCAATATTATTTCTCCTTAGGATATTAGAAATGGCTATACCGTCCTCCGAGCTTGTTGCCAACTTGGAGTTGCAAAAGCTAACAGGACCAAACTACGTGGATTGGATCCATGAGGTACGAAAGGTGCTATGGTACAATGAGGTTGAGTACGTCTTGGACGAACCTATCCCTCCACCTCCCACTGAATTCACTACGGCAACCTATTATTGCTATTATGAATTGGAAGTGGAAAGGGCCAAGTTTGTAAAGAACTTGTTGCTGAATGCTATGTCTGACAATATGGTTGGACCATGTCGAGACAAGGAACCATATGAGATTGTTAAATATCTCTCCTCATTCTTGGATGCCCCAAGGATGTGTGAAGGGTTCGAAGCTATCAAGATCATGCTTATGAAACGGCTTGGGACAGAAGAGCTGTCGCCTGAACAAGTTAAGTCGTTGATTGACTTTCTCTTACAACTTGTTGGATATGGCTTAGAGCTAGAAGCTAAGGCTTCCATTATCTTGATCGTGCAAAGATTGTTGCAATCTATTCACAATCCCAATGTTGGGGTAGCAACAGAGTTGATTGCTGAGAGACCCATTGCCAACAAATTCCCAAGGGTCTATCGTAGACCCAAAAGGAAGAGGGGTGGCAAGAATGGGCGCTATCGTAGGATGGCTGAATTTCGACTTAGGATCGAGATTTGTCTCTATTGCAAGCTCAAGGGCCACTGGAAGAAAGATTGCCCTAAGCTTAGGGCAGATCAAGCTAAGAAGCCATCGGCTTCTGGCTCAGGTAAGTTTGTTATTGAAATGAACATGACTACTTTTGACTCCAATGGTTGGGTATTAGATACAGCATGTGGCTCACACATTTGTAATAATGTGCAGGGGCTAATTGATCACAGGCTAGTCAAGCAAGGTGAAATCGACTTGCATGTTGGGAACGGCAATCCAGTTGAAGCCAAACGCGTTGGACGCAGCAAGATAGATTTACCTTCAGGACAATGTTTAGAACTTAATAATGGTTATTTTGTTCCATCCATTGTCAGAAATATTATTTCCATTCCATTGTTAGACAATATGGGTTTTTCCTTTCATTTTGCGAATAATACTTGTTATTTTTCATTAAATGATCAGTATTATGGAAAAGCTCGCTTGGTGAATGATTTATATATTTTGCAAAGTAGTCTACCTTTATTTCAAATACATAACAAACAACCGTCTTCAAGTAGGAAGAATAATCCATCTTATCTATGGCATTGTCGGCTAGCCATATCAATGAAACACGGATTCAAAGACTAAGGAAGTTGGACTACTTAGAACCATTTGATTTTGAATCATATGGGACATGTGAATCTTGTGTTAAGGGTAAGGTGACGAACAAACCTTTTGTTGGACAAGGTGTTCGTGCCACTCGCTGCTTAGAGCTCATACATACCGATGTATGTGGACGTTTTAAAGTCCATGCGCGTGGGGGTTATACTTACTTCGTTACCTTTACTGACGATTTCTCAAGGTATGGATATATTTATCTCGTGAATAATAAATCCGAGACCTTTGGGAAATTCAAGGAGTTTAGGAATGAGGTCGAGAATGAACTGAACCTAAGGATAGTCACTCTTCGATCAGATCGAAGAGGTGAATACCTTAGTGAAGAATTCATCGACTATTTGAAGGAAAATGGAATTCAATCGCAATGGACTCCTCCTGGAACACCACAGTTAAATGATGTGTCTGAGAGGAGGAATCGAACCCTGTTAGACATGGTAAGATCAATGATTGGATTCTCGACTCTTCCAAAGTATCTGTGGGGATATGCACTACAAACTGCAATCTACATTCTGAACCGTGTACCATCTAAATCAGTGGAGAAAACTCCTTACGAGTTATGGAAGGGAAAGAAGCCTTCACTAGGCTATCTTAGACCTTGGGGCTGTCCTGCGATAGTCAAACTGATGCTCACTGATAAGTTAGATGCCAAGGGTGTCAAAGTATATTTCATAGGCTATCCTCGTCAGACGAGAGGCTATGAATTCTATCATGCTGAAGATCACAAGGTGATCGTATCTAGAAACGTGAAGTTTTTAGAAGCTGAATACCTCGAAGAAGAGAGGTTAGATGACATGATAGAACTTGAAGAAATTTAAGACTTTGACACGCGCGAACATGAGGTCTCTAAATCTTCTAATTTGGACTCAAGTTCAGTGGGAACTTTCGAAGCAGACAAGGGTGATGATATGACACTTGCTAGGCATGTCATAGTCAGTGGGAGTCCTGTGATTAAATCAACAGTTGAAACCACACCAATAGAACCCGTTGTCAACCAACCTGTGCAACAAGTTGCACAAGAGCAGCCTCCCGCAAGGGAACAGGGTCGCGCCCAACGACCAGCTGCATCAGTACCCACTGATAATGTTCGTGTTACACGAAGCCAGAAAAGAAAAGCAACAGAACAAGTCGAGCTCCGTAGGTCGAAGAGGATCCTAAAAGGACCTCAGAAGCAAAGCCTTATGATAGAAGACATCAGTGAACTTGATGTCGGCTTATCAGATTGGGAAGATCCCGAGACCTAAAAAGAGGCAATAATTGATATTGACTCAGACAAATGGCAAGAGGCCATGGAATTAGAAATGGATTCAATGTACCAGAACCAAGTTTGGAACTTGGTAGACTTCCCCCAAGGGGTTAGACCTATTGGGTGCAAATGGGTCTTTAAACGAAAGACAGATGCCGATGGCAAGGTACAAACGCACAAAGCTAGGCTTGTGGCGAAAGGCTACACGCAAAGGTATGGCATCGATTACGATGAAACCTTTTCACCAGTAGCAAAATTGAAGTCCATTCGAATTCTACTTGCAATAGCTGCCTACTATGATTATGAAATCTTGCAGATGGATGTAAAGACGGCCTTCCTCAATGGAAACCTTGAGGAAGAGGTCTATATGGTACAGCCGGAAGGTTTTATTAGTAAAACCAGGCCAACTGCTGTATGCAAATTACAAAGATCCATCTATGGGCTAAAGCAAGCGTCAAGGAGCTGGAATATCCGCTTTGATGAAGCTGTCAAATCGTTTGACTTCATCAGAAGCAAGGAAGATCCCTGTGTCTACGCTAGACACAGCGACAAAGGAGTTATTTTCATGATCATTTATGTAGATGACATTTTGATCATGGGAAACAATGTCTCTATGCTAGAAGAGACTAAAGTTTGGTTATCAAGTACCTTCTCGATGAAGGACTTGGGTGAAGCGAACTACATCCTAGGGATCAAGATCTTTAGAGATAGATCCAAGAGGATGTTAGGTATGACACAGTCCACCTACATCAACAAAATACTGAAGCGTTATAAGATGGACGACTCAAAGAGAGGCTTTCTCCCAGCTAGGCATGGGATTGTCTTATCAGTTAAGGATGGTCCTAAAACTGATGAAGAAAGAAATGCAATGAGTCGTGTGCCCTATGCTTCGGCAGTAGTGTCTATAATGTATGCAATGAATTACACAAGGCCCGATGTGGCATATGCGCTTAGTGTCACTTGTCGACACCAACAGAATCCAGGAGTACCTCACTGGACTGCTGTAAAGAACATTCTTAAGTACCTTCGACGGACTAAAGAGATGTTCTTGGTGTTTGGTGGAGAACCAGAATTAAAGATGTCTGGGTATGTCGACGCTGGATTTGAATCAGATCCTGATGACTTTAAGTCACAGACAGGATACGTATTCAAATTGAACGGAGGAGCTGTCCGTTGGAAGAGTTCTAAGCAAGCCACGGTTGCTGACTCATCCACAGAAGCCGAGTACATTGCTGCATCAGAAGCATCGAAAGAAGCTATCTGGATTTCAGAGTTCTTGAAGGAATTGAGGGTTGTTCCTGCTCCCCGTCCAATAACGATTTATTGTGACAATACGGGCGTCGTCGCTCAAGCTAGGGAGCCTAGATCTACAAACAAGAACAAACATGTACTTAGAAAATATCACGTTATACGTGAGATTATAGATAGAGGAGAAGTTAGTATAGAACGTGTCTCTACCAGGGACAACTTGGAAGATCCTTTCACCAAGGTCTTATCAGTGGAAGTCCACTTAAGACATTATGCTAATATGGGTATTAGGCATAAAGGTGACTGGCTCTAGTCCAAGTGGGAGATTGATAGTGTATATGTCCTAGAGACAGTCCTTACTAAGGGCATAGTGCCATTATAGAGGCCATATATGTACAATTACACAGGTGAACGTAATATAATATATGTTTGTTGCATTTTACTATTGAGTATCGCTTTCATATTTATATTACACCAGGCATGCAGCATGTCATATCTCTATTACTGTCTGTATTGATATTAAACATGTCCCCTCGGATAGATGACCGATCACACAGATAGTGGGAGCTATGTGAGTTATCATCTATCCCAAACTCTCCCTAGTCGAGGTTCATCTCGGATGTAGGGGTCTGAATGAACCATACGAGACTAGTATGCGTGGAGGTTATACTTGTTGGAGCAAGTGTGAGCCGATCCCACGGCCACAGAACGGATTGTTGGACAATCGAGAAACGTTCCCATAACTGCGCATAGTTGTTCGAAGAAGGATTACCGAACAATGGAAGTACCCACCGGACACTCCCATCGATGTATACTCTACACCGAAGTGTCTATGGGAACCGGTGAGTTGTCGAAGTGATGCTAGTCGTCCTTTGTACTTACAGGACTTTGTCATCACATTTGTTGCCCCATATCCTTGGTGGACCCGTCGATGTCAGCTCTGAATAAGCAGTTGACCTAAGACACGATCCAGGATTATGGCTACATACAAATGGGGATGATAAGTGATTCTGTGAAGGATTCATCTCTCAAGTGTAGCACAGGAGAGTACTGCTCATAGTCTGCATAGTTGTGTTGGTAAAGTCACTGGCCAGTGCAAATGATATATTATGATGGTCATAAGTATATCTTCACCAAGCAACTCCCTGAGACGCCCGTGGATGTATTATTGGGATAGACACTTCATCGATCCTAGATACATTCGAGCAAGTCAGATGAAGGGACGTTACCATCGTCGCGTTGAGCGCAACAGGCTTCGCAACGAAAGGGTTAGCTTTGAGAAACCTCTCAAACGTCCTCACGTATTAATATCGCAAATGGAACCGTCTAGGAATTTCATGTTGCCTAGTCTAGGACTTGCTTAATACGATGAGGCCCTATGGGTCACACTATGTGGTGATTCAGCTTATCAGAATATCCTTGAAGATGGAATCGCAATTAATTTGGAATTAATTGTGATTGATGGATTATAATTGATTTGGAATTAATTATAATATTTGGTGGCTCAATTAATAATTTGGAATTATTAATTGAATTGGCTGATTAATTGTATTTTATGTAAATACAATTAAAGATTATATTTTGGAAATATAATAGAGGTTTGATTTGAAAGGATATGTTAATTTAGAATTAACATATGCACATGGCAAAATCTACTTGGAGTTTGAATTGCCTTAGAACTATAAGTGGGTCCCAAAAATTTGGACGCACCTACTGTCCCTAGGAAGCGCGCGCGCATGGATAAGGTAGGGGAAGGAGTTCGACTCCTTCCTCTATTAGAAGTCCAATGGATAAGTTAGATTTTCCTGATTGAGTTTTAATTTGATTGGGAATGAATCTAGACTTGATATTGGTTTCCTTGTGCGATAAGAATTAGATTCTTATTCCTTTACGAAGTCTAATTGCTTATGCTTTAGGCTTCTATTGACTACTATATATAGTACACAATTAGAGAGCTTTGCAGTTATTCTACCCAGTTTTCTTAGAGAAAATAAAAGCTCTCCGCTCCTCTCTAAAGCCACACGCGCGCGCCACCTCACCGGAGGAATCGCCGCCCCGTCTTCTTTGTCACACAAAGAATATCCTAGCAT
Source organism: Plantago ovata (assembly GCA_028274465.1). Taxonomy (NCBI): domain Eukaryota; kingdom Viridiplantae; phylum Streptophyta; class Magnoliopsida; order Lamiales; family Plantaginaceae; genus Plantago; species Plantago ovata. The sequence goes on along the minus strand of CM051457.1, from coordinate 89,481,435 downwards.
TCTTCCGATAGGTTGTTCATCCGTGGATACCAAGGTTGAGGTTCTAGGAGCTGGAAACTAACTCTTATTGTCTTGCAGATATACAGAGTATTGTAGATATCTTCGACTTCGACGAAGGAGAAGATACACCGGAATATTACGAAGACTTGGAAGCTGCTTTGGAAGTAAGGTTAGTCTTCTAATTGATGTGTTTATATATATACGACATATGCATAATCAATTAACCTGTATGTTAAGAAAATTTTTGAAATTCCGCTGCGTACCCTAGGGGTAACTCTGACCATATTTTCTTACAGATCTGAGAACTTCGGCATTTGCTGTTGCTGCTGAAAAGATGGTTGCTGAACAAGCAACTCATCAAGTTGCTGAAACCCCAGTTGCTGAAGAACCAGTTGCTGAGACAACAATGGTTCAAGTTCCATAAGTTGCTGAAGAAACACAAAAAGCACTATTCAACGACGCATCCTGTGATGCTGAGAATACTGACCCAAGTTCACCAAAGACCTCAATTGACAAAGTCCAACTTGTACTGGAAGCAATAAGCCAACAAATGGAATTGGAGATTGAAGAATCATCCAACAAATCCATTGAAGTCTTTATGACAAGCAGTGAGCTTAAAGGTCAAGATGCTTCTGCTCAACTTGTCATTTCAGAGACAAGGGAGATTGCTGAAACCGCGCAGCTTTCTCAAACAAAGCAAGCCAAGAAGTCTGCTGAAGAAACAGTCCCAGAATTGAAGAAACTGTTAATGCTGAAAGGACTGAGCCACAACCTGTCCTTCTTCAGCAGGTAGATAACTCAACCATCAGTAAAACTTCACTATCTGAAACTTATTCTTTTGCTAATATTATGATATCTCTACAGACTTCTCAAGATGCAAGTCAGATGGTTGCTGAAGCCTCTGCACCAGAATCAACACTCCCTGCTCAGCAGGTAGTTAACGTTTTTGCTAATAAAACTAAGTTTGACAGCTTAGTACTTGTGTCTAACTCCTATTTATTTCAGGATGAACAAATGGAGGATGCTACTCAAGCTCCTCAAGGAATGGAAATTGTACAACATGAGCTTGCTGAATCTCAGCATGTAATTCATGTTTCAGCTTTGAACTCTAAAGCAATTATCCAAACCTCTCCTGATCTAAATATTGTTCTTTTTCAGGCTCTACAGGAGACCACTGAAGTGGTGCACATCACTGAAGATTCTCAAGTGAGTTCTGAAGAGCTTTACTTGAACTTCAAGAAAACAACCTTGTCAAGAGTTGCTAAGTCTGTCAGCAACTGGCAAAGGTACAGAAGGATGGACTTTTCTGATCTCCATCTTCATCTATCAAATGAGAAAAAGAGATCTTCTCTGTTGAAGCTCGAGACGTTTGTCCACTCCATACTTCCTGAAGACGTGTCATATTCTCAGCTAATGAGTTCGAACTGATTGCTCAAATCAGAGAGAATATGAAGGCAAAATTCAAGAGTGACTCTCCAGCCGAACAAGCTGTGATGCTCAAGGGTTTATTTGTACCCGTGGTGGCTGATCCCCACAAAATCAATGAGGAAGAGGAAGTATCGAGTGTTGCTTTATACAAGCATCTCGAGCTAGTAATTCTGACTGATGTTGATGAAGAGGAAGATGATGAAAACATTCCAACTGATCCCAGTGATGATGAAGGGAAAGATTCAAAGGACAAAAAGGATGACGATGATGATAATCAAGGTCCAAGTCCTGATGCTGGTGGAGTAAAAATGACAGTTGCTGAAACTGAACAACCAGACAATCAGCAAGCTGAACAAACACCAACTCAACATGAATCTCAACCTGCTCCTGCTGATGTTGAAAATCAAGCACATGTACAAGGTGCTGATACTGAAGAAGAATATGCCAGAAAAAGGGCTGCCTTGAAACATGGTAAGAGCTAAATTTCTGATGCCAAGGTCACTGATTCAAACCTTGATGATGAAGATGAAATGGATGAAGATTACCAACACGCTCTACAAAACAGTCTCATGATCCATGCAAGGCATACGCAGGATCTAGAAATTGGTCAATCTTCAGGAGTAAAACCAAAGGAAGTCCCCTCCCTTCCACTTACTACTGGCGAAACTCCAGTAATTGAGTCTCAAACGTTGCCCTCAGCAACTACTCAATTAAAACTAACTACTGGCGAAACTCCAGTAATTGAGTCTCAAACGTTGCCCTCAGCAACTACTCAATTAAAACTAACTACTGGTGAAACTCCAGTTGTTGAGTCTGAAGTGTTGCCATCAGCAACCACTCAACCAAAAGGCAATGAAGCTGCTGACTTAGGTTCCAAGGTTGCTGACCTTGATGAATCTGAGGATGACGATGATCTATCAGCAAATGAGGATGAACAATCCAAGAGAGATCTCAAAGTGGTTCAAATCCCTCCTCCTGATTATATAAATGATATAGACGATGATTTGAGAGGAGAATTGCTGATGAAAGATGATCAGTTTGCTTCAGAACTAAAAGTTCATTCCTTGACCCCAAACCTAGTGCCGTTCCCACGAGTTGAGGAGTTTACTCCTAGAATTTTGGCACTGAAGAAAGTCCATGATGCCTGCAAAGCAGAAGATGAGGCATTGCTTGCTGAGAGCCCGCTTGATATTGGAAAAATATTGGCTACAGTGCTGAGACGCACTACTACTCTTACAATAGCTCAGAAAGACATCAGTCTTTATCACAAGAGCTATGAAGAAGATGTAAGTCAAGCACTCAAGCTAGCAAAGACCGCTCTAGTAAAGGCTCAGACTTTCATGGAAGATAAGGTCGCAACAGAGAAAAGACATGAAGAGAACATGGTGAGTATTCAAAAAGAGTTGTCAAAGATGACTTCTGATTAGCAACAAATCATCATGAAATACAACAGCTTAAGTACTGTTGCTGAAAACTGCAATGAGTTCTATTCTCTGCACATCACTCCGATGTTGCAATCCATGTCTAAGGGGGAAAAGAGAAGTACAAGAAAAAGAACCCAAACCCCTCCTACTGTTGATGAGCCACTGCCCGTAGAACCTCTTGCTGAAAAAGAGCAAAGTTCTAAAAGGCAAGCAAAATCTGAGTTAAATTCAGCAAGTCCCAAAAAGAGAAAAACTGCTGCTGAAACTCAAGATTTTTGCCACACTGAAAGTCATCAAGATCTTAATGAAGATGTTGATGATGATGACAATCAGACAATAGCTCAAGCCATAAGAGCTAGACCAATTACAGCCTTAACTCCGTTTGTCCACTCAAAGCATTTCTCTTCTGACTCAATATCTTCAGCAAGAGATCAAGACAATGCAAAGTCAAGAAGAAGAAGGCAAAGACATGAAGAAAAGAGGTTGGCCAGCATTGCTATTGGCTCCGGCATCGAGTATACAAAGACCAGCAATGATGAAACCACTCAAAATGTGATCAGGAACATTCATGGTTGTTGGATCTTAAAGCTGGAAGACATGCTGGTGAATGAGTTCTTTCCTACAACCATTTTGAACCAAATGTTCACATGGATTGAACTCAAGGTAAAAAGGAAACAAAGGGATGAGTCCCTTCCAAGAAACATTGCTGGGAGATGGTTGAATCTTGAAGTCTCAGTAAGAAGAACTGCAATTGGTAAATCTATAAGACAAGAACCAGATTTGATAAAACCAGTTGGCATTGCTTATTACTCTGACCCGGTAACCAAGAAAACAGAGAAGAGACTTGGATTGATTCCTTATGAGTACTTCTATCTCACTTCTAAGGATCAAGAAGAAGATCTTCTCTTGCTAAGAAAGATTCATCCTAAAAGCATTTCAGATACACAGCTTCTCCATGCCAGCAATTGGGGCATGCATTTGTGGGTAACTCATTACATGGAAATGAATGCTGAAAAGCATCATCATACTGCCTGCAAAAATGCAAGGATTCTTCAACTACAAGTCCGTAGGCTACTTGAGAACTACGAGAAGGACTGTGTTGAATTTACTGCACTTGCTGAGAAGAGTGTAAGCGAGATTTTGAGAAAATCATCTGGAAGAGCTTAACTCTCTGTAATAGTTTTGTTAAAGTTTTATTTGCTGTTTTTGTTTAGTTATCTCTAGTCTTTCCTGTAAACTTCTGAAAGATAACTATCAGCAATGAAGCTTTTGACTCTTATTGGTTTTTGATTATGCAATTTACTTATGCTTACTGTTTAATTATTCAAGTATGCTTGCATTAATCAACTGATTTATTCAACATCAGAAACCTCTAAAAGGATAACAATTAATTTAGCCATGGATTGCTAACATCAAAAAGGGGGAAATTTGTTAGGAAACTTGTAATTTTGATGAGCAATTAACTATGCTAAATTAAGGAAAGTCCAGTAACTAGTACTCTTAAGGTCCATAGGAATTTAGAATTTTAAGGACATTGTAAAAGAGGAACGTTTGCTGAAGACTTAGAGTAGGTGCTATATAGGTTAGTTTTACCGCTTATGATGTATCTTGTTTTCTGAAAAGAAATACAACCTATTGAAGCATTTGCTGATGTACTTTGTTTTTACAAACAAACTATTGAAGCATTTAGAACCGCTCAGAAACTTGAAGATTTCGAAGACTGAAGACTAGAAGATTTCTGAAGACTGGTATCTACAAAGGCACATGTTGCTCAGAAAGTGGAAACTTCAGCAACAGCATTGCATAAGTGAAAATCTATATGACAGAGTAGGTTGTGCTTGCTGAAACTGAGACTGGCCACTTGTTGATGAACATTTGTGACCTCTTGCTGAAAGTACTTGTATTTGCGCTCCAATGTTACTGTTTGAATTTTATTCAAATGAGCATTAAAAGCAAAGCATGCTCCCGAAGGACATGAAGACTAGAAGACAAACAAGGACGCTGTTGAAAGTACAAAAGCAAGATAGTGACATTTTAAGGAACAAAAGGCTTAGAATTTGAAATTCAAACGGCTCCTTATTTCACTATAAATAGAGGTCATCCGGCAAAGAGTTGAAGTGTGTCAACAACGTGATCATACTCTCACTTGTTCTTAAACTCACATACCCTTCAATACTCTTCACTGCCATTGATCCGTTCCAAGACTTAAATCTTGAAAAAGCTACTTGTGAAGAAGTAGAATTTACACAACTAAGAAATTAGTTAAGTGTTCTTTCTTTCTTTCGAACAAAAACAAGTCTTGACACCAGAAACAATCGAACTTGTTTACTGCAAAGTATTCAAAGTTTTGTTTCTTAGATTACTTGTTGTAACTGAATAAGTTATAATTAAGTTATCTCATCCCAAACCTCTCTAACTGAAAATACACCCTTTCAGGCGTGATATTCAGGGGGAACTTAATCGAGCATAGTTTTGCTGATTAAAAGTACCATGTTTGGTGGAGAACAAGGTTACGTTCTCTAGATAAGTTGGAGACAAAGTAAGTGTGCTTTGGTTTCTGTTTGAATCGCTCTAGATAGGTGTTGTAAGGAACCTCAATCTTATCTTAGTGGATTCAGTCCTAGAAAGGACAAAGTGGATTAGTTGAGAGATTACGCCACTCTCAGATACCACTATAAAAGTGTTTGTGTGATTTACTTACCGTACTTGGTTTTTCAGCAAATCATATCTATCTGTACACAGTCACTCACATCACTTGCTGAAACCTTCATTTACTGAAAAAGCACTTTTGTATCAAAGATTCCGCTCTCTGATTTTAAGTATCAGCAAACCTAGTTACTGTGAAGTAACTTGCGCTTGCTGAGAAAGTTAAGTATCAGCAAACTCATTACTGAAAAGTAATAAGTACTTGCTGATAAAGTTTTTAAACGACGAAAATTTAAAAGGACTATTCACCCCCCCCCCCTCTAGTCTTTTCTTGTTGTTTAAAGGGACCAACACTTTTTAGTAATGTTAGGAAACTTGTAATTTTGATGATCAATTAACCATGCTAAATTAAGAACAGTCCAGTAACTAGTACTCTTAAGGTCCATAGGAATTTAGAATTTTAAGGACATTGTAAAAGAGGAACGTTTGCTGATGACTTAGTTAGGTGTTAGATAAGTTATTTCTTTTGTGTATGACATATTTTATTTTCTGAAAAGAAAATAATTTATTGACACTTTAGCGTATGATGTATTTTATTTTCTGAAAAGAAAATATCTTATTGATGCTTAGCTTTAATGAATCTTATTTTCTGAAAAGAAAAAGACCTATTGAAGCATTTGCTGAAGATATATTTTGTTTATCACAAACAAATTATTGAAGCAAATAAGAAACCGGTCAGAATCTTGAAGACTTTTTGAAGATCTGAAGACCTGAAGAATTCGAAGACTTGAAGACTTGAAGATTGCTGAAGACTGGTAAGGCACGTGTTGCTCAGAAAGTGGAATTTTCTGCAACAGCATTGCATAAGTGAAAATCTGAAAGACAGAGTAGGTTGTGCTTGCTGAAACTGAGAATGAACACTTGCTGATGAACATATGTGACCTCTTGCTGAATGTACGTGATTTTGCGCTCCAATGTTACTGTTTGAATTCTATTCAAATGTGCATTTAATGCAAGGCTTACACGCGAAGGACATGAAGACTAGAAGACAAACAAAGGACGCTGCTGAAAGTACAAAAGCAAGATAGTGACATGTTAAGGAACAAAAGCCTTAGGATTTGAAATTCAAACGGCTCCTTACTTACACTATAAATAGAGGTCATCCGGCAAACAGTTGAAGTGTGTCAACAACGTGATCAAACTCTCACTTGTGCTTAAAAACTCACAAACCTTCAAACACTTTTACTGCCATTGATCCGTTCCAAGACTTAAAGCTTGAAAAAGCTACTTGTGAAGAAGTAGAACAAACTCGGCTAAGAAATTAGTTTAAGTGTTCTTTCTTTCGAACAAGAACAAGTCTTGACACCAGAAACAATCAAACTTGTTTACTGCAAAGTATTCCAAGTTGTGTTTCTTAGATTACTTGTTGTAACTGAATAAGTTATAATTAAGTCATCTCACCCCAAAACTCTCTAACTGAAAATACACCCTTTCGGGCATGATATTCAGGGGGAACTTAATCGAGCAAGGTTTTGCTGATTAAAAGTACCAAGTTTGGTGGAGAACAAGGTTGAGTTCTCTACTTTAGGTTGGAGACAAAGCAAGTGTGCTTTGGTTTCTGTTGAATCGCTTTAGATAGGAGATTGTAAGGAACCTCAATCATATCTTAGTGGATTCAGTCCTAGAAAGGACAAAGTGGATTAGTTGAGAGATTACGCCACTCTCAGATACCACTATAAAAGCGTTTGTGTGATTTACTTACTGCATTTAGCTTTCAACAAATTACATCTGTTTGTACACAGTCACTCACTTCACTTGCTGAAAGAGCACTTATTGTTTCAAAGACTTCCGCTCTCTGATTTTAAGTATCAGCAAACCAAGCTACTGTAAAGTAACTTACGCTTGCTGAGAAAGTTAAGTATCAGCAACCTCATTACTGAAAAGTAATAAGTACTTGCTGAGAAAGTTTTAAACGACAAAAGTTTGAAAAGACTATTCACCCCCCCCCCTCTAGTCTTTTCTTGTTGTTTAAAGGGACCAACAAGTGGTATCAGAGCAGGAGGTTCTTTAGCCTTCTGCACTGAACCTAGATCCCCTTAAGTGCTTTCCGTAAATCACTTTCACTTGATCAGTTTGGTAGTGCTTTGCTAACAGGATGTCTTTAGGAGATGCTCCCTTGCTGAAGTTGGAAAATTACGAGAAATGGCGAAACAACATGATGCTACATCTTGAGGCCATTAGTGATGAGATGGTCACCGTCATTAATGATGGACCTATCAAGATCACTAAGATTGAAAGGAGTTTCCCTCACAAGACCACTGAAGCTGGGAAGGAAACCATCCTTGGCGATCCATCAGATACTGTTGTGCCAAAACCAAGAGAGGAATGGACTTCTGAAGAAGCTAAGAGATTCCGTCTGGATGGCCAAGCAAGAAATATCATCATCAGATCAACTCCAGATACCATACAGTGCAAACTGTGGGGTGCTAAGACTGCTAAGGAGGCTTGGAAAATGGTTCAAGATCTTTGTGTTGGATCTGACAAGACCAAGGAAAACAAACTTGAAGTACTTAAGCTAAAGTTTCAAAACTTTAAGCAAGGTGCTAACGAGTCACTGGAAGACTTGGACTTCAGATTCACAACTCTTGTTAGTGAAATGGCAGCGCTGGGTGTTGGAAATCTTTATTCAGATTCTGAGAAAGTGAAAACTATCATCAGAAGTTTGAATCAAGAATGGATCCATACTCAGAATTTCTATTATAATCAAGGAATGTCTGACATTACACCAACTGAGTTGTTCTCTCATCTTGCTACTGTCAATTATGAGACAAAGCAAAGAGAAAATGTGTTTGCTGAAAAATCGCAAAACATTGCTCTTGCTGCAAAGCCATCATCTTTTGAAAAGAAGAATGATAAAGAGCCTGCTGATGAAAATGCTTTAGTTGTAAAAAACATGAAGAAGTTCATCAGTAAGGAACTTGAAAGGCGAAACGCAAAAGAGAAGCTGAAAAAGCATCTTGGTAACAACTACCATAAGTACAAGAATGATACTAGCTCGCTGAACAAGCAAGCTCAGCAAGCTACATCATCAGAAGAACCAGCAGTTGGAAATGATCTATGTTTTTACTGCAAAAAGCCTGGACACTTCAAAGCTAATTGCCCTTTGCTGAAAGGCAAATCTGCTGAAAAGAAGAAGAAGTTCAAAAGAGCTTTCATTGCTGAAGAAAAGAAGAAGCTTCAAGCAAAAATCGATGCATTATGCATTGAGACAAGCTCCGAAGACAGTGAGGATGAAAGTTCAGACACCGACGATGAAGAAGCCACTCTAGACGTGGAGATTGGCAAAGAAGTGTGTGGAATAGCTATGGAAGCTTATCCAGACGTATCGAACTACGAATTCTGCCTCATGGCCGGTCAGGTAAATAATTCTACCTCTGACTCAGATTCAGAAAGTGAAGACGAGATTGACCTTGACAAGATTCAAGGAGAAATCGAAAGATTTGAGAAAACTCTCAGCAAACAGCAAGAGAAACTTCAACTTGCTGAAACTCTGACCAAGCAAACTACTGAGAAGTATGTATTGCTGAAGGAAGAGACAGAAGAGAAGGATGCTGAAATAAGGCGTCTTAAGAAGTTGATTGCTGAGGCTGCAGAGAAAAATTCTCAAATGGCATTAGAATTGGAAGAATATCAGTCTTCAATTCTAAAGTTACTTGCTGAAATCCAAGAAATGAAAAAGATGAAAATCAATTTCAAATCCTATGTGGAAGCAAGTAATACGCTGACTGAACTAAACTCTTATTTGAGAGATCCATCTCAGAAAGAAGATTTAGGAGCAACGTGTGAAGGTGATAACGTAGAAATCTTGAGAAAAGATAAATCACCTATCTCCTTTGTACGTGCTACTGATAGTAGTCCTCCAGTAATCTATCAGTTTGGTAAAACTAAGGTTGCTGAAACATGCAATCAAGTACCTATTACCATAAAGCCCGCTGTTGCTACTCAAAGTAACAAGACTTTAAAAGGAAAACAGGTTGCTGAGAAGCAAACTGGAAAGAAAAAGAATGCCATGAAGCATTCCGCCAAACAAGTTGCTGAAAAGCAAGTTGTTAAGTCTAAAGGCAAGATTACCAAAAGAAATCAGAAGTCCTTTGCTGACAAACCTGAATCAAGTAAGGTTGCTGATGCTAAAGCTCAACATTCTCCAAAGAGTGGACTCGGTTTCAAAACCAAGCAAAGTCAACTCTTTCATGAGTGTAAGCAAAGTCAGCAAAGATACTTCAAAGAGATGAAGAAAACCAAGCCTAAGAGTTCTGAAAAGACTCCCAATGCTAGGACTAGAAGGAACTTTGCTAGAAAAGAACTTACTGAAAAGTATGTTCAGCAAAAAGGTCAACAGAGCAAGACACCACATCAGAAAGTGGATTTGACCAGCACAAGTCAAAAGTCTTTCAGCTCAAAACCTCCTAGTTCCTCAGCAAGTAGAAAACAAGTCAAAGTTGAAAAACTTCAGACTTGGGTTTCCACTGGACGCATTCTTGAACATGTTAATGGATATCCATCATTGGATAATTAACTTGTTTGCTCTTGATTGTGCAGACTGCAGCCACGGAGACAAACGATGCAATCTGGCCCTTTGATAGTGGTTGTGGAAAGCACATGACGGGCAACAAGAATAACCTTATAAACTATAGACGGTGGTCTAAAGGTCCAACAATAAGGTTTGCTGGTGGAGGCTCCGGATCTACAAAAGGCTATGGTGATGTGAAGTTGGGATGCATAACCATTTCTGGAGTTCTTTATGTCAAAAATCTTAAGTTTAACCTTTTCAGCATGAGTCAATTTGCTGACAAAGGATACTTCATCGAAATTAAAAGTGATGAATGTAAACTTGTAGATTTTGAGACTAAAAAGGTTATAATGATTGCAAGAAGATCAGGAGGCTTGTACACCGTTGATTGGTCTTCAGCAAACGTTGAAAAATGCCTTGTCTCAGATCATGATTGCCTTGCTGAAAAAGCATGGTTATGGCATAAACGAACAAGTCATCTAAACTTCAAGACGCTGAATAAGCTGTCTAAACAGGCACTTGTAGTTGGATTACCTAGGGTTACTTTTAAGAAGGATGGTGTTTGCAATGCATGTCAGCAAGGAAAGCAAACCAAATCTTCTTTCAAGAACAAGACAGTACCGTCAACTACAAAACCTTTACAACTCTTACACATGGACTTGTTTGAATCTTCTTCAACAAGCTATGCTGGTAAGAAGTATGGTCTAGTCGTGGTAGATGACTATTCAAGATTCACTTGGGTAGTATTCATCAAGCACAAATCTGAAACCAAGACTGAAATACCTATCTTGCTGAATAAGCTTGAAGTCATGAAAAATGACAAGGTAAGAGTCATAAGGACAGACCATGGTACTGAGTTTGTAAACCAGTACATAACTGAATATTGTACCTCGAAAGGTATTCAACATCAGTTATCCTCAGTACGGACACCACAGCAAAATGGTGTTGCTGAACGGAAGAATCGTACCCTGAAAGAAGCCGCAAGAACAATGCTTGCTGACACTGAGATAAGTGAGGCTTACTAGGTTGAAGCGATTAATACCGCCTGCTATACTCAGAATAGATGTTTGATTACTAAGGAATACAAACGTGTGTCGCCAATTCCTCTACCGGATAATAGGTTCGCAATGCTAAGATATAACCTTGGATTGATTGAACGACCTCAATAAAGGATACACTTAGCAGAATGCTGAAACAGGTATTCAGCAAGCCAAAGTATTCCTGTCCAAAAGACCAAGTCACTGATTTCTTCTAAGAAATGATAAGTCACAACATGATTGCTGAAACAGGCATTCAACAAGTAATTCCTTCAAAACAGGTATTTGTTAGGAAACTTGACCATTTGCTGAGACATGCACTCAGTAAGTGAATGAACTTAAGGATTGCTGAAACGGGTACTCAGACAATCAAAAGATACTGAAACAGGTATTCAAGTATCAAAGGAATTTTCTGAGACGGGAACTCAGAAAAAGAGCAAAAGCTCATCTCTCAGATTATACCAAAGGATGTCTCAATTGCAAAAGAATTTACTGATACGGGAAATCAGAAATAAATTTTAAACTTAGAAAATATGAGATATCTAAGTAAGGGGGAATTTTCAGCAAGTATCTAGATTGTTAATTCAAACTCGCTGAAAAGATTCTTGTCTATTTCAGCAAGCAATTTATCCCTTATTACTCGGTAAAATCAATTTGTGACGTTAAGCTGGCACAGATAAACTCGCAATAATCATGACATGAAATTCAATCGTGGCCATTGATTAAAAGGAGTTATTAATCTAACGGCTAACGAAACAAAGAGAGAGAGTGCTCTGACGGTTTTAGTTAGTGGGCCACTACGCATTCAATGCAAAGGTTCCACTATCTCCAGTGTGTTCTCTGTTTTACCCTTGCTGAGAGCTCAAATCGATTGAGTTTCTCACACACCAGAGACACTATATAAAGAAGGAGTTAGAGAAATGACAAAATTTTGTAACTCACATTTCCTTTCTCTGCAATTTCTAGCCTGAAACTACTGTACCTCCGGTCAAAAAGCAAACTATCTCTTTTCGTACAATCTTTCTTGCTCTATATAAGAAATGGCTCCCAAGAGACAGTTATCAAAGTCCTCAAAATCGTCAAAGGTTGATAGTGCTGAAACACGCACTACTCCGGTGACTGCTCCGGTGACTACTCTGGCCCCAGACACAACGAAAGTTGTGTTGAAAAACGACCGAATCACTGTAAAACCTATGCCTCCGTCATATCTTGACACTGCAAAGTGTGAGATGTTGATGCAATGGGGAGGCTTCGCAAAATAAAAGTACATTAGGTACTTTTATGAACAAGAACTTGATGACCAGAATGAAGAGGCGCTTGAGTTCATCAAGCAGCAAGGCCTCATGAACTTTATCTCTGCTCGCACTAAGCAAGTGAGCATGATTGATACCATGGAATTCTACAACAATGCAGAAATCCAGTCCCTTACAGACAGTAATGGAGTCACTGAAAAAGTGATCCTTACTTATGTTCAGAACACGCAAATCGTCCTGAAATGGACTGATTTAGCGGAGATTTTTCAGATTCCAACCACTGGAACTGAAGATGACGTCACTGATTCTGACGAAAAAATTGAAGCTTTCTACAGTGACGTCAGAAATGCAAAGATGAAGAAAGGCGAGATAGCTCCCGTGACTTGGACAAAGCACGTTAAGAGAAAGCATCTCTGCCATTCACTTGGTCTAGTAGCTCTGCTACTCATTAAAGTTCTTGACTCCCAAGTTGGAGGAATTGACCAAGTAGGCCTGAGAAGATGGCCATTGCTGATGCATATCTATGAAAATAAATCGGAACTTAACTGGGCTAAGTACATTTTCAACAGGCTTGTTGATTGTGTTACTAAGTTTAAGGTAAAGGTAGAAGACAACAAGGTCTCACCTTCCTTTCCAGTTATGTATGGAATCAAGATATGCTATATCCTTGAATATTTCAGGATTCAGCTAAGAAACCCATTGCCAATCAAGAAATCTGTGTGTAATGTGGGAAGATCTTTCTACAAGCAGAATGTACCTAAGATTGCTGGAAAGAAAACCAAGAAGACAACAACTGCAAATGTTGTCACCACAAGCCAGCAAGAAAGGTATACAACAGCTGCAGATGTTACCACTCAGCAACTTAGAGATGAAACTGTTGTTGGTGGTGGTAACACAAATAAAACTGCTGTAGAAAATCAACAAGGTACGTGTACAACACCTGTTGCTGAAAAGGCAACAATAGATGACTCTGGGAAACTAGATAAATCTAAAAAGAAAAAGAGGAAAGCTGATGATGACACTCAGACTGCAGTGTCATCAGCAAATCCCGTACCTAAGAGGAAACAGACAAGTAACAAAAGAAAGAAGACACTGGCTTCTCAGTCAGTCCCTAATGTCCAAGACTCCTCAGTCAATTCCCAGACAAATGCTGAAACGCATTTGCCAGTAGATGTTGCTGAAATAATTACTGAAACATATATTAGCAATGTTGAAGTGTTTGCGGAAGCCTTCAACAATCAACTTAACGTTGATAACTCTACTGAGAATAGACCACAAGGCAGTGGAAATGAAATTCCTGCCCAAGTTCCAGATATCTACATTGTAGATAATCTAGATGATCAAACCATGGAACCAGTAAGAGACATTGTTGCTGATCTGCAAAGAGCGGCACTTGCTGATGCTGCTGAACAGATGGTTGCTGAACAAGCAACTCATCAAGTTGCTGAAACCCAGCTTGCTGATGGACCAGTTGCTGAGATAGCAATGATTCCTGTTCCTGAAGTTGCTGAAACTCAAGAAGCACTATTCAAAGACCCATCTCTTGATGCTGAGAATACTGGCCCAAGTTCACCCAAGACTTCAATTGACAATGTCCAGCTTGTACTGGAAGATTTAAACAAACAAATGGAGTTGGAGATTGAAGAATCATCCAACAAGTCAATTGATCTCTTCATGACAAGCAGTGAGCTTAAAGGTCAAGATGCTTCTGCTCAACTTGTCATTTCAGAGACAAGGGAGATTGCTGAAACCGCACAGCTTTCTCAGTTAGAGCAAAATCAGAAGTCTGCTGAAGAAACAGTCCCAGAAGCTGAAGAAACTGTTAATGCTGAAAGGACTGAGCCACAACCTGTCCTTCTTCAGCAGGTAGTTAATTCAACCATCAGTAAAACTTCAATTTCTGAAAATTGTTCTTTTGCTAAAATTATTCTTTCTCTACAGACTTCTCAAGATGCAAGTCAGATGGTTGCTGAAGCCTCTGCACCAGAACCAACACTCCCTGCTCAGCAGGTAGTTAATAATTTTGGTATAAAAACTAAGTTTGACAGCTTAGTACTTGTGTCTAATTTTAATTTATTTCAGGATGAACAAATGGAGGATGCTACTCAAGCTCCTCATGGAATGGAAATTGTACTACATGAGCTTGCTGACTCTCAGTAGGTAAATCATGTTTCAGACTTAAACTCTAAAACAATTTTCCAAACCAATCCTGATCTAAATAAAATCTTTTTCAGGCTCAAAAGGAGACCACTGAAGTGGTACTCATCACTAAAGATCAACAAGTAAGTTCTGAAGAACTTTACTTGAGCTTCAAGAGGACAACTTTGTCAAGAGTTGCTAAGTCCGTCAGCAACTGGCAAAGATATAGGAGAATGGACTTCTCAGATCTTCACTTTCATCTCTCAAATGAGAAAAAGAGATCTTCACTGTTAAAGCTCGAAACATTTTTCCACTCCATCCTTCCTGAAGAAATGACATATTCTCAGCAAATGAGCTCAAATCTGATTGCTCAAATCAGAGAGAATATGAAGGACAAATTTAAGAGTGCCTCTCCAGCTGAACAAGCTGTGATGCTCAAAGGTCTTTTTGTTCCTGTGGTGGCTGATCCCCACAAATTAACTGAGGAAGAGGAAGTGACAAGTGTTGCTTTGTACAAGCATGTTGAGCTAGTCATTCTGACAGATGATGAAGAAGAAGAAGAAGATGAGAACATTCCCACTGATCCCAGTGATGATGAAGGGAAAGATTCTAAGGACAAGAAGGATGACGATGATGACAATCAAGGTCCAAGTCCTGGTGCTGGTGGATTGAAGTTAACAGTTGCTGAAAATACTCAATCTGACAATCAGCAAGCTGAACAACAACAATCTCAGCAAGAATCTCAACCTCCTCCTGCTGATGCTGAAAATCAAGCACCTGTACAAGGTGCTGATACTGAAGAAGAATACGCCAGAAAAAGGGCTGCCTTGAAAAATGGCAAGAGTCCTGTTTCTGATGCCAAGGTTACTGAAGAAAACCTTGAAGACGAGGATGAAAAAGATGAAGATTACCAACGAGCTCTACAAAATAGTCTCGTGATCCATGCAAGGCATACGCAGGATCTGGAAATTGGTGAATCTTCAAGACCAAAATCAAAGGAAGTTCCATCCCTTCCACTTACTACTGGCGAAACTCCAGTTATTGAGTCTCAAATGTTGCCTTCAGCAACTACTCAATCAAAACTAACTACTGACGAAACTCCAGTAATTGAGCCCCAAACTCAATTAAAACAACTATCTACTGGTGAAACTCCAGTCGTTGAGTCTGAAGTGTTGCAATCAGCAACCACTCAACAAAAAGGAAGTGAAGCTACTGACAAAGGCTCAAAAGTCGCTCAACTTGATGAATCTGAGGATGATGACGACTTGTAAGAAAATAAAGATGAACAATCCAAGAAAGACCCAAAAGTCGTTCAGATTCCTCCTCCTAATTATCTCACTTATGAAGGAGATTCATTAAGAGCCGAGTTGCTTTTACGAGATGATCAGTTTGCTACTGAAATTAAGGCTCACTCCTTAACACCTCATTTAGTGCCGTTCCCAAGAGTTGAGGAGTTTACTCCCAGAATTTTAGCACTAAAGCAAGTCCATGATGCCTGCAAAGCTAAAGATGAGGCATTGCTTGCTGAGAGCCCACTTGACATTGGAAAGATATTGGCTACAGTGCTGAGACGCACTACAACGTTAACTATAGCTCAGAAAGACATCAGTCTTTTTCACAAGAGCTATGAAGAAGATGTAAGTCAAGCTCTCTTGCTAGCAAAAAATGCTCTTGTCAAAGCTCAGAATATTATGGATGAGAAGGCCGCAACAGAGAAAAGACATGAAGAGAACATGATGAATATTCAAAAAGAGTTAGCAACAATGAACTCTGACCAACAAGAAATCATCATGAAGTATAACAGTCTCAACACTCTTGCTGAAAATTGCAATGAGTTTTATTCTCTGCACATCACTCCGATGTTGCAATCCATGTCTAAGGGGGAAAAGAAGAACACTAAAGAGAGAAATCAAACCCCTCCTACTCCTACTGATGATGCGCCACTTCCATTAGAACCTCTTGCTGAAAGAGAGCAAAGTTCTAAACGACAAGCAGAAACTGAGTTAAATTCAGCAAGTACCAAAAAGAGAAAAACCGCTGCTGAAACTCAAGATTTCTGTCACACTGAAAGTCATCACAATCTGAATGAAGATGATGACAATCAAACAATAGCTCAAGACCCTTAACAGCCATAACTCCGTCTGGCCATTCAAGGCATTTTTCGTCTGACTCTTCAGCAAGAGATCAAGACAATGCTAAATCAAGAAGAAGAAGGCAAAGACAGGAAGAGAAAAGGCTGGCTAGCATTGCTATTGGCTCCGGCATTGAATATACAAAGACCAGCAATGATGAAACCACTCAGAATGTGATCAGAAACATTCATGGTTGCTGGATCTTAAAGCTGGAAGACTTGCTGGTTAATGAGTTCTTTCCTACAGCCATTTTGAATCAAATGTTCAAATGGATTGAACTCAAGGTCCAAACAAATCAAAGGGAAGAATCTCTCCCAAGAAATGTTGCTGGTAAATGGTTGAATCTAGAGGTCCATGTAAGAAGAGTTGCCATTGGTAAGACATACAAGTAAGAACCAGATTTGATAAAACCACCTGGCATTGCTTACTATGCTGACCCGGTAACAAAGAAACCTAAGAAGAAACTTGGATTGATTCCTTATGAGTACTTTTATCTCGCTGCTAAGGATCAAGAAGAAGATCTTCTCTGGTTAAGAAAGATTCATCCGAGAAACATTTCAGATACACAGCTTCTCCATGCCAGCAACTGGGGCATGCATTTGTGGGTAATTAACTACATGGAAATGAATGCTGAAAAGCATCATCATACTGCCTGCAAAAATGCAAGAATTCTTCAACTACAAGTCCGTAGGCTTCTGGAAAACTACGAGAAGGATTGTGTTGAATTCACTGCACTTGCTGAGAAGAGTGTAAGAGAGATTTTGAGAAAATCCTCTGAAAGAGCTTAAGTCCCTGCTAAAGTTTTTGTTTGCTGATTCCTTGTTATCTATGCTTTCTTGTAAACTTCTGAATGATAACTTTCAGCAATGAATTCTTTTTTACTCTTATTGGTTTTGATTATGCAACTTACTTATGCTTACTGTTTATTTATTCAAGTATGCTTGCATTAGTCATCTGATTTATTCAACATCAGAAACCTCTAAAAGGGTAACAATTAATTTAGCCATGGATTGCTAACATCAAAAAGGGGGAAATTTGTTAGGAAACTTGTAATTTTGATGAGCAATTAACCATGCTGAATTAAGAACAGTCCAGTAACTAGTACTCTTAAGGTCCATAGGAATTTAGAATTTTAAGGACATTGTAAAAGAGGAACGTTTGCTGATGACTTAGTTAGGTGCTAGATAAGTTATTTATTTTGTGTATGACGTATTTTATTTTCTGAAAAGAAAATAATTTATTGACACTTTAGCGTATGATGTATTTTATTTTCTGAAAAGAAAATATCTTATTGATGCTTAGCTTTATTGAATCTTATTTTCTGAAAAGAAAAAGACCTATTGAAGCATTTGCTGAAGATATATTTTGTTTATCACAAACAAATTATTGAAGCAAATAAGAAACCGGTCAGAATCCTGAAGACTTTTTGAAGATCTGAAGACTTGAAGAATTCGAAGACTTGAAGACTTGAAGATTGCTGAAGACTGGTAAGGCACGTGTTGCTCAGAAAGTGGAATTTTCAGCAACAACATTGCATAAGTGAAAATCTGAAAGACAGAGTAGGTTGTGCTTGCTGAAACTGAGAATGAACACTTGCTGATGAACATATGTGACCTCTTGCTGAATGTACGTGAATTTGCGCTCCAATGTTAATGTTTGAATTCTATTCAAATGTGCATTTAATGCAAAGCTTACACGCGAAGGACATGAAGACTAGAAGACAAACAAAGGACGCTGCTGAAAGTACAAAAGCAAGATAGTGACATGTTAAGGAACAAAAGCCTTAGGATTTGAAATTCAAACGGCTCCTTACTTACACTATAAATAGAGGTCATCCGGCAAAGAGTTGAAGTGTGTCAACAACGTGATCAAACTCTCACTTGTGCTTAAAAACTCACAAACCTTCAAACACTCTTACTGCCATTGATCCGTTCCAAGACTTAAAGCTTGAAAAAGCTACTTGTGAAGAAGTAGAACAAACTCGGCTAAGAAATTAGTTAAGTGTTCTTTCTTTCGAACAAGAACAAGTCTTGACACCAGAAACAATCAAACTTGTTTACTGCAAAGTATTCCAAGTTGTGTTTCTTAGATTACTTTTTGTAACTGAATAAGTTATAATTAAGTCATCTCACCCCAAAACTCTCTAACTGAAAATACACCCTTTCAGGCGTGATATTCAGGGGGAACTTAATCGAGCAAGGTTTTGCTGATTAAAAGTACCAAGTTTGGTGGAGAACAAGGTTGAGTTCTCTACTTTAGGTTGGAGACAAAGCAAGTGTGCTTTGGTTTCTGTTGAAGCTTTAGATAGGAGATTGTAAGGAACCTCAATCATATCTTAGTGGATTCAGTCCTAGAAAGGACAAAGTGGATTAGTTGAGAGATTACGCCACTCTCAGATACCACTATAAAAGCGTTTGTGTGATTTACTTACTGCATTTAGCTTTCAACAAATTACATATGTTTGTACACAGTCACTCACTTCACTTGCTGAAAGAGCACTTATTGTTTCAAAGACTTCCGCTCTCTGATTTTAAGTATCAGCAAACCAAGCTACTGTAAAGTAACTTACGCTTGCTGAGAAAGTTAAGTATCAGCAACCTCATTACTGAAAAGTAATAAGTACTTGCTGAGAAAGTTTTAAACGACAAAAGTTTGAAAAGACTATTCACCCCCCCCCCCCCTGGTCTTTTCTTGTTGTTTAAAGGGACCAACAAGTAACGAGTTTTACTGATACTTAAAATCGGAGAGCGGAAGTCTTTGTACAATAAGTGCTTTGTCAGTAAGTGATAGTTTCAGCAAGTGAACAAAGTGACAGTGTACAGATAGATATGCTTTGCTGAAAACTAAATGCAGTAAGTAAATCACACAAACACTTTTATAGTGGTATCTGAGAGTGGCGTAATCTCTCAACTAATCCACTTTGTCCTTTCTAGGACTGAAAATCCACTAAGATAAGATTGAGGTTCCTTACAACACCTATCTAGACCGATTCAACAGAAACCAAAGCACACTTGCTTCGTTTCCAACCTAACTAGAGAACGAAACCTTGTTCTCCACCAAACTTGGGACTTATAATCAGCAACACTATACTCGATTAAGTTCCCCTGAATTTCACGCCTGAAAGGGTGTTTTTCAGTTAGAGAGGTTTGGGATGAGATAACTTGATTATAACTTATTCAGCTACAACAAGTAATCTAAGAAACAAAACTTTGAATACTTTACAGTAAACAAGTTTGATTGTTTCTGGTGTCAAGACTTGTTCTTGTTCGAAAGAAAGAACACTTAACTAATTTCTTAGCCGTGTATATTCTACTTCTTCACAAGTAGCTTTTTCAAGCTTTAAGTCTTGGAACGGATCAATGGCAGTAAAGAGTATTGAAGGGTATGTGAGTTTAAGCACAAGTGACAGTTTGATCAAGTTGTTGACACACTTCAACTCTTTGCCGGATGACCTCTATTTATAGTGAATCAAGGAGCCGTTTGAATTTCAAATTCTAAGGCTTTGTTCCTTAAGATGTCACTATCTTGCTTTTGTACTTTCAGCAACGTCCTTTATTTGTCTTCTAGTATTCATGTTCTTCGCGTGCTTACTTTGCATTTAATGTTCATTTGAATGAGATTCAAATATGAACGTTGGAGCGTAAATGCAAGTACTTTTAGCAAGGAGGTCACATATGTTTTTCAGCAAGTGGTTAGTCTCAGTTTCAACAAGCACAACCTACTCTGTCGTTTAGATTTTCACTTATGCAAGTTGTTGCTGAAGTTTCCACTTTCTGAGCAACATGTGCCTTTGTAGATACCATCTTCAGAAATCTTCTTTAGTCTTCAGTCTTCGAATTCTTCAAGTTTCTGAACGGTTCTAATGCTTCAATAGTTTGTTTGTGTAAACAAAGTACGTCATCAGCAAATGCTTCAATAGGTTGTTTTCATTTTCAGAAAACAAGATACATCATAAGCGAATGCTTCAATAGGTTGTTTTTCTTTTCAGAAAACAAGATACATCATAAGCGAATTAAAACACACCTATCTAGCACCTACACTAAGTCTTCAGCAAACGTTCCTCTTTTACAATGTCCTTTAAAATTCTAAATTCCTATGGACCTTAAGAGTACTAGTTACTGGACTTTCCTTAATTTAGCATGGTTAATTGATCATCAAAATTACAAGTTTCCTAACATTGAGTAATCGGTGCTAACATGGAAATCATTCAATAAGGCTTTCAACCATATGATTTCACAAGCTGCACTTGCCATTGCTCTGTACTCAGCTTCAGCCGAGGACCTACTTACTGTTCTTTGTTTTCTTGACTTCCAACTCACTAGTGATCCTCCTAGAAACATACAGAATCCAGATGTTGATCTTCTAGTGTCAGGGCAAGATGCATAGTCAGAATCAGTATAGCATTCAAGCTCTATATTTTCTGATGAGTTTAAAAGGATTCCCATTCCTATAGAGCCTTTGATGTATTTTCCCACCCTTTGCACAACATTCCAATGCTCATGTGTGGGTTTTTCCATAACTTGACTGGGTATGCTTACTGCATACCTCAAATATGGTCTTGTAAGAGTCAAGTATATCAATTTACCTATTATCTTTCTATATCTAGTGGGATCAGGGAAGTACTTGCAGGTTTCGTTTCCCTGTTTGATTTTGTGATTTTGTTCCATTGGAACCACACAAGGTTTACTGACAAGTAATCCAGTATCTTCTAAGATTTCAGTGGCATATTTTCTTTGTGAAATGTGTATGCCATGTTCATTTTTTGCCACTTCTATTCCTAAGAAGTAGTATTTTAATTTTCCTAGATCTCTAACTTTAAACTGAGCTGTCAAGTGTTCTTTTAACTTAGAGATTTCTTCAAAATCTGAACCTGCCACTATCATGTCATCAACATAAACAAGAATGGAAATGTATTCAGTATTGTGACCTCTAGTAAAAAGTGAATACTCAGTTTTTTATTGGATGAAGCCTAGATGTTTCAAGGACTCAGTGACTTTACAATTCCACTGTCTTGAAGCTTGTTCACACCATAAAGAGATTTGTGCAATTTGAGTATTTTCTCTTGTTCCCCCTGGATTGAGAAACCTGGAGGAAGTTCCATGTATATATCCTCTTTCAAGTCACCATTTAAAAATGCATTATGAATGTCTAGTTGCTCCAGATGCTATTGTTTCTTAGCTGCAATAGCCATCAAGGTCCTGACTGACGTCATTTTTGCAACTGGACTGAATGTTTCTTCATAATCCAATCCATATTTTGTGTGTTGCCTTTTGCTACTAACCGAGCTTTGTACTTGTCAAATTCTCCTTTTTTATTAAGTTTGGTTTTGAAAACAAATCTACATTCCACTGGCTTAATGTGAGATGGTTTGTTAACAATGGACCAAGTTTTATTTTCCTTCAGTGCTCTCAATTCTTCACAAATTGCATCTCTCCAATGTGATTCTTTCACTGCTTCATGAAAAGTTTTGGGTTCTTGAATGAGAGATAGATTCACTGTGTAAATCTTATGAGGTTCTGATAAATTTACCATAACTTAAGAAATTACACAATGGGTATAAAATGTTTTGTTTCAATGTTCTTTTCTTGAACAACTGCATTTAGAGTTCTTTTTGGAAGTTGACCAAGATGAAAATGTTTGAGATGGCCAGGAATTTTAGTTTCCCTAGTACTCTTCCTCACTTCTGGAACTGGTGGTGTAGTGACACGTTCCTCTTCACTTGAGGTCTCAACTGAGATAGGTGTTCTAGTTTCACTCGTCTCAGGAGAATGTACTTGTTCTCTAGCAGGTGAGGCAACTGATTCTTCTAATGATTTTTCTTCATTATTATCAGTCAGCTCATTCTCTGATTGCTCATGTATAGGTGAGCGTGGACATTCATGTTGTCCTCATATGTCACCATATTTAGAGAAGTTAGGAATAATGTAACCATCAGTGTGATTATCATTTATTCTAATTTCTTTCTCTGTTTTATTGGTTTTATAGGGAAAAACCGTTTCATGAAAAATTACATTTCTAGAAATGATAATTTTCTTATCTTTCATGTCAAACAATTTATACCCTTTAATGTTAGGTGGAAACCTAAGAAAATACACTCTTTTGATCTATGATCAAATTATGTTCTCTGGACAGTTGTAGTGTATACATGACACAGACAACCAAAGATTTTGATCATTGAGTAATCTGGTTTCTCTTTGTAAACCAACTCACATGGAGTCTTATTCTGCAATTTTACAGAAGGGACTCTATTAATGATATAGGAGGCCGTAAGTACAGCCTCTCCCCAGAATTTTAATGGCATGGAAGCTGAGATCATCAATGCTCTTGCTACGTTCAACAGAAGTTGGTGCTTTTTTCAGCAACCCCATTCTGCTGAGGGGTATAGGGACATTATTTTTGATGAATCATTCCCTTTTAAGCAATATAATCTGGCATATGGAACTCTAGTCCATTGTCAGTTCTTAATTTTTTGATTTTGACATCAAATTGTCTTTCAATGAGGTCAAAAAATTGTATCAATATTTGCTTAACATCTTATTTTTGTTTAATTAAATGTACCCAAGTCATTCTACTAAAATCGTACGACAGTAAGAAAATATGTTTGGTGATGAATTGTTGGCACAGAAAATGGCCCCCAAAGATCTGAATGAAGTAGTTCAAATGCATAAGATGAATTTGTAACACTATTAGGAAAGTAAGCTCTTCTTTGCAATGCTTTGGGACAAACAGTACATTGAGAATGTTATTTGAAAGCTACAAAAGATGGAATGGCTTCTATAAGAGATAGCCTTTTTAAAGGTGCATGACCTAATCTATAATGCCTAAGAAAATCATGAGCTTGAACAGAATTAATAGCTCTCATCGCCAAAGGGGTCAGTAAAAAAAATGAGAGAAAAAGGTAGAGAGAAAAACCCACGAATACCAAAGGTCACCTTTCAAAACAGCCGGTATATTGATCAAAACGGTGCCAAGTACGTCGGGGGTTTCACGGAGGAATCCTAACAACAATGAAACCATCAATAATGGTTTTGTAAATATGGATATAGGTGGTCGAAAAAGAGAGGTATAAGGTTTGGACGGCAAACAACAGGGGTTCTGCAAGTGATAGCGAGGGCTAGACGACTGTGAAAAAAAGAAGAGGGCGTGAGAGGGATAGGGAGGAAGATATCTATAATTGGGTGGTGTGAAGGAAACTTCCCGCCGGATTAGGAGGGTCATGATGTGACGGAATTGATGTAGATATATGGTAAGGTGGAAGGAGTGGTGAAACCGTGTAGATTGAACAACATCGGAAAACCATTCGCTTTTGTAAGATTCTGTCTTAATAGAGATGAAGAGGCATTGATTAAAAAGAATCAAGGAGATTTGTATAGGAAATTTTAAATTCTTGGCAAACAAGGTTAGGTAAAACCAAGGTTTGAATAAGGGTAGGGAGACGAATGCGAAGTGATTTCAATCAAGGAGGATTGTGAAGGAGATTCTCATAAGAGATGTGACTGGGTTAGGTAAGAATGGAAGAGGAGTGCCTGTAGAAAATACTCGATCAGGGCAGGTTGGGGGTAATGTTCGTGCTGCTAATAATATATCAGAATCGACAATGGGTAACATCTGTGCTGTTGGAAGATTCATGGGACGGGCGAATAACTTAAGCAAACAGACCTGGGTTAGTAAAGTCATGGTGGCGTTGAACACATGGGTCGGGAAATATCATTGGCAATGAAGGGAGGGTGATAGGGAAGGTTTATGAGCGTTTTGCTGTAAATGAGGAGGAGTTGTGGGCAAGAAAATGTTTGGTAGGGGAAGTATCAGATTCTTTGGACGAGGAGCAGATCCAGAACCCTCTTGGAAGATAACGAGCATTACGGATTTAAACTCCGACAATTATGTGAATTGGTATGGGTGCTAGAACATGAGAGTGAAGAGGCAAGATTGAAGTGTAAAAACGTAAGGATCACTAACTGGTACCTGCAACCACAATGTTACAGTTAATGGTGTAACAACAATGCAGACAACACTAACTAAAGAACTCAGTAATTAGAAAACTAATGCACATCGGAATAATGTAAAGAACACATCAGTTATTTTTCCGCTTCAAAAAAAAAATCAGTTATTCTTCTCGTGGGTATTTGTAAAAATATCCCATGGTGCCTCAAGACTAAAATCTTTATTTTCAAAAGATAACAATCTAAGTTTGATCTTTCTTTCAAAATCTCAAACTGTAAAGTATGAAGACTACGATTACAAAACCTTGCAACCTATTCTAGCTAAGAAGTAAGAACAATATGAATAAAAGCTAGAGAAAATCTTGATACAAAACTTCAAAACCTAACAACTAGAAGATGAACAATAAACTCTAAAGGCTCGAAAGTTGTGCAGGTTTCTTCAAGGCTTCATCCCTTTATATAGTAGTTCTAAGAGTTCAGGTTCGTCAGTATGGAATGAATCCTAAAGCCTTCATGACTGTCTTTTGTGAATAGGGTTCGAACAACTTGAGATCTTTCAAGAAAATCCTTCTTCTAACTTGTTTAACTAGACTTAGGACTTCTGAGACCAAGTAACTAGGTCACACGCCCTCATCAGTCCAAACCTAGTTAAACTCTTCAACATTCAGCATGAATAGCTATTTCATTATTGACTATGGTCTTCAGGTCTTTCCTTGTACTTCTAGGATAAGAACACCACTCGAGTTCTCTTGAACGTATCTAACTCTTCATAGCTTAACCTCTAATATACTGCACACATTAAAGAAACACAACTATGGAACTAATTAATTCGTTAATAAAGACAAAACGAACAACAAAGAAAATACATAAAGTATGTAAGTGCAGTCTTCAATGTTGCACTCAATGTTACCATAACTTTGCTCACAACATTGATTTCAGTTGCACTTTCAATCTCCCCTTTTTTGTCTTTCTTCACAAAACCTGTGCTGGAAATTTAATTAGTTCAAACAGATAGATAATCCCCCCTAAATCCATTAGAGGAACAAAACAGATAATAGCCAAGTATATAAACAGAAAGATGTCCAAATATTAAAGATACAAACCACAATAAATAAAGATTGTTCGAATAAAATTCAAATTTTCAGCTTGTCTCCCTTTTTTCATGACAAAAAGGAGAAATCTTGTAGCTTCCACACTTTACTTCTCTGTTATCTTGTTCTTCTCTTCAACCTTTGCATCAATCTCCTAGTGTGTAACGACCCGACCCACTAACGTGCTGAGACCCAGCCCAACGGGCCGGCAAAGTTACTCATGGGCGCTCTCCGGGGTGATATGATGGCCCCACAGACCAACACGGGTTCTAATCCGCGCACTTTGTCCTCACTCGTGCGCGCACCGGGAACTTCCCAGTGGGTCACCCATCCTAGATTTGCTCCAGAGAAAGCACGCTTAACTCTGAAGTTCTTGTAGGTGGATTCCCGAAAAGAAAGGTGCACCTTGTTGGTATGAGTAGCATTCTCAACCCTTTTAAGCTTCTAAAATCTGGGGCGTTACAATCACCCCCTCTTAAATTGCGCAACGTCCTCGTTGCGCGCTGTCCCGAGACCAACAATCCGTGCAGGATTCTAGAGGTGGCCCCTACGGGCTCAAGAGGTGGCTCCCACCGTCGATACGGTGTAGCACTTTGCCCCGTATGGCACTTAGTTCCTGCAGTTCTGGATAGTCCCGCTCTGATACCACTTGTAACGACCCGGCCCACTAACGGGCTGAGACCCAGCCCAACGGGCCGGCAAGGTTACTCATGGGCGCTCTTCTGGGTGATATGCTGGCCCCACAGACCAACACGGGTTCTAATCCGCGCACTTTGTCCTCACTCGTGCGCGCACCGGGAACTTCCCATTGGGTCACCCATCCTAGAATTTCTCCAGAGCAAGCACGCTTAACTCTGAAGTTCTTGTAGGTGGATTCCCGAAAAGAAAGGTTTGTAATACCCCACATCCCACATCGCTTAAGAGTAGGTGGAATTAAAGGGATATATGTTAGACCACCACCCTCACATGGTATGATGCCTTTTGGGTGATTCCAAAAGCAAATCCGTGCGGGCTCAGGCCCAAAGCGGACAATATCATACTGTTGAGATGTATGTGGGTCCGTCCAGGAGTAACCACGCCGGCCGGATTGGTCGGGTCATTACATAGTGAATCTCAGAAACTAACATAACCAACTTGTATTCAAACTCTGAAAGCTTAGAAGGTTTGGTAATTTCAGCATCCAAATCCTTTGTTTCATGTGCATGCAATGTTGATGTGACGCCCCCTCCGGCAAGACATTCCCACCGGCGGGTTGTCACTCAACTAACCTACATTTGATTCAAGTAAAGTCCTCCACTTTAATAAAATCCATTTAATAAAATAAATAACCACAAACTATACATGGGACATACTCTATTAAACCGTAACATCACGCAATTATGACCGATACAAGATCCATTTAAAGCGAACATTATAAATCACCGAGATATAATCCATTTAAAAATAACAATTATCCCCGAAACAAAAATGGGCCATGCTCTAATATCCCATCAGTAGCATATATCATATATAATTATTTCAGCCACAAAATGCTATTCACTATAAAATTACATAGTTATGAATCACATGACGTTAATACACAAAATAACTTATGTACGTAGCTCACCGAACATAGCCCGTAATGTAAAACATGCTTTTTAGCCTGCGACCCACATATGGATTTAACTAATACATTACACATAGTTCCCATACACTACGTATTAACATTTTTACATGACTCCAAAAGAAAATCATACATAGTCCCAACTTTTCGGAAAATTTCCTTTCTTTAATGCTTCCCACTTTCTTCTATAATTCCTTCAGTTCCTTGCAATCTAACGTCAATACAAGCATAAAAAGGGTTAAGTCTTACGACTTAGTGAGGAATTAATAGAATTTAACAAGATGGATAATAAGCAATTCAACAAGATAAATAAAGTTTCAATTTCAAGAATGCAAGAGACAATATAGCAATGTACATTTCATTAGTAAAGGTATGTTATAACCAACCTTTTAACTCCCTTACAATAATACTACCTTATTACTCCCATTCGAGGAGCGACCTCGTTACCAATCTTGAAGCATGCCCGGGTGCATGCTCATTCAGATCGTGGAGAGTAGACAACCTCCGACTACGCTCAACGTCTGAATGTGGGATCAGCTTGCTAATGGCGTACACCGACGGACCTTTCCGCCCAGCAGTCACTAGTTACTGTCTCGGGCCCAAACATGTACATTACAGGACAAGACAAGTACCACGTGTTTGTAGTTCCAGTTCTGGTCTAGCGCTGTACAGATTCAGACTCAAGATTGATTGTAGAATTCACACAATGGTTGGGTAAGAGTTGTTCAGGACCAATCAAGTTATATGACATAATGAACAACAAGACATGATGAACAAGTTACACTGGGGTGGTGATTGAGACAAACTCACATGGGCTCAAGAAGCAACAAATTAAGGAAGGGACAGAAAGAATATATATTACTAAGGGCTGGGGAGAAAGCAAAGCAGATGATTTTATAAAGGTAATTTCAACATGAATAGTGGTGGTGAACCAAGTGAATGAAAGACACAAATTGAGAGGTCAAGAGAATTTAATTGTGCACATGAGAATTGAAACGGTACAAAGTTAGTTGGCAAGAAGAATGAGGAGCTGAAAATATTTTTATTATGTAAAACAAAGTTTCAAGGAATTAAACAACAAGAAACGGTTTTTACAATATTGTATGATTTTGGCAACAAAGATGCAACGGGAAATTGACCAACTTAAGTATACAAAGCAATCAAGGACTTCCAAAGATGAAATAGAAGTATAGCAAAGATGCGATATCGAGTAAGTTCAAGTAGCATAATAAGTTGGAACATGACTTGGATAATTCCTCACCAAATCAGTTGCAAGTTTTAGCATCGAGAAGCTGCTACATTCTTTGCTTCACCTAAACAGAACCAAAATTTATAAGTAACATATCATACTTAAGCACCCCTATCATTCAGATACATATGTTGTCCCTATGCGTCATCTTTTTCTCAGTTCCCCTTGTTCTCTTATATTTACAGGTTAACGAGCTAGCTACCGCAACAATCCAATTTATCAAGACCGTATCTGTAACACCCCGTTTTTTTTTTAATTATTTATTTATTATTTTATTATTTAATTATTTATTTTTAGTTAATTAATTATCAGAGTAAATTATTTATTAGATAATTATTTAATTAATTTCGCGTAAACTAGTTCGTTTCGTTACGTTTGGATCAAGCTGGAAGACTGGACCTTTCTGACCTCTTTGGCCCATTCGTTTGGCCCAATCTTTAGCCAGTCATGGCCCGTTGACCGGCCCAGTCTGACTAACCCTAACCCTAACCCTAACCGTGCCATCTTCTTTCTTCATTCTTCTGCCGTTCTAATCTAACCGAAAAAGAAAGAAAGAAAAGAAAAAGAAAGAGAGAAAAGAAAGAAAGAGAGGAGAGGAAAAAAGAGGAAAGAAGATCTCTGCTGCTGCTGCTGTTCCGTTCCGATCTCGTGCGTCAGCCGCCGCCGCCGCCTTGCTGCTCCGTTCGCCGTCCGACCTCGCCGCGCCGCCGCCGCGTCGTGTCCGTACTGTCCAGATCGATCGATCTGTTCGCCCGTGTTCGCCGTCCGTTTGCTGCTCCGCCCGGGTTTGTTTCGAGCTCGCGACCGCCGTGATTCGCGCTGCCAATCCGACCCGTGTCGCCCGTCCTCCGTTCGTCGTCTGCCGCCATCACCGAGCCGCCGTTCCGTCGCACCGAGCCGTCGATCGTTTGCTCGAGCCGCGCCGTTCTGTCCGTTCGCCGCCCTCTGTCCGTTCAAACCCGACTCGCCGATCTGTCCCGTTCCGTTTTGAGTTCTCCGCCGATTCGTACTCCAGTCCGTTCGGTTCCGATTTCGATCGGTAAGTAATTTTGTCCGTTCTATCCTTTCCGTTTCGAATGGATTCAATCTCGATTTGAATTCGTTTTAATTTCTTTTCCTTTTGTTTATATTCGAATTGCAGATTGATTCAACCCTCTATTCCCTTTCGAAGGTAAATCTCGATTCCTTTACTGTTCTTTCGATTCGAAATTCATATTCTGTTCGGACGTTTTTACCCCTGGACCATTTTAGCCTTGTTCAATCTGGCCATGTTGTTATTTGATTCGAACTGAGAACCGGGACTTAGGATTTGTTAGAATGTTGTTGTTGTTGTTGGAGTTGTGTTGGTTTGACCTCGTATGTTGACCATAGTTTTCTGTTGACTTCGAAAAGGACTGATTTGGACTTTGATGATATTGATTTGAACCTTGTGGACTGTTTTGGGAAGTTTGAAAACCTAAGGGACCTTTTTGCAATTTAACTTTGGCCGTAGTTGACTGACAGAGGACTTTTTCGTAAACCATTTTATTCTGTGAGGACTGATATGTATGTTTGGAAAACTTCTGGTTTTGTTTGTACTTTCTGATTTTGAAAGGGATCTTTTTGCAATATACAACTGAGGGTATTTTGATAATTTCCAGAGTCTGAAAACCGAAAGAGTATTTATGAAAATGTTTCAGCTTAGTTTCTGTTTTTGTAATTTATTAATGACTTGACTTGCTAGCCTAGTATGTTTCTTCTCTCCGTTTCAGATCTCTGCTCTCTATTCTTCTTTTAGTGTTCTATCCTTTCTCCGGTTCTTTAACCCTCCCAAACCTTAGCGGTCTGTTGAGTCTTATAAGAATAAAATAGATCATGCGAGACTTATGAAATCCTAGAAGAAACCTTAACAAGCTTCATTGTACCAATTTGACGGAAATTCGAATGTAACTACGATAGTGGGCTTTATAGCCGATTACAGACAAGATAAAAGTTCTTAAACAAAATAAACTGAATTGAAAAAGCAAAAGTGGGCCGAGTTCTTGTTGCTTGACCATAATTTCCTCTTAAGCGTAAAACTTCTGCAGGTTGATTGCATTCCAGGTGTTTTTCAACTCTCTTCCCTCCGAGTCCTTAAGGCGGTAACTTCCGTTGGAGTAAGCTTTCACTATTTTGTATGGTCCCTCCCATTTGCGATGCACTTTTCCAACATTCTCTAGTATTTTCGCCTTCCTTAGAACTAAGTCTCCTACCTGGAAGTCTCTCTCATTCACACCCTTGTTGTAGGACTTTGCGATCAACGCTTGGTATCTCAGAATGTTGGCCAATGCAGTGGTCCTCGACTCCTCCAATGTCTCAAGGTCATACATCCTTGCCTCGTGATTATCTCCCGGATTGTATCCCTGGATCCTTATGGTCTCTACAGCGATCTCGGCTGGTATCACAGCCTCGGAGCCATATACCAGTGAGAAAGGAGTCTCCCTTGTAGCAACTTTTGAGGTGGTTCTATAAGCCGATAGAACTCCATCCAACTCGTCCACCCAGTCTCCATGGCATGCCTCAAACCTTCTCTTCAAGAGATCAACAAGTGTCTTATTGACAGCTTCGGTTTGTCCATTGGCTTGCGGGTATCCTACTGAAGTGAATCTTCTCTCAATCTTCATGGTCTCACACCATGCTTTGAACTTGGCTCCAGAAAACTGTGCGTCATTATCAGAAATTAAGATCCTTGGCAATCCAAAACGACAAACAATATTTTTCCATACAAAATCCATGACTTTGTTCTCATAGATTGTTGCCACTGCTTCAGCTTCTGCCCACTTGCTAAAATATTCCACAGCTACTATTATGAATTTCTTCTGGCCTGATCCCTTCGGAAAAGGTCCTACTATATCAATTCCCCACTGATCGAAAGGGCAAGTGATCGTGGCTGGGATGAGTGGTCTTGCTGGGGCGTGAGAAGTTCTGGCGAAATATTGACAATCTTCGCACTTCTTTGCATAGGACGTTGCATCTTCTCTCAAGCTTGGCCAATAGTATCCTTGCCGGTAAATTTTCTGGCCCAATGCCCTTCCTCCTGAATGGTTTCCACAACTTCCCTTGTGTACTTCATCCAAGATTGCTTTTGCTTCTTCCTCATTTGCACATCTCAAGTGTGCCCCTTTGAAGGACCACTTATACAAATAATTTCCTTGGACAAAGTACTTCAATGATCTGGCTTTTAGCCTACTTGCTTCACCCCGATCTTGTGGAAGGCTCCCTTTCAGGAGATAATCTGTCAATGGGTGCATCCAACTGGTTCCCGGAGTTGTTGAGATTGAAAAGATTGGAAGGGTTTTGAGTCCTTGGTTCATGACGGATGAAGCCTCGATTCTCATCAAGATAACGTTTCTTGTGTCTATTCCCCCCGAGGCGGATGCATATTTTGACAAAGCGTCCGCTCTTCCATTGAGGTCTCTTGAAAATTTCTCAATCTCACATTTCTCAAACTTTGTCATTTCCTCTTGGATCTTAGACTTGTAAATGGATAGTACATCCTTCTTCGTACTCCATTTTCCGGAAATCTGCTTCTCTGCTAGCTGAGAGTCGATGAAAACTTTGATCTTTTTCACTTGAAGGGCCTTCGCCATTCGTAGTCCTATGAGGATAGCTTCGTACTCAGCTTCATTGTTAGAAACACTAAACCCTAGAGTAACGGCATACTCAAGTTCGGCTCCTCCAGGACTTCGGATATAAATCCCTATCCCTCCATTTGTTTCTGATGATGATCCATCTACTTCCAATATCCAAATCTCTTCTTGGTTGGAGGGCTCCTTTGGTTCTGGAGAGACGGTCTCCTTTTCCTTTAGGACCTCCTCAGCGTGTAGGATCATCTCCCTTGAGTATGTTTCTTCTCTCCTTTGCGCCTTTCCTGGTCTCTGAAGGATGTTTTCTTCTATATCCTCCCCTGGTGTTTTCCTTGTTGCCTCTTGAAAGGCTTTTTGGGCAAACTCCAAGTCTTTGAAACGCTGACTAACTAGAGAGTCTTGGTCTTCTATTACCAGCGTGTTTGCCTTTGATGATTATTTGGGATCTTCTTTCGCTGATTCCTTCCTTGGATACTCTACTAGGAAATCGGCTATAACCTGAGCTTTTTTGGCTGACGGAGCCTGATAATCAATTTCAAACTCACTGAGCTCGATTGCCCATCTAGCTAGCCTTCCTGACAACTCCGGTCTCCCCAAAACTTGTTTGAGGGTCTGGCTAGTGAGTACTACCACTTTGTGAGACCCAAAATATGGTTTAAGTCTCCTCGCTGTGTAAACCAAGGCAAAGGCCAATCTCTCAATGTCCATATATCTCGTCTCCGCACCCGTAAGTGCCTTACTCAAATAATAGATTGGCATGTGATCATTCCCTTGGATCCGTACCAATACAGAACTTATTGCCTCTGGAGTGGTTGCAAGGTAGAGATATAATGGTTCTCCGTCGACCGGCTTGGATAACAAAGGTTGCGATAACAAGTACTGCTTCAGTTTCTCAAAAGCCTCTTCGCATTCCTTTGTCCATTCGAACTGATTACTCTTCCTTAGGACTTTGAAGAAAGGCAAATTCTTCTCGGCCGATCTCGAGATGAAACGGCTTAGGGAGATTGACTTCCCAACCAATTGTTGCACCTCGTTGAGCGTCTTTGGCGGCGGAAGGTCAAGTATGGATTTGATTTTTTCCGGGTTTGCTTCAATCTGTAAGAAAATATGGTCAGAGTTACCCCTAGGGTACGCAGCGGAATTTTAAAAATTTTCTTAACATACTGGTTAATTGATCATGCATATGTCGTATATATATAAACACGTCAATTAAAAGACTAACCTTACTTCCAAAGCAGCTTCCAAGTCTTCGTAATAATCCGGTGTATATTCTCCTTCGTCGAAGTCGAAAATATCTACAATACTCTGTATATCTGCAAGGCAATAAGAGTTAGTTTCCATCTCCTAGAACCTCAACCTTGGTATCCACGGATGAACAGCCTATCGGAAGAATGTTAGGATATTCTTTATGTGACCAAGAAGACGGGGCGGCAATTCCCTCCGGCAGCGGTGTGCGCGCGCGTGAGGCTAAGGGAGGAGGGGAGAGTTTTTATTTTCTCTAAGAAAACTGGGTAGAATAACTGTGTATCAAAATCATACGTAACATCATATGTAAAACTCTCTCCAATAGTCTACTATATATAGTAGTCTATAGAAGCCTAAAGCATAAGCAATTAGACTTCGTAAAGGAATAAGAATCTAATTCTTATCGCACAAGGAAACCAATATCAAGTCCAGATTCATTCTCAATCAAATCAAAACTCAATAAGGAAAATCTAACTTATCCCTTGGACTTCTAATAGAGGAAGGAGTCGAACTCCTTCCCCTATTCTGCCACGCGCGCGCGCGCGCCTGTCCCACGGGACGTGGGTCCCACTTTTGGGACCCACATATATTTCTAAGGCAATCCAAACTCCAAGTAGATTTTTACCCAAGTGCATATGTTAATTCTAAATTAACATATCCTTTACAATCAAACCTCCATTATATTTCCAAAATATAATCTTTAATTGTATTTACATAAAATACAATTACTTAGCCAATTCAATTAATAATTCCAAATCATTAATTGAGCCACCATTTATTATAATTAATTCCAAATCAATTATAATCCATCAATCACAATTAATTCCAAATTAATTGCGATTCCATCTTCAAGGATATTCTGATAGACTGAATCACCACATAGTGTGACCCATAGGGCCTAACCGTATTAAGCAAGTCCTAGACTAGGCAACATGGAATTCCTAGACGGTTCCATTTGCAATATTAATACGTGAGGACGTTTGAGAGGTTTCTCAAAGCTAACCCTTTCGTTGCGAAGCCTGTTGCGCTCGACGCGGCGATGGTAACGTCCCTTCATCTGACTTGCTCGGATGTATCTAGGATCGATGAAGTGTCTATCCCAATAATACATCCACGGGCGTCTCAGGGAGTTGTTTGGTTAAGATATAATTATGACCATCATAATATATCATTTGCACTGGCCAGTGACTTTACCAACACAACTATGCAGACTACGAGCAGTGCTCTCCTGTGCTACACTTGAGAGATGAATCCTTCACAGAATCACTTATCACCCCCATTTGTATTTACCCATAATCCTGGATCGTGTCTTAGGTCAACTGCTTATTCAGAGCTGACATCAACGGGTCCACCAAGGATATGGAGCAACAAATGTGATGATAAAGTCCTGTAAGTGCAAAGGACGAATGACATCACTTCGACAACTCACCGGTTCCCATAGACACGTCGGTGTAGAGTATACATCGATAGGAGTGTCCGGTGGGTACTTCCATTGTTCGATAAAGCTTCTTCGAACAACTATGCGCAGTTATGGGAACGTTCCTTGATTGTCCAACAATCCGTTCCGTGGCCGTGGGATCGGCTCACACTTGCTCCAACAAGTATAACCTCCACGCATACTAGTCTTGTCAGGTTCATTCAGACCCCCACAGCCGAGATGTACCACGACTAGGGAGAGTTTGTGATAGATGATAACTCACATAGCTCCCACTAACTGTGTGATCGGTCATCTATCCGAGGGGACATGTTCAGTATCAATACAGACAGCAATATAGATATGACATGCTGCAGCCTGGTGTAATATAAATATGAAAGCAATACTCAACAGTAAAATGAAACAAACATATATTATATTACGTTGACCTGTGTAATAGTACATATATATCCTCTACAAGGGCACCATGCCCTTAGTAAGGACTGTCTCTAGGACATATACACTATCAATCTCCCACTTGGACTAGAGCCAGTCACCTTTATGCCTAATGCCCAGATTAGCATAATGTCTTAAGTGGACTTCCACTGATAAGACTTTGGTGAAAGGATCTGCCACGTTGTCCGTGGTTGAGACACGTTCTATACTAACTTCTCCTCTATCTATAATCTCACGTATAACGTGATATTTTGTAAGTACATGTACGTTCTTGTTTGTAGATCTAGGCTCCTTAGCTTGAGCGACGGCGCCCGTATTGTCCCAATAAATCGTTATTGGACTAGGAGCAGGAACAACCCTCAATTCCTTCAAGAACTCTGAAATCCATACAGCTTCTTTCGAAGCTTCTGATTCAGCAATGTACTCGGCTTCTGTGGATGAGTCAGCAATCGTGGCTTGCTTAGAACTCTTTCAACAGATAGCTCCTCCGTTCTATTTGAATACCTATCCTGTCTGTGACTCAAAGTCATCAGGATCTGATTCAAATCCAGCGTCGACATACCCAGACATCTTCAATTTTGGTTCTCCACCAAACACCAAGAACATCTCTTTAGTCCGTCTAAGGTACTTAAGAATGTTCTTCACAGCAGTCCAGTGAGGTACTCCTGGATTCTGTTGGTTTCGACAAGTGACACTAAGCGCATATGCCACATCGGGCCTTGTGCAATTCATTGCATACATTATAGACCCTACTGCCGAAGCATAGGGTACACGACTCATTGCATTTCTTTCTTCATCAGTTTTAGGACCATCCTTAACTGATAAGACAATCCCATGCCTAGCTGGGAGAAAGCCTCTCTTTGAGTCGTCCATCTTATAACGCTTCAGTATTTTGTCGATGTAGGTGGACTGTGTCATTCCCAACATCCTCTTGGATCTATCTCTAAAGATCTTGATCCCTGGGATGTAGTTCGCTTCACCGAAGTCCTTCATCGAGAAGGTACTTGATATCCAAACTTTAGTCTCTTCTAGCATAGAGACATTGTTTCCCATGATCAAAATGTCATCTACATAAATGATCATGAAAATAACTCCTTTGTCGCTGTGTCTCGCATAGACACAGGGATCTTCCTTGCTTCTGATGAAGTCAAACGATTTGACAGCTTCATCAAAGTGGATATTCCAGCTCCTTGACGCTTGCTTTAGCCCATAGATGGATCTCTGTAATTTGCATACAGCAGTTGGCCTGGTTTTACTAATAAAACCTTCCGGCTGTACCATATAGACCTCTTCCTCAAGGTTGCCATTGAGGAAGGCTGTCTTTACATCCATCTGCCATATTTCATAATCATAGTAGGCAGCTATCGCAAGTAGAATTCGAATGGACTTCAATTTTGCTACTGGTGAAAAGGTTTCATCGTAATCGATGCCATACCTTTGCGTGTAGCCTTTTGCCACAAGCCTAGCTTTGTGCGTCTGTACCTTGCCATCGGCATCTGTCTTTCGTTTAAAGACCCATTTGCACCCAATTGGTCTAACCCCTTGGGGCAAGTCTACCAAGTTCCAAACTTGGTTCTGGTACATTGAATCCATTTCTAATTCCATGGCCTCTTGCCATTTGTCTGAGTCAATATCAATTATTGCCTCTTTGTAGGTCTCGGGATCTTCCCGATCTGATAAACCGACATCAAGTTCACTGATGTCTTCTATCATAAGGCTTTGCTTCTGAGGTCCTCTAAGGATCCTCTTCGACCTACGGAGCTCGACTTGTTCTGGTGCTTTTCTTTTCTGGCTTCGCGTAACACGAACATTATCAGTGGGTACTGATGCAGCTGGTCGTTGGGCGCGACCCTGTTCCCTTGCGGGAGGCTGCTCTTGTGCAACTTGTTGCACAGGTTGGTTGACAACGGGTTCTACAGGTGTGGTTTCAACTGTTGATCTAATCACAGGACTCCCACTGACTATGACATGCCTAGCAAGTGTCATATCATCACCCTTGTCTGCTTCGAAAGCTCCCACTGAACTTGAGTCCAAATCAGAAGATTTAAAGACCTCATGTTCGCGCGTGTCAAAGTATTGAATTTCTTCAAGTTCTATCATATGATCTAACCTCTCTTCTTCGAGGTATTCAGCTTCAAAAAACTTCACGTTTCTAGACACGATCACCTTGTGATCTTCAGCATGATAGAATTCATAGCCTCTCGTCTGACGAGGATAACCTATGAAATATACTTTGACACCCTTGGCATCTAACTTATCAGTGAGCATCAACTTGACTATCGCAGGACAACCCCAAGGTCTAAGATAGCCCAGTGAAGGCTTCTTTCCCTTCCATAACTCATAAGGAGTTTTCTCCACTGATTTAGATGGTACACGGTTCAGAATGTAGATTGCAGTTTGTAATGCATATCCCCACAGATACTTTGGAAGAGTCGAGAATCCAATCATTGATCTTACCATGTCTAACAGGGTTCGATTCCTCCTCTCAGACACACCGTTTAACTGTGGTGTTCCAGGAGGAGTCCATTGCGATTGAATCCCATTTTCCTTCAAGTAATCGATAAATTCTTCACTAAGGTATTCACCTCCTCGATCCGATCGAAGAGTGACTATCCTTAGGTTCAATTCATTCTCGACCTCATTCCTAAACTCCTTGAATTTCCCAAAGGTCTCGGATTTATTCTTCATAAGAAAGATATATCCATACCTTGAGAAATCGTCAGTAAAGGTAACGAAGTAAGGATAACCCCCACGCGCATGGACTTTAAACGGTCCACATACATCGGTATGTATGAGCTCTAAGCAGCGAGTGGCACGAACACCTTGTCCAACAAAAGGTTTGTTCGTCATCTTACCCTTAACACAAGATTCACATGTACCATATGATTCGAAATCAAATGGTTCTAAGTAGTCCAACTTCCTTAGTCTTTGAATCCGTGTTTCATTGATATGGCCTAGCCTACAATGCCATAGATAAGATGGATTATTCTTCTTACTTGAAGACGGTTGTTTGTTATGTATTTGAAATAAAGGTTGACTACTTTGCAAAATATATAAACCATTCACCAAGAGAGCCTTTCCATAATACTGATCATTTAATGAAAAATAACAAGTATTATTCGCAAATCGAAAGGAAAAACCCATATTGTCTAACAATGGAATGGAAATAATATTTCTGACAATGGATGGAACAAAATAAACATTATCTTGCTGCGTCCAACGCGCTTGGCTTCAACTGGATTGCCGTTCCCAACATGCAAGTCGATTTCACCTCGCTTGACTAGCCTGTGATCAATTAGCCCCTGCACATTATTACAAATGTGTGAGCCACAGGCTGTATCTAATACCCAACCATTGGAGTCAAAAGTAGTCATGTTCATTTCAATAACAAACATACCTGAGCCAGAAGTCGATGACTTCTTGGCCTGATCTGCCCTAAGCTTAGGGCAATCTTTCTTCCAATGTCCTTTCTGCTTACAGAAAAGACATTCATCTGTGCGCACCGTTCCGCTTCTCTTGAACTTCCTTTTCTGGTTCGGACGCTTAGGCTTATCACTCCAAGTACCCTTAGCACCTTTGCTTTTCGGGTTCGAGTTAGACGGTTGCCCAACAAGCATGATCGACTTTTCCTTCTTAGGAAGAGTTTGATCATATGTCTTCAGCAGATTATGAAGTTCAGGCAGTGTGACGTCTTTCGCATTCATCGTGTAATTAATGATGAACTGCGAATACGAACTCGACAATGATTGAAGGACAAAGATCACCATGATCTTGTTCTCTAGCTTAACTCCGGCATCGGCAAGCTTTTCAAAGAGACCAATCATTTTGAGAACATGTCAGACATGTTCCCTCCTTCACTGAGCTTGCACCTGTGTATGTCTTTGATCAAATCAAATTCAACACTTCTAGCTGTCGTCTTAAAGAGCGACTCAAGATGTTTCAACATCTCATACGGCAACATGCTTTCATGTTGCCTCTGCAGCTCATTGCTCATTGCCGCCAGCATAATACACTGCGCGGACTTAGCATCCTCAAGATGCTTATCAGACCTTGCCTTGTTGGCTTGATTCCAAGCAGCAACCTGATCGGCAGTCTGATTTTCGGGGCACACGGGAATGACCTCGTCCAAGACGTACTCAATCTTTTCGTACCTCAGCACCAAACGTATATTCCTGATCCAATCTAGGAAGTTTGGTCCGGTTAAAATTTGCTTCTCCAAGACAGCACGAAGCGAGATACTCGCCATATCTAATATCCTAAGGAGAAATAATATAGAACGAAAACAATAAATCAACTATTGAAATATCATTTCTAAATACACAGTCAACATAACTAAACAACAAGGTCCTTTAGCTGTTTAGCTCCCACTATTTTCACATATGCTTGCCCCCACAACAAACATACGGGTAATGTCCAAAAAGTTACCGTAGTGGCCAAGATCCAAATCCATATTATGCCATACTCCAACGGGGGCTGGTCGCATAGCATAATATGACCGGTAGGACTATTAAGACTATCCAATTGCGTCACGCAACTCTTGGTTGTTAAATCTAATTTAACCCGATGCCCTACATATTGCACCTATCGAGGTCGCTAGATACAATATGCAGTAAGTCATAACCATAGGCTTACTCTAATTTGACGATTACTGCGAGTCTTGTAAGACGAGGTCGCCAATACAAGAAAACGCAATGAAAGTTCAAAATTAAAGCACCCTATGGAAAGCATCTCAGAAATACATATATTTATATATATACATATTTCCGTACTTATATTGGTTGGGACTTGTAGCTTGAGGGTTGTTATCAGTCATCTACAAACAAATAAGGGCACCGCCTACCCATCATGCATGAACGGTCTACACGTAATGGATGCCGCCTATCCATTCTAGTTCTAAACGCGGTCAAGAATATAATGGGTGCCGCCTACCCATACATAAATATGCGGTCCGACATATAAGAGGGCGCCGCCTACCCTCCCATGCATAGCGGTCGAACGGAATGTAAAAACATGGTATTTAAACATGCATTGTCAAACAATAGCATATAGAGCATATGAAATAAGTAGTAGCCTATGTGGATGACAAATGACTTCATAATTTCATTATAAAAATTATAATCCCATACTTATAATCTCTATGAAATAATTGAAAATTTGGACAAGATTGAACATTCGAAAATTCTATTGACCAAGTAGCAATTTTCGAAAATCCGAAGGACTTAATTGTAATTTTAAAAAACCTTAGAGGTGTTAAATCTAAAATTCAAAAGTAGGACTAATTTGCAATAAACAATAAATTGATAAATTACAAATAAGCCCTTTAACTTTATACTAATTAAACTTAACGCCTCTAGTTTAAAACAATTACAATTAAATCATATTTATATTCCAAATATAAAATTCAATCCTCAAAACTTTCAAAACTCGATTTTTGGTCCAACCCGAAAATATATATATAATTTTTTATTTTTTTATTAAAACGTGGGACGGGACCTAGTCCTGCCCCCTCCCGGTGCCTGCGGCCCCGGGCGCCCGGCGCCCGCGGCACGCGGGTACTGGACGTCGCGGGTGCAGGCGCCTGGCGCCCGGCACCTGGCGCCCGGCACCTGCGTCCGCAGGCGCTGCCCGCGGCACGGGCGCCTGCGTCCCGCAGGCCCCGGACACCTGCGGCACGCAGGCCCCGAGCAGCCGCCGCTTGCGTCGCGCAAGCGGCCCGGTCAAAAATATATATATTTAAATTTTTTTTTTTTTTGAAAAATATAAATTCTAAATTTATATAAAAAACAAAACTTTTGAAAATCGAATTCATCATAGAATCAATTGCATCCACATATCTACAAAATCATACAATATATATACGTATATACGTAATCAATTAACCTCGCTCCGATACCACTGTAAGAAAATATGGTCAGAGTTACCCCTAGGGTACGCAGTGGAATTTTAAAAATTTTCTTAACATACTGGTTAATTGATCATGCATATGTCATATATATATAAACACGTCAATTAGAAGACTAACCTTATTTCCAAAGCAGCTTCCAAGTCTTCGTAATAATCCGGTGTATCTTCTCC
Organism: Plantago ovata; assembly: GCA_028274465.1. Classification (NCBI taxonomy): domain Eukaryota; kingdom Viridiplantae; phylum Streptophyta; class Magnoliopsida; order Lamiales; family Plantaginaceae; genus Plantago; species Plantago ovata. The sequence continues at coordinate 89,440,125 of CM051457.1, read as the reverse complement.
TTCGTCGAAGTCGAAGATATCTACAATACTCTGTATATCAGCAAGACAATAAGAGTTAGTTTCCAGCTCCTAGAACCTCAACCTTGGTATCCACGGATGAACAGCCTATCGGAAGAATGCTAGGATATTCTTTATGTGACCAAGAAGACGGGGCGGCAATTCCCTCCGGTGGCGGTGTGCGCGCGCGTGAATCTAAGGGAGGAGGGGAGAGTTTTTATTTTCTCTAAGAAAACTGTGCATCAAAATCACACGTAAAATCATATGTAAAACTCTCTCCAATAGTCTACTATATATAGTAGTCTATAGAAGCCTAAAGCATAAGCAATTAGATTTCGTAAAGGAATAAGAATCTAATTCTTATCGCACAAGGAAACCAATATCAAGTCTAGATTCATTCCCAATCAAATCAAAACCCAATCAGGAAAATCTAACTTATCCCTTGGACTTCTAATAGAGGAAGGAGTCGAACTCCTTCCCCTATTCTGCCACGCGCGCGTGCGCGCCTGTCCTACGGGACGTGGGTCCCACTTTTGGGACCCACATATATTTCTAAGGCAATCCTAAATTAACATATCCTTTACAATCAAACCTCCATTATATTTCCAAAATATAATCTTTAATTGTATTTACATAAAATACAATTACTTAGCCAATTCAATTAATAATTCCAAATCATTAATTGAGCCACCAATTATTATAATTAATTCCAAATCAATTATAATCCATCAATCACAATTAATTCCAAATTAATTGCGATTCCATCTTCAAGGATATTCTGATAGGCTGAATCACCATATAATGTGACCCATAGGGCCTCACTGTATTAAGCAAGTCCTAGACTAGGCAACATGGAATTCCTAGACGGTTCCATTTGCAATATTAATACGTGAGGACGTTTGAGAGGTTTCTCAAAGCTAACCCTTTCGTTGCGAAGCCTGTTGCGCTCAACGCGGCGATGGTAACGTCCCTTCATCTGACTTGCTCGGATGTATCTAGGATCGATGAAGTGTCTATCCCAATAATACATCCACGGGCGTCTCAGGGAGTTGTTTGGTTAAGATATAATTATGACCATCATAATATATCATTTGCACTGGCCAGTGACTTTACCAACACAACTATGCAGACTACGAGCAGTGCTCTCCTGTGCTACACTTGAGAGATGAATCCTTCACAGAATCACTTTTCACCCCCATTTGTATTTAGCCATAATCCTGGATCGTGTCTTAGGTCAACTGCTTATTCAGAGCTGACATCGACGGGTCCACCAAGGATATGGAGCAACAAATGTGATGATAAAGTCCTGTAAGTGCAAAGGACGAATGGCATCACTTCGACAACTCACCGGTTCCATAGACACGTCGGTGTAGAGTATACATCGATGGGAGTGTCCGGTGGGTACTTCCATTGTTCGATAAAGCTTCTTCGAACAACTATGCACAGTTATGGGAACGTTCCTTGATTGTCCAACAATCCGTTCCGTGGCCGTGGGATCGGCTCACACTTGCTCCAACAAGTATAACCTCCACGCATACTAGTCTTGTCAGGTTCATTCAGACCCCCACATCCGATATGTACCACGACTAGGGAGAGTTTGGGATAGATGATAACTCACATAGCTCCCACTAACTGTGTGATCGGTCATCTATCCGAGGGGACATGTTCAGTATCAATACAGACAACAATATAGATATGACATGCTGCAGCCTGGTGTAATATAAAAATGAAAGCAATACTCAACAGTAAAATGAAACAAACATATATTATATTACGTTGACCTGTGTAATAGTACATATATATCCTCTACAAGGGCACCATGCCCTTAGTAAGGACTGTCTCTAGGACATATACACTATCACAATCCCCCTCTCAGTTACCATGTAACCCAAAAACTTTCCTCCTTTGACTCCAAATGTGCACTTAGCAGGATTTAACTTCATGCCATATTTCCTCAAGATGGAGAAACATCTGTCCAAGTGAGCAATGTGTTGATCTTCTGTCTTGCTTTTTACCAACATGTCATCAACATAAACCTCCATTGTCTTTCCAAGCTCTTCCTTGAACATCTTGTTTACCAACCTTTGGTAGGTTGCTCCCGCATTTTTGAGACCGAATGGCATCACGTCGAAGCAGTATACATTGCCATGAGCGAAGAAGGCGGTCTTGGGTACATCCTCTTTGGCCATTTTGGCCTGATAGAAGCCTTGGTACGCGTCCATAAAACTTAAGAGGGCACATCCAGCAGTGGAATCGACTAGCTGGTCTATTTGGGGGAGCGGATCGGGGTCCTTCGGGCAATACTTGTTGAGTTTTGTGAAATTGTTGCACATCCTCCATTTGCCAGGTCCTTTCTCCACTAATACTACATTGCAGGCCCAATCACAGTATCTTACTTCCCTAATATTTCCATCCTTAGAGGTATTCCTTTCTCTCTTTTATGGTATGCTCTTCCACCTGACAACATGCCTCGTGGAATCTATCCAAAAAGGTTCTCAAGTCTTCTTTTGGCTTCTGTACTATTTCTGCTAAGTACTTCACTCCTCTCCTTCTTCTGATTGCCTTTTCAAACCTTTTGGTGAACTCCTGGCTGAGTTGTTTATAACTCTTGATAGAGCCATTCTCCAAACCTGTCCACCACACCATTGCATCTCCCGAAAGAGTAGCGGGAAAGATTAACGCTTTGGTCCTAGAATCATGCTCGTATGCATCCATTTCGGTTCCAAACTTAATCAAGTAATTGGTTGGGCATGTAGTTCCATCATAGGTGTCAAGAGTAGGGAATCCTCTTTCAGTGTTAACCCGATGGTTCTGGATCTCTTCACATAAGGCACTAGGCTCTTGGTCTATTTCCTGCTCTTTTTCTTTCACGGATGCTCTCAAAGCCTCTATTCGTGCCTTAAGTTCAGCTTCTTGAGCTCTCATTTCTCCCAAAGTAAGTTCCACTGTCGGAGGCGGATCGCTCCCCACTAGAGTAGGGAGTACCACTGGACCTCCAACTTGGTTCTCCATTCGGGTTTCAGGCAAGGTTTGTGTAACCATTTGGTTCAAGGGGATTTGATTCTGAGTTACCATCTGAGTTTGTGGTAACATCTGAGTTTGTGCCACCACTTGAGTTTGAACCACTTGAGTTTGAGGGATATTTTCATTTCCTTGCGCTTGGGATGCTCTGACCCTCCGGTCTATTATCTCTCTCAAATCATCTGGAGCCCCTTGGGGTCCTAACCGTGACTGAACACGAGGAGGTCCAACTCGATCTTGTATCGGCCTTGAATTAGCTCGAGATTGTGCTCCATCCTCTCTAGGTTGCACCACCTGATTTGCTCTTCCTTGTGCTTGCTGCTGGACTACTTGTTGTTGTATCCTTGCGACATCATCTGGTGCAAAACAACCTTGGATTGTTAAGAGGAGCAATCCAAATTGTTCTTCTCCCATACCGTAGTCCCTTGGTCTCACGACTTGTCCATTGGGCAAGGTGAACTGTAGTTCAGCTGGATCCTGAGGGACAATGGGTTGTGGTGGTTGTGGAGGAGCAATGGGTTGTGGTGGTTGCGGTGGCAGTGCTACAGGAGCGAGTGGTGCTGGTTGAGAATGAACTCGAAGGGCTGCAAACTCACTCCCAGCGGGGATTGCATTCGGGTTTGATTACCCGAGCCTTCATTCCTCTCGGTTACACTTGCACTTGCTCCATCTTCCATCTCCATATCAACATTATCATTTCTATGTGTCCTTGTAGCTGCGGTTCCCCTTCCACCTCCCCTTCCTCCTAATGGGGGACGGCCCCGAGGACGGGTGGATTGAGGGTTCCTTGCCGCTTGAGCAATTCTAGTACTCTTCCTATTAACCATTTCGTAGGACTCTTGCTAGTAGGACAAAGGGTAACCTTTTGTTCAGATTCCCACAAACGGCGCCAAATGTTGATGGGTAAATTATTAAGTCCTTCTAATACGTTCTAAAGCGTTCCTCTAGACTTTAGCCTCCTTCCATTGCAAGTGAAGTCCTGAAAATAACTTGAGGGGGAGGTTAGTAACGATTTTCCTGTTTGTCTAGTGATCAAACCGGATAATCGAATTTACGGTTAGGGGGTCGAAAGCCACTCTAGTGTATATAGTATAAAGTAGGATAGATAATGATTACCTTTTGGGTTGAATGATGTCCACTATTTATAGTGTTTCCCAAATAGTGATAGGACTCCTGGGATTGCGCCAAGTGTACAGCTATGATTGAATCTCAAAGCTAAAAGCCCATTAGCTGGCTTAATGGGCCTGGCCCACGTACCAAATTAGGGTTTTTCCAGGGTCAAGCAGGTAATTTCACGCTTTAAGGAACGTTCCAAGATTCTGTCCTGTTCTAGCGTCCGACAAGGAGTCCGATACACGGCCCGACGTCCGAGGTACCGTCCGACATACGGTCCGATATCAAGTGACCTTGTTCACTTCAGATAGGCCATGTAAAGATTTTCATACGATCCGACCAAATTGTAACTCGTGCGTCTTCGTCCGATACCAAGTTATTTGTCGGACATATATCTTGAGATATCGGACTTGAGTTTTCTCCCGTTGTCCTTGGAGAGTCTCGCGCAATATGTCGGACCTGTGCTCCGAGTAATCGGACTCATGCTCCGAGTAACAGCTTTCTGGAGTGATGTTTTTGTCGGACTAGGGCTTATATGTCGGACATGTGTGCCCTAGCCGCCGAGGTAAGTTGTCCCCTAGTTCGTACCGCGAATCCGGACATAATCCAACATTAACAATACAGTTGGTCCAAATTATACACGATTGATTCACAATACGATCGGCAAAAAGTTCATGATTTGTCTAATATGTCACTTTACACGCTCGCAAAAGCTGAGATTTTTATATTTTCATAAACACTATTAAAACTAAATTTGTTAAGCATTTATGTATATTAAAACTAATTATTCAAGTTCAACTCGAACCCTTGCGGCACTAGTCTAATTCACCCCAATACTAACTAGTCAGCCTACCGAACTTATTGCTAAGTGTGTACAAAGAGAGCTTTGTAATGAGAGGAATATTGCACCTACTGAACTTGTTGCTAAGTGTGTAGAAAGAGTGAGATTTGTAATGAGAGGAATATTGCAAAGGATGATTGAGAACTTGTTGCTAAGTGTGTAAACAGAGAGCTTTGCAATGAGAGGAATATTGCAAAGGATGATTGAATATTTATGTTGATTGATGCTCAAATGAAACGGCCAGATGGCTATATATATACAAGTTCACCTCTTCAACGGACGGTGGAGAACGATCTAATCTAACGGTTGTAGGAGACCTTCTAGGTCCTTCCACAATCTAAATACCTGTACTTGATTCTTATCTTACAAGTTTTATTTTGTAATATACAAGAACATTCTAAACATTTATTTACATAATAGCCTCTCATTAGACATGCATACTACTCAAACGACACATAGCAAGCTTTCTATCCATCCCACTCTTATTTGGCTTGCCACAAACCCCGCAACTTTGAACCACACATGACTACATAAGAGACATGACATGAGATCTTAATTAATAAGTAAATTTAAGTCTCGTACAACTTGAGAGTGAACAACCGTTAGTTAGTATTGTTGTGTGTATTTGTTTAAATGAAGGAAGGATTACTCATTATAGTTGAACTTATTTTTAAAATCCATCATCACTCAACCCAGATATACACCTTATTCAATTATTTGATGAGTAATCCCATTTGTCATGATTAAGTAATGTGAAATCCGATTATTATTGATGGTGTCATGAAAGACAGTTTTTAGTACACAAGGATGAACACTTTTAGTTGCATCTATTTATTTGTATGCGCATGGGGCTTGTTTGGTTCAGTAGGAAAAGGAAAAATTTTGTGCAAATTTCGCTCCTTTTCCATGTTTGGTTCACTGAAATCTAAAAAAGAAAACGCCACAACCGGTCAGACGAATTTTGGAATCTCGCGAACCGGAAATGTTGGTTTTGCAAATTTGTGCACAAATTTGTCCAACATTTCCATTTTAGATTTTCTGGGGGGGGAGGAAATCTAAATCGGAAATGTTTCCAATATTTCGCATACCCATTTTGCCCCTCAAATCCTCAAAATTATTACAACATTAACCTCACATGGGTAATTATTTACACCCACTTTTTCCCACCCAAATCTAAAGCAATTGCTTTCCCTCCCATTTTGTCATTCGAACAAGGAAGAAATAAATCTAGGGTTCGTCACGCTTCATGCGCCGTCGAGTTATTTTCTCAGTTAACTGTCGACCGGACCTGGGTTCCACTAATCCGGGATGTTTTCTGGTCCGTGCTTGGTGTACTATTGTCGATTGAAACTGATTCCTTTCAATTTCTGCATTTTGTAGGTTGTCGTACTGTTGCATTAGGTGGAATTGGGGGTTCTTGAGTTAGTAGGACATTGCAGCCGGTGATCAGTAATTTATATGTTAATTGATGTGTTTGAAAAATTACATCTTTGAAGGAGAAGTATGAGGGTTGTGCATCTAGATCTGTTCTGTTAATTTACAATTAAGTGTTTTTCATTGATATGAAGTTGTGTGAAATATCTGTGCCGACATTTAATGCCTTAATGTGTATGCTTGCGTGACTCACTCACTGTTGTGTGCTCAGCTAGCCGATTTAGAAAAGGGAAAATTGTATGAAGTGTGCTTGTAGATTTGTTGGTTTTTTATTAAATTCCATATGTCTAAGTCAAGGATTTATTCTGGAAATTGGAATTGTTTTTTTCGTATTTGGTAAATATGATTACTGTGATAGTGTAGTCGTATATGCTAATGTGTGAAATGATATTGTTGAAGATGTTTAGAAGTTGTATGTGTTGTTAACCAATGCTTTGAAATGGAATTGTTTTAGTTCAAAGGGTTCTTACTATTTGTTTGAGCCTTGAAGTTTCGATGGATGAGACTGATGAATCACTTAGGCGTTGTTACGAGAGGAGAGTTGTTGTGGTCATGATTTTGTTTTGGTATTATGTTACTCGAATCCGACCGGGAAGGTGTTTAGGAATGGCCCCTGTTAAGTACAGTTTGAAGGCGAAAGAACATCTGCAATGGCGTTACCTTAAGAGGATATGCTACGAGAACGATGTGAACTGCAAGAATGTTCTGAGAATGGACCGGCGTTGTTTCCGTGAGCTCTGTAATCTCCTTCAGCTTGGGGCTGGTTTGAACCGAGATCAATGGGTAACTATTGAAGAGAAGGTTGCAAGCTTCCTCATAATAATTGGCCACCACATGAAGAACAAGTTATGTATGTTTGCCTTTATGCGGTCAGGGCATACAATCAGCACTTACTTCCATGAGGTTCTAAAGGTTGTTCTTCAACTTCATGATAAGCTTTTAGCAAAACCTGAACCTATAACTTCAGAGTGCACTACCGAGCCGCTTAATCACTTCAAGGTAATATAATTCTCTGAAATTTGCATATAATTTTGGTTAACTTAATTACGCAAATGTATGTGTCATGTACTAATCTTGGTGATGTAATTGTTATTGGATTGGCAGGGTTGTCTTGGCGCTCTCGATGGAACATATGTTGATGCCACTGCTCAGAGCAAGCGTGCATGTTACTAACGGAGCAGGAAGGGAAATGTTGCAATAAATGTCTTGGGAGTTTGCGATTTCAAGATGAGGTTCATTTATGTGTTGACTGGTTGGGAAGGATCCGTTGCAGATGGCAAAGTCTTGACTGATGCCGTTACTCGGGAGGAAGGAGCATTGCACGTCGAAGAAGGTTAGTATTCGATTTTTTCCGACCAGTTATTGAAAGATGTAATAATGTTTTAAATAGCTGATTTTTTCTGGTAACAAACTGTTTGATCTTGTAGGTAATTATTACCTAGTCGATGCTGGATACGGGCATGCTCCAGGTTTTATGGCTCCATACCGGAACACCCGGTACCACTTGGAGGAATGGGCTCGTGGTGATAGGGCTCCGCAAGATCAACAAGAGTATTTTAATCTGAAACATGCAGCGGCTCGCAATGTTATTGAAAGATCATTTGGCCGCCTTAAGAAACGGTTTGCAATTCTACGGTCACCATCTTTCTATTCCATCGACACGCAGAATCACATAATCATTGCTTATTGCCTCCTGCACAACTTCCTAAGGAACCATGCCCCTGATGATCTCTTGGAGGAAGAGGATTCATCATCTGATGAAGATGAGGATGAACCCACTGCCCCAAGACCTAGAAATACACCTGTAACACCTAGAGTCATATCTAAGATTGATTATGATAACTCAGACTGGAATAAGCTGCGTGATGTCATGGCTACAATCATGTTCCAGCGTTACAAGGACTATCTCATTGCTAGGCGAAGGGCTTGAGCTCTGTTGACGCCTATTGCTTCTAATTATCTAAATATGAACTTTTGTGAAATGTAGTTTTAAGCATGATGTGTGTGTGAGGATTATTTGTCTTTTTGTTATGGATTCCTGCCTACTATTGGTATTGAAACTATCTGTACTGTTGGATTTGGCATAAATGACATATCGTAACAATGAAATGCACGGTTGCTTGTGGTTTATGGATTGTTCATTGTCATATTGATGTTTACAGGATTAAGTGCTTGTTTATGTAGTACTCAATGTTGTGACCTTTTTGTTTGTTTGGAAGAGTTTATGTGTGTTAGGAAACTTGTAATTTTGATGAGCAATTAACCATGCTAAATTAAGGAAAGTCCAGTAACTAGTACTCTTAAGGTCCATAGGAATTTAGAATTTTAAGGACATTGTAAAAGAGGAACGTTTGCTGAAGACTTAGAATAGGTGCTAGATAGGTTGGTTTTACCGCTTATGATGTATCTTGTTTTCTGAAAAGAAATACAAATTATTGAAGCATTTGCTGATGATGTACTTTGTTTTTACAAACAAACTATTGAAGCATTTAGAACCGCTCAGAATCTTGACGATTTCGAAGACTGAAGACTGGTATCTACAAAGGCACATGTTCCTCAGAAAGTGGAAACTTCAGCAACAGCTTGCATAAGTGAAAATCTATACGACAGAGTAGGTTGTGCTTGCTGAAACTGAGACTGACTACTTGCTGATGGAACATATGTGACCTCTTGCTGAAAGTACTTGCATTTGCGCTCCAATGTTACTGTTTCAATTTCATTCAAAAGAGCATTAAATGCAAAGCATGCACGCGAAGGACATGAAGACTAGAAGACAAACAAGGACGCTGCTGAAAGTACAAAAGCAAGATAGTGACATTTTAAGGAACAAAACCCTTAGAATTTGAAATTCAAACGGTTCCTTATTTCACTATAAATAGGTCATCCGACAAAGAGTTGAAGTGTGTCAACAACGTGATCATACTCTCACTTGTGCTTAAACTCACATACCCTTCAAATACTCCTACTGCCATTGATACGTTCCAAGACTTAAAGCTTGAAAAAGCTACTTGTGAAGAAGTAGAATTTACACGACTAAGAAATTAGTTAAGTGTTCTTTCTTTCTTTCGAACAAGAACAAGTCTTGACACCAGAAACAATCAAACTTGTTTACTGCAAAGTATTCAATGTTTTGTTTCTTAGATTACTTGTTGTAACTGAATAAGTTATAATTAAGTTATCTCATCCCAAACCTCTCTAACTGAAAATACACCCTTTCAGGCGTGATATTCAGGGGGAACTTAATCGAGCATAGTTTTGCTGATTAAAAGTACCATGTAACGGTACCGGTTTTGAAAACAAAATATTTTCTTGAAAGGGAAATTCGAAAACAATTTAATAACAACGGTCGGCAATAAATGCCCAAAATAAACTTCGACGCTAACAATAACAAACAATACTCAATGACAACTCAAGTTCGAAAAGACAACGCATGAAGACAAATAAAGTGTTCTTCTTATTTTGAAAAGAAACCCGTGACACCCCAGACCCTTCTCTCAGTCGCTGGCTTCCTAGTCACGCACGTCCTCAGCAGCATCTGGAAGGAAGGAATTTTGGAAAAACAAAAGAGTGTGAGATAAAGGATCTCAGTGAGGTTCTAAGTTAAAACAGAAAGTAAACAGTTTTAAAACCAAAATCCTTTTCAGAAAAACGAGCAAACAAAACAGAGCACGTATAACAGATTAACAGAACAGAAACGTTGTAGACCGTTGGTGCAGCCCGCCTTATTGCTCCGACTCCCAGAATGCCCTTATAACTCCCTCCAGAGGATGCATAACTCCGGACAGAAACAGAAACCCCCGTGTACTTTGGGGAAACAGATCCTACGACCCTAATAGACCTCAGCGACTTCTGCCTCGCGCCTAAAAGGGAATAGACTAGGCCACGATCAAGCAAACCCGATAGTCCTCTACTACCCAAGCCTACCTAACCATAACCTAATCGACCGGTCACACAGAAACAGAACAGATACAGAACAACAGATACAATTAATTAACACCGAGAGGTGTTCCTGCAGAAAGGTCAGTACAGAACAGAGTAGCAATAAACAGAAATCCAAAAGTCATACCTAGGACTTATACTTTTACGCGGAAGCATACAATATACAGTATACAGTAATAGGTACAAACAATTACGTAGCCTTCCAGTTTTTCGCAAATAATAGGTTTAGGGGTGAACACTCACCTTAGCTTGCGAGCAAACGAACTTCAACAAGAAATGAGCTTACGGGTTTACGGACAACGGAGAACCTAACAAGAAAGTACTAACACAATTTAGAAGTCAACGGACGGAAGGAAAAAGGTTGAAAAAGGAATGGTAAAGTCGGGGTTCGAACTCGGGACCTCTAAGTTAGTCAAGCAAGAACCTAACCAACTAAGCTAGCAAGTCAAGTCAATACTAACTTACAAAACAGAAACTAAGTTTAAAACATCTTCAGAAACTCTTTCGATTTTCAGATTTTGGAAATTACCAAAATACCCTTAGTGGTAAATTGCAAGAAAAACCTTTTTCGAAAACAAACAGTACAAACGAACCAGTAGTTTTCCAGACATCAAACATTCTTCCCAAAGCAAAAAGATTTACGATAAAGGCCTACTGTCAGTCAACTACGGTCAACGGTAAAACTGCAAAAAGATCCTTTAGGTTTTTAAGTTTTCCAAATCAGTCCACAAAGAATCCAAAACAGAACAACAAGTCCAAAAGTCCTTTCGGAGTCAAACAGGAATCAAGTCAATGTACGAGGTCAACAATTTTACAAGTCCAGCAAACAACAACTATACTAACAACCTAAGTCCCGGTTCTCGGTTCAAAATAAACAACACAGTCAGATCGTTCAAGGGCAAAACCGTCCAAGGGTAAAAAGTCCAAATCAAAATACGAGTACGAGTCTAAAATCGAGAGCAGTAGCAAGGAAACGAAATTTACCTTCGGATCGAATTACAAGGTTGAACAAATCTGCAATCGAATAATCGAAAAGAAAAAGGGAATTAACCCAAGATTCGAATCGAATCGAAAACAAAACCGAACTCGAACAGAAAGGTTGAACCGACTTACCGACCGAACCGGAACAAACGGATCGGACAATCGAATCGGCGGCGGAGGAACGATCGGAACCGATCGACGGCGGCTACGGACAGACGGAAACAGCGGCGCGGCCGCGATCGATCGAACAGACAAGCGCGGCGATCAGCGGCGAAACGGGGCAGCAGTCCGCGGCGGCTCGCGAGGCAACGGACAGAACAGACAGCGACGGCGATTTGACGGGACCGGAACGGCGGCGGCGCGGCACGCGGAACGGCGCGGCGTGAAACAGGTCGAACGGAACAGAGGGCGGCGAACGGATCGGGACCGGCGGACGACCGAAACAAACACGGCGCGGCTCGGCAGAGACAGAAGCGACGGCGGACGGGACCACGGCGGCGACGGACTGGCGGAACGGAGTCGACGGCGGCGGCGGGACGCGGTGGTGATGATGAATTAAGATCATGGTGGATGGATCTGATGAAGATGATGGAGCGTGAGAGAGAGAGAGAGAAAAAGAAATTTTCTTTCTTTGCTAAATGGAAAAACGGCTGGGGAAAAGAGTGGGGTGGAGAAGACCCTGACTAGGGTTAGGGTTAACTAGATTGGGTCAGTCAACAGGCCAATTGACTGGGCTCGGAAATGGGCCAAACGAAAGGCTAGCAGATCGATTACTCCAGCTTGATCCAAACGAAATGAAACGAACTAACTTACGCGGAAATAATTAACTAATTATCGAATAAATAATTTACTCTGATAATTAATTAACTAAAATAAATAATTAAATAATAAAAGAATAATTAAATAAATAATTAAAAAAACGGGGTGTTACACTCTTCCCCCCTTAAAAGAATTTGGTCCCCAAATTCGCACCTGAAAAGTTGAAGAGCTCGGGATACTGCCGGCGCATGTCATCCTCGCTTTCCCAGGTTGCCTCCTCATACTGATGATTTCTCCACAACACCTTTACCTGCTTGATTTGTCGATTACGGAGCTGTTGTACCTTCTGGTCAAGAATACGAACCGGTTGCTCCACATAGGACAAATCCTCCTCAATGGTCACTTCCTCGGGCTGGATTACATGCGACGGGTCCGGATAATACTTCTTCAGTTGAGATACATGGAATACATTATGAATTCCAGTAATAGTAGTGGGCAGTTGCAACCGATAAGCTACAATGCCAACTCTCTCAATGATCTCGTATGGACCCACATATCGAGGGTTCAACTTAGCTCGACGACCCATACGAACAATGCCTTTTCTCGGAGATAGCTTGAGAAAGACAAAATCACCCACTTCAAATTCCAAATCTCGTCTGCGGTTATCGGCGTAACTCTTCTGTCGACTCTGAGCAGTTCTCAAACGGTCTCGGATAAGTCTAACCTTTTCCAAGGTTTCTTGTATCATCTCGTTGAGAGACCTCTCTCCAGCTACTGGGGTAGAAACTCGGTCCTCCAAATCCCAATACAATGGTGATCTACACTTCCGACCATACAGTGCCTCGAACGGTGCCATACCAATAGATGCCTGATAACTGTTGTTATAAGCATACTCCACCAATGGCAAATGTTGTGCCCAGCTTCCTTGGTGATCCAAGACACACAATCTCAGAAGGTCTTCTAAAGTTTGAATGGTCCTTTGAGATTGACCATCCGTTTGCGAATGTGCTGCGGTACTAAAATTCAACTTAGTACCTAAGCCTTCATGTACTTGCTTCTAAAATCTCGAGACGAACTTTGGATCTCTGTCTGAGACAATGCTCACCGGAGTGCCATGAAGTCTAATTATCTCATCGCGGTAGACTTCGGCTAATTTCTCGGATGTGTAGGTGGTTTTAATGGGTAGAAAATGTGCCGATTTTGTCAATCTATCGACAATAACCCAAACACTATCAAAACCACCCCTAGCTACCGGTAAACCAGTCACAAAATCCATAGTGATCATCTCCCATTTCCACTGTGGAATCTCGAGTGGCTGTAGTAAACCTCCCGGTTTCTGGTGCTCAGCCTTCACTTGCTGGCAAACCAAGCAACTCTGCACAAACTGTGCAACATCTCGTTTCATATAGGTCCACCAGTAAACTTTCTTCAAATCCTCGTACATCTTGTTTCCTCCAGGATGCATCGAATACTTAGACTTATGAGCTTCCTCCAAAATTAATCGCCTAAGCTCTTCATCAGAAGGCACACACAGTCTACCCTGAAACCTTAGAGCTCCATTCTCATCAATAGAGAATTTCACATTTCGAGGCTCAGTAATATGTGCCTTGATATCCTGGAGCTCCTCGTCATGTTCTTGAGCCTCAAGAATCTTTCCTGCCAACTCATATCTCAAAGTGATATTGGCGAACATACACGACAGTTTGGATACTTCGAGATTTGACACGTGTACCCTACGACTTAAAGCATCAGCGACCACATTAGCCTTACCAGGATGGTATCGAATGGTACAAGTGTAATCGCCCAGAAACTCCATCCATCGTCGTTGTCTCATGTTCAACTCCTTTTGGGTAAACACGTACTTCAAGCTCTTATGATCCGTGAGGATAGTGAACTCAGGACCATAAAGATAGTGTCTCCACTTTCCCAACGCAAAGACTATAGCAGCTAGCTCAAGGTCATGGGTTGGGTAATTTCTTTCATATGGCTTCAGTTTTCTCGAAGCATATGCGATCACCTTTTCTCGTTGCATCAGTACACAACCCAAACCTTCCTTTGAAGCATCAGTGTAGACTATAAAGTCGTTGGTTCCCTCGGGAAGAGCTAGTATCGGGGCGGTGGTCAGCCTCTTTTTCAGCTCCTCGAAGCTTTCCTGACACTTGTCACTCCATACGAACTTAGGATTTTTCCCTGTTAAAGAGGACAAGGGTCCAGCTATCTTCGAATAATCCTTCACAAAACGGCGATAGTAACCAGCCAAACCAAGAAAACTTCTCACTTTAGTGACGGATTCGGGTCTCTTCCAATTGACTATCGACTCAATCTTCGACGGGTCAACCTCCAGACCTTCTCCAGAGATAATGTGTCCTAAGAAGGCTACCTTATCTAGCCAAAATTCACACTTGCTGAATTTGGCATACAATTTGTTGTTCTGAAGAGTTTCCAAGACAATTCGAAGATGTTTCTCATGATCCTCTTCAGATTTTGAGTAAACGAGAATGTCATCGATGAAAACAACAACAAACTGATCTAGATACGGCTGAAAAACTCGGTGCATCAAATCCATGAACACAGCCGGGGCATTCGTAAGGCCAAAAGGCATCACTACGAACTCGTAATGCCCATACCTCGAGTTTAGGGCAGTCTTAGGTATGTCTTCTTCCCTTACCCTAACTTGATAATAGCCTTGTCGCAGATCAAGCTTTGAGTAAACTTTCGAACCTTCCAACTGATCGAAAAGTTCCTCAATACGGGGCAGGAGGTACTTGTTCTTGACAGTGACTTGATTCAAGCCTCGATAGTCGATGCACATCCTCATAGTACCATCCTTCTTCTTCACGAACAGAACCGGTGATCCCCAAGGTGACGAACTAGGTCTCACAAAACCGTTATCCACCAGATCTTGCAGTTGAGTCTTCAGCTCCTTAAGCTCAGCAGGTGCCATCCTATACGGTGACTTCGAAATTGGTGCAGTGCCAGGTACCAGCTCGATGCTAAACTCCACTTCTCGTTCAGGGGGTACGGAATCCAGCTTCTCAGGGAAAACACCCTTGAACTCCTTAACCACCCTGACTTCCTCGATTTTTGGCTGATCTTTGGGTTTATTGATCAGATACGCCAAAAAGCAGGTAGCACCCTTCACGTACAGCTTCCTAGCTTCCATGGCAGACAGTAGAAACTTCTCATCCTTTCTCTTATCTCCTTTCCATACGACTTTCTCCTCTCCAGGTTTTCCCAGGGATATGGCCTTGGTTCGACAATCCAGTTGCGCGTAGTGCTCGGGCAGCCAATCCATACCCAGAATAACATCGTAGGTTGATAGAGGTAGAAATATTAGGTCGGCAGGGAAAGTTCTTCCTAGGATGGAAATCTCACATCGCTCGACGAACTTCTTAGTGATTAGACTAGCTCCCAAAGGCGTACATACTTCTAAAGCGTAGGGTAATACTTTGTACGGTAAAGCGAGTGATTCAGCAAATACTTCAGCAATAAATGAATGCGTAGCACCAGGATCAAATAAAGCTTTAGAAGAAGTTTGAGCGATCAGTAGCGTACCTTCAACCACAGTTGCGGTGTCAGGAACTTCATGACCGCCTATGCTGAAAACTCGGGGCTTCGCCATAGGACCCTTTCCATCATTTCTCGGAGCATAGTCTCCTGATCTTCCTCCCTTGACAATGACATGTCGGTTCGGACAGTGGCTAATCTTGTGATCCTTACTCCCACAAGCCAAGCATAAGCCCTGTCTTTTCCAGCAGTTGTGCTCATCGTGATTCACTCCTCCACAGTAGTTGCAATTCTTCCTTGCCTGGGACGACTGCCCAGACCCTCCATTAGTGTTGCGTGAACGGTTGTCATGCTGAGTACGGGGATACTTCGACGGTGGTGCCTGATATCCAGATTGATATCCTCCTCGATTCTCCCGCTTATACCCAGATTGGCTTCCTCCTCCATGGCTTCCAGAAGAACTAGAGTAGCTCCTCTTGCTCGAGTATGGCTTATCAGCCATCTTAATCTCCTTGAGACCACTCTCTACCTCGGAGGCGAGTTCGACAGCCTTGAGATAGGTAGGCATATTGGTCCCAAATAGACTGTACCGGATCTCAGAGTTGAGTCCCTTCACAAAGTGACGAACCTTCTCTCGTTCATCATCCTGGAAATGCGGCACGTACTTTAGTAACCGGGTAAACTCCGAGTCATAGTCGGCAACATCCATGTTCCCTTGCACCAAAGCTTGAAATTCATCTCTCCGGTTCTCGCGAACCAGGCGAGGCACGTACTTGTCCATGAAGTCCTTGGTGAAATTCTCCCAGGTACGAGCAACTCCCTCTTGTCTCCATCTCGCATTCACAGTCCTCCACCAGTTCCTGGCGGCTCCCACGAACTGGAAAGCAGCAAGCTCGATCTTCCTCTCGTCCGGATAGTGCAGGATCGAGAATAAGTTCTCCATGCCTTCGATTCAGAGCTCAGCCTTACGGGGATCTGGTGTTCCCTCGAACCTCTCAGGATGGAATCGGGTGAATCGCTCCGCAGCTTGATCGATGGTCTGGATCGGTGGTGGTGGCGGAGGCTGAAAAGGTGGTGTTGGTACTCCAGCGCGGCGAATGGTTTCGCTGAAATTCCCCAGAGCAGCGATGATACGGTCCACTTGGTCTCCATTTTCAGCGTGCTGATCGTCTCCACTTCCATTGCTGCTGGCACCACGAGCGTTTCTGCGACTCATTCTAACAAAGGGCACTACTTAGCAGTTGATTTAACAACCTCGAATCTCTAACTTAGGGAAGAGCAGAAAAACAAAGAACTAAGGCCAGTACTTAATCTTCTACAACAGGTATAAACTGAGCAGTGAAGAAGAAAACATGCCTTGAACTTTAAAACAAAAAGCAAAAACAAGAAAACAACGAAGTCTCAAAACAGTCAAGCATGCAATAAAACAAAAAGAAAACGGTCTCTACTCGTCTTAACGAGGAAAACAGAAAACCACAGAGTCAAATAAACGGAAAAGCATAAGCAGTCTCAGTCGGCTGAACTAAAAGGAAAAACTCGTTTGGCAGAAACAAAGAAGTTCGGTACGAGCTCGAAAAGGCAACTATCCTAGTAAGCGTCCTCGCTATCCTCCTCGGAACGTCTCTCGGGCACGTGAGCATCTCCTCCTTCTCCCTCAGAGGAGTCCTCCTCGGGATCTTCTTCGGATTCTTCTTCGTCTTCACTCTTGCCTCTACGGGATGGTCCGCAACCCTCGGGGAACGTCCTCCGAGCCTTCCTCCTGGGAATCCGGTTGCCAACATTGGACGCGGTTAACGTAACAAAGCCAGAGTGCTCCTTCGCGGCGCGTAAGGCTGTCTTCAGAAATCCGATCTCTGCCTCCTTCGTTGCTATCACATCTCGAAGCTTAAAGTTCTCCAGCCAGTAGTGATCACGTTCATGCACAACTCTATCCATCACGAATCCAGGGTAAACGCCAACAACAGGAACGGAGGTATACGGGTTGAATTCTCCTTCGACTAGACGATAACGAATAACCCTCTTCTCAGAACTCATACCTATCTATAAGCACACGCGTAGTTAACCAGTTAAAATCTACGCCAGAATCAAACAACCACGGAAGGTCAACGGTTTCAGAACGGGTCAAAGGTAGTCAGAAACAGAACAGAGAAGATGAGAAGACGGTTCAGGGTTAGTACGTAAGACTCGAATCAGAAAAACAACAGAAAAATACAAGACCTAACCAGCGACTCGGACCCTCACACACACCCCAAAGGTCAAAAGATCCTATCCTAGCAAGCTCGAGTTTGAACTCAAGCTCTGATACCAACTGTAACAGTACCGTTACATACCAAGTTTGGTGGAGAACAAGGTTGCGTTCTCTAGATTAGGTTGGAGACGAAGCAAGTGTGCTTTGGTTTCTGTTTGAATCGCTCTAGATAGGTGTTGTAAGGAACCTCAATCTTATCTTAGTGGATTCAGTCCTAGAAAGGACAAAGTGGATTAGTTGAGAGATTACGCCACTCTCAGATACCACTATAAAAGTGTTTGTGTGATTTACTTACTGTACTTGGTTTTCAGCAAATCATATCTATCTATACACTGTCACTCACATCACTTGCTGAAACCTTCTGTTACTGAAAAAGCACTTATTGTATCAAAGACTTCCGCTCTCTGATTTTAAGTATCAGCAAACCTAGTTACTGCAAAGTAACTTGCGCTTGCTGAGAAAGTTAAGTATCAGCAAACTCATTAATGAAAAGTAATAAGCACATGCTGAGAAAGTTTTTAAACAACGAAAGTTTGAAAAGACTATTCACCCCCCCCCCCCCTAGTCTTTTCTTGTTGTTTAAAGGGACCAACAAGTGGTATCAGAGCTGGAAGTTCTTTAACCTTCAGCACTGAACCTAGATCCCCTTAGGTGCTTTCCGTAAATCACTCTCACTTGATCAGTTTGGTAGTGCTTTGCTGACAGGATGTCTTTAGGTGATGCTCCCTTGCTGAAGCTGGAAAATTACGAAAAATGGCGAAACAACATGATGCTACATCTTGAGGCCATTAGTGATGAGATGGTCACTGTCATTAATGATGGACCTATCAAGATCACTAAGGTTGAAAGGAGTTTCCCTCACAAGACCACTGAAGCTGGAAAGGAAACTATCTTAGGCGAATCGGTGGATACCGTTGTGCCAAAACCGAGAGAGGAATGGACTTCTGATGAAGCTAAGAGATTCCGTCTTGATGGCCAAGCAAGAAACATCATCATTCGATCAACTCCGGATACCATACAGTGCAAACTGTGGGGTGCTAAAACTGCTAAGGAAGCTTGGAAAATGGTTCAAGATGTTTGTGTTGGATCTGACAAAACCAAGGAAAACAAACTTGAAGTACTTAATTAATGTTTCAAAACTTTAAACAAGGTACAAACGAGTCACTGGAAGACTTGGACTTCAGATTCACAACTCTTGTTAGTGAAATGGCAGCCTTGGGGGTTAGAAATCTTTACTCAGATTCTGAGAAGGTGAAAACCATCATCAGAAGTCTGAATCAAGAATGGATCCACACTCAGAATTTCTATTACAATCAAGGAATGCCAGATATTACACCAACAGAGTTGTTCTCTCATCTTGCTACTGTCAACTATGAGACAAAGCAAAGAGAAAATGTGTTTGCTGAAAAATCGCAAAACATTGCTCTTGCTGCAAAGCCGTTATCTTCTGAAAAGAAGAATGATAAAGAGCCTGCTGATGAAAACTCTTTGGTTGTCAAAAACATGAAGAAATTCATCAGTAAGGAACTTGAAAGGCGAAAAGCAAAAGAGAAGCTGAAAAAGCATCTTGGTAACAACTACCATAAGTACAAGAATGAGACCAGCTCGCTGAAGAAGCAAGCTCAACAAGAAACTTCATCAGAAGAACCAGCAGTTGGAAATGATCTATGCTTTTACTGCAAAAAGCCTGGACACTTCAAAGCTAATTGCCCTTTGCTGAAAGGCAAATCTGCTGAAAAGAAGAAGAAGTTCAAAAGAGCTTTTATTGCTGAAGAAAAGAAGAAGCTTCAAGCAAAGATCGACGCATTGTGCATTGATACTGGCTCCGAAGACAGTGAGGATGAAAGCTCAGACACTGACTATGAAGAAGCCACTCTAGACGTGGAGATTGGCAAAGAAGTTTGTGGAATAGCTATGGAAGCTTATCCAGATGTGTCAAATTACGAGTTCTGCCTCATGGCCGGTCAGGTAAACAACCCTACCTCTGACTCAGACTTTGAAAGTGAAGACGAGATTGACCTTGACAAGATTCAAGGAGAAATCGAAAGATTTGAGAAAACTCTGAGCAGACAGCAAGAGAAACTACAGATTGCTGAAACTCTGACCAAGCAGATTACTGAAAAGTATGTCTTGCTGAAGGAAGAGACAGAAGAAAAGGATGCTGAAATAAGGCGTCTTAAGAAGTTGATTGCTGAAGCTACAGAGAAGAATTCTCAAATGGCATTAGAATTGGAAGAATATCAGTCCTCAATTCTAAAGTTACTTGCTGAAATCCAAGAGATGAAAAAGATGAAAATCAATTTCAAATCTTATGCTGACGCAAGTAATACGCTGACTGAACTAAACTGTTATTTGAGAGATCCATCTCAGAAAGAAGGTTTAGGTGCAACGTATGAAGGTGATGACGTAGAAATCTTGAGTAAAGACAAATCACCGATTTCCTTCGTACGTGCTACTGATAGTGGTCAACCAGAACTCTATCAGTTTGGTCAATTTAAGGTTGCTGAAACATGCAATCAAGTACCTACGACCATAAAGCCCGCTGTTGCTACTCAAAGTAACAAGACTTTAAAAGGAAAATAGGTTGCTGAGAAGCAAACTGTAAAGAAGAAGGATGCTGTGAAGCATTCCGCCAAACAAGTTGCTGAAAAGCAATTTGTTAAGTCAAAAGGCAAGATTACTAAAAGTAATCAGAAGACCTTTGCTGACAAACTTGAATCAAGTAAGGTTGCTGACACAAAAGCTCAGCATTCTCCGAAAAGTGGACTCGGTTTCAAAACCAAGCAAAGTCAACTTTTTCACGAGTATAAGCAAAGTCAGCAAAGATACTTCAAAGAGATGAAGAAAATCAAGCCTAAGAGTTCTGAAAAGACTCTTAATGCTAGGGCTAGAAGGAACCTTGCTAGAAAAGAACTTACTGAAAAGTATGTTCAGCAAAAAGGTCAACCGAGCAAGACACCACATCAGAAAGTGGACTTGATGAGCACGAATCAAAAGTCTTTCAGCTCAAAACCTTCTAGTTCCTCAACAAGTAGAAAACAAGTCAAAGTTGAAAAACTTAAGACTTGGGTTTCCACTGGACGCATTCTTGAACATGTTAATGGACATCCAATACAGGATAATTAACTTGTTTGCTCTTGATTGTGCAGACTTCAGCCACGGAGACAAACGATGCAATCTGGCACTTTGACAGTGGTTGTGGAAAGCACATGACGGGCAACAAGAATAACCTTATAAACTATAGACGGTGGTCTAAAGGTCCAACAATAAGGTTTGCTGGTGGAGGCTCCGGTTCTACAAAAGGCTATGGTCACGTGAAGTTAGGATGCATAACCATTACTGGAGTTCTTTATGTCAAAAATCTTAAGTTTAACCTTTTCAGCATGAGTCAGTTTGCTGATAAAGGATACTTCATCAAAATCAAAAGTGATGAATGTAAACTTATAGATTTTGAGACTAAAAAGGTAATTATGATTGCAAGAAGATCAGGAGGCTTGTACACCGTAGATTGGTCTTCAGCAATCGTTGAAAAATGCCTTGTCTCAGATTGACGAACGCGTTTGGATGTCGGGTCCAAAGCAAATCAAATAAATTTGTATTTAGCCAAAGGCAATTCACAACTACAACGAAAACCGTAGTGCAGCAGTAGAATAACCTCGAGTGTCGATCTCTAAGGACTATAACTAGCTTTATCTAATCTAATTTAGAATATAAAAACAGCAGACGGCTTAGCAAAGGTTTTTCTTAACAGATAATGGAGATTGGTGATAGTATGGTCCTTCAAATCATAACGGGTTAATAATCATGCGTAAATTCCTCGGTTTTGCATAGAGATCTTTGATCAATGAATTGTCCAGTTGTAATTATCAAACACTACGAAGATATAGATTTAGATAGGTCAAAGACCAATGAATTGTCCAATTGTGTGCAATAATTAATCAACAATACGAAGATAGAGATTTAGATAGATCAAAGAAATAAAGCAATAACACGGAGTATAATGCGCGATATAGACATTAACATAATTATCAACCCTTCGCTAAGAATTCACATACTATCACCAACGAGAAGTTTAGCTACTCACAGTTGTCATGCAATCAACAGAAATCATAGAAGAAAACATGTTGAAAGATATATAAAAATAAGTAGAAAAACTGTAAGATACAATGTTACCGAAGGTTGTCAGTCTCCGAAGAATCGCGATCTTACAAGCTCCAAACTGCTATGAAAAAGTATCTCCTAAGCTAAGAACCCCCAGAACAGGCTCTGGGAAGTTCCTACCTAAAACTACAGAGAAAGGTGAGAGAGAAGGTCTGGAAAAGTATGAAAAACGGAGAAAAACTGAGCAACTATATATAGGCTAGGAATTGTGTGGGGCGAAGGGCCCCACACACCGGGCGATTCGCCTGGTGTGGGGCGATTCGCCCCACGTCTCGGGCGATTCGCCCGGGAGGTTTTTTCGGCCAGATACGCGTTTTCGACGCGTTTTTAGCCTCCAGATTCGACCCCTAGACTTCAAATCCTATCCGGAATCTTTCAGATACTCCTGTTAGACTTCTGGAACACCAATTCCTTGTCAACTTCAATATAATTGTCCGGAAAACCTCATTTTTCAACCAAAACCTGTAAAATAAAAACTAAAGTGAAACGTGACACTATTCTAATAAAATGCACTAAAATATAGCTAAATTAACATAGAGGATAACTAAAATAGGTGAAAAAGACTTAAATGAAAGTGTAAAATACACATTCATCAAACTCCCCAAACCGAACCTTTGCTTGTCCTCAAGCAACTAAGCTAGACTCTAATGCAAAAAACAATGCAACAAACAAAATGGAGTCTCATGCCAAATAAAATGAACTAATCTACTGAATCTATCAAAAAAACATATGAACAAGAACCATATAAGTCAAAACATGAATATAGGTTGAAGAATGCCTCGATTGGCTCATACACATCCACATAAGCACTTATGTCAAGACAAGATAGTCTCTCGTAACATTCTCTACCTGGACCTAGTCAGTGACGACGTAATGAAACATGTTAAGATACGAATGGTTGTCCCGTGCCTATGAAACTGAGGACTTACTGCTGTTCACCAAGTTAAGACTTTTCCTCAAAGAGGTCGAACTAGTACTGGCTCTCATCAAACGAAGGAGGGTTCCCTATAAAAGATAACACTCCCCTATTCTACCCATCTCTCAATCAAAGCCTTAAGATTTTCACCACTTCCTGAATGGACGGACGAGGGTGGTCTAGAACAGATGACACTCAAAAACAAAAGACGAAAAATAGAAAATTACAACACGATTACGAACATTACAAGAATTGGAAAATGAGACACAACACTTTGCTAAACTGCTTTTTGGCTTTCCTTTTTGGACCCTTCTTTGCTTTTTTGGGGTCTTTTCTTTTTTTCTCTTCTTTTTTTTCTTTTCCAGTTTTTTTTGTGGAATATTTTTCTTTTTCTTTTTTTTTTCGTTTTTTTTTAAGCCAGCAGTAGCACAACGAAAAAGAAATGACTCACGAACGAATTCCACAAACCTATTCGAAAGAATAGGTTGGAGTACAAAATTTACGAGAAAGAAAAAATAAACTCACAACACAGAAATGAGAAAAAAGAAAAACAAGTCTAATGATGGTGCAACCCCCTCCCCAAACCTATTCAGAAGAATAGGTTACAAACAAAGGATCACACAACCTCACACTACCTCCTTCCTAGGCATTTAGCAATCTCAAAGCATGGTGAAGACTCGTTGCCTCTTAGGTACATAATTACTCGGGAAAACAACCATAAGATCCTAACATGCATCATCCTATTATAAAGGCCTTCGTGAACCGCAGTAGAGAAAACACCACTAAGTGATGTCGAGACTACCAAGCTTAACTAAGTGCAATACATAAATGTGACAAGCCAAGCGAGAAAAACCTCAAACAAATTCATAGAGATGAAGCATATGATTAATGGCATAGTTAGTTGATCTACCCAATAAAAAAGTTCAAAAAATTCGGCAATAAACTCCATATACAACATGCAAGACTATCCTAGGATGAATGTAGTGTATGCAACCTAAAAAACTAAGAAAGCAGTAAACGTGCAAATGCAAATGCAGACGGATAAAGCATGCAAGGTACTATACTCAACCTACCAATTCCAAGCTCTAAACCATCAATGGCAAGCTCCAAACTAACAACTCTAGTTCACTTAAATCCCATCCCCCCTCATGATTTAATGCTAGTCCCTAGCAGTAAGAAAATGAGGAAATAAGATGTGATACTAGATGTTACCGCATGGTTTGGCCTCGGTCGGCTGAGTATGCTGCTTGTGAGTTATTGGGACTGCTCTGGGAGCCTTATATGTGATCATCGGGGCTTGTGGTAGTGGCGGTAGTTCTATTAATAGGCCGGATAAGAACAACTCCTCCATCTGTATCATCATTGTCCGTATGGCCTTCATTGTCACTACTGTCATCACCACCATCACCAGTAGAGTTGCAGAGTCGAAGAGAATCTTCAAGATTGGCAGCCTCTGTTATGGAATGGTCCATCCTGTAGCCCTCCAATAGGTGGTGAACTGTTGAAGGGGAAAGATCAGTGGTATCAGAGCCTCCCTCTCCAATGTTTTACACCCCGAGGAGGTTGCAGCAAGCTGCTCGGATACTCAGAGGTTATCTTCCATTTTTTTCTATGTCGACCACATTCTCTACGGTTGATGTTGATGAATGTGTATTTTACACTTTCATTTGAGTCTTTTTCACCTATTTTAGCTATCCTCTATGTTAATTTAGCTATATTTTAGTGCATTTTATTATAATAGTGTCACGTTTCCCTTTAGATTTTATTTTACAGGTTTTGGTTGAAAAACGTGGATTTCCGGGCAATTATATTAAAGTTGACAAGGAATTGGTGTTCTAGAAGCCTATTTGGAGTATCTGAAGGTTTTCGGATAGGATTTGGAGTCTAGGGGTCGAATCTGGAGGTTAGAAGGCCACTAGAAGTCAGAAACCGAGTCCGAAAAGGGGAAGAAATCCAAAAACGCGTCGAAAATGTGGAAATTCCAGAAAATGCTCCCGGGAGAATCGCCTGGGATGTGGGGCGAATCGCCCCACACCAGGCGACTCGCCCGGTGTGTGGGGCGAAGGGCCCCACAGTATTTCGAACACTATATAGTTGCTCATATTTTCTCCGAAATTCATACTTTTCCAGACCTATTCTCTCACCTTTCTCTGTAGTTTAAGGTAGGAACTTCCCAGAGCCTGTTCTGGGGGTTCGTAGCTTCGGAGACACTTTTCATAGCAGTTTCGAGCTTGTAAGATCACGATTCTCGGAGACTGACAACCTTCGATAACATTGTATCTTACGGTTTATTCTACTTATTTTTATATATATTTCAACATATTTTCTTCTACGATTTCTGTTGATTGCATGACAACTATGAGTAGCTAAACTTATCGTTGGTGGTAGTATGTGAATTCTTAGCGAAGGGTAGATAATCATGCTAATGGCTATATCGCGCATCATACTCCGTGTTATTGCTTTATTTCGTTGATCAGGCGCAACCTATATCTTCGTATGTTGATTAATTATTATGCACAATTGGACCCTCGTCGACCTATGCATATCTATATCTTCGTAGTGTTGAATAATTACGGAACACAGTTGGACAATAGTGTTTGACTTGTCAGTATCTATATCTTCGTAGTGTTTAATAATTACAACATGACAATTGATTGATCAAAGATCTCCATGCAAAACCGAGGAATTTACGCATGATTATTAACCCGTTATGCTTTGAAGGATCATACTATCACCAATCTCCGTTATCTGTTAGAAAAACTTTGCTATACCGTCTGCTGTTTTTATATTCTTTAGTTAAATAGATAAAGCTAGTTATAGTCCTTAGAGAACGACACTCGAGGTCATTCTACTGCTACACTACGGTTTTCGTTGTAGTTGTGAATTGCCTTTGGCTAAATAACAAATTTATTTGATTTGCTCGGAGCACGACATCCGCGCGTTCATCAAATTGGCGCCGCTGCCGGGGCCTATACTCCTTTTTTCTGTTTAATTTGTTTATATTTTCAGCATTCAACTCCTAATTCTAGTAGTTTTAGTTTTCCTTTTTAATCTCTCTCTGATACTGCTTTCCTAGTCAGTTTATAATTCTCCTTTCCTAGCCTTAGTAGTATTCGATATCTAGAAATATTCTCGATTTTCGAAATTTCTAACAAGGCTAATTTTTAGTTTTGAGTTACTCCTGATACAAATTTCCAGGTATGACGACCTTAAAAGCCCGCTTGACGCCTACGTTCTCGCAAGTCAGGAGGGGGTCAGCTATATACTTGGAAGAAGAGTTATCGGGGTATGAGGTAACAAGCTCCATAGTAAGAAGGATACCGAGGTTCGAAGATGGAGAGGATATGAATCCGATAAGCTTCATCAGGTCCTATGAAGAGGAAATAGCAAAAGTTCCAGCAAAGGGGTTCACCGAGGATCAATTATGCAGGAAATTATTTCCTTTTGCTTTGGGATATGAACCGAGGATATGGATAGCTAGGTTAGCACCAGGATCACTGAGGACCTGGAGCCAAGTAGTAGAGGAGTTCTTGGCACGTTTCATGCCTTACCATGAGACGATTGCACTACGGAATCGGATCGATCACTTCAAGCAAGGAGAATACGAGCGGTTCTGTGACACCTATGAACGTTTTGAGCTATATTAACGTGAGTGCCCGCACCACCGTTTCGATGATGGGGAGCTGGTTTGGTTTTTTGTTGGAGGACTACGTGATGAAGTTAGGCTTCAAGTGGATGGGATGTGTGGAGGTTTAGAAGAATGTACAGTTGAAGAGGCAGTGAAGGTCTTTCAAAAGTACGCCAATGGATTCGCACAATCCGAGAAAATAATGTCGAATGAAGTACCAACATATACTCAAATCAAGACGAAACTGACGGGTTATGCGAAGGATATTCTGAGGACGAAGACATCAGTGAGGAGGAGGAACTTGCGTTTTACGTAGGGATTAAAGCCATTGAGAGTGTTTTCTAGATAGCACACGCATGGCAAGCTGAGAACAATCTTCGCATCGAGAAGGCTTTTGAAGCGGTCGAAGTAACTGAGCAACTATCAAAGAGCTTAGCCTACTGAAGTGTGGAAGGTGCGGTAAATCAGTCAAGGACACCCCCCTGGAAGTAGTGAGCAAACCCACCGAGGTAGGGGAAAAATCGCCCCCCAACTCCAGGGAACCGGTAGATCCTAGTCCTCCCGATGAGACACCTGAAACTGATCCCGAGCCACCTCCAGCTGTTGAAACTAAGGAGAATGAGTGCGAAGAGGTGAATCTACTACTCCGAGGAGGCAAGATGACCAAAATTCCTAACTTCGTACGTCCTAAACGGATGGAATCTACTGAGATTGATAATACAAGACCAAGCACAGAACAAGAGGTTAGCGGAAGTTCCAAGAACCTCAAGAAGTTCCAGAAAGGAATGATGAACCAAGACCATCTGTGGTAGACATAGATGATGACGAGGTCGAGGTAGGAACTAGTATACCAGGGGAACTTCACAAATCTTCCAATCCATATGTGCCTCCGAAGCCACATGTGCCATTCCTGAGTCGGATCAAACCAGCCAAGAAGGATATTAAAGATTCACCCCTATTCCAACGCCTTTCAAAAGTGGAAGTCATTTGCCTCTCTTAGAGTTAATCCAGAACATTCCAGCTTATACGAAATCTTTCGTGAGATCAAGAACAAAAGGATTACTTCAGGAAAGGAAGTGAATGGGGTGAAACGGTCAACTCGATTGCCGGATTGCCCGTGAAGAAAGGATCCTGGAACTTCATCATCGACAATCGCCTTAGGGAATGGACGAACTACGAAGGCAATGCTTGACTTAGGAGCTAGCATTAACTTAATGCCGTATTCAGTGTACAAGGCCCTGGAACTCGAGAATTGACACCAACTGATATGGTCGTCCAAAGGGCGGACCAAGTGTGAAGAGGCCGGTCGGGATAATAGAAGACATCCTTGTGAAGGTGGGCAAATTGATAATCCCAGCTGATTTGTGAGTATGAAGTCCGCGGACGGGGAAAGAGCCATATCCGTGAGCACCTAGTACTACTTGGGAGACCATTCATGGCAACTACCAAACATGCCTTGAACTTAAGGGCAAGAAAATAACCATGGAGGTAATGGGCGAGAAGATTGAGTTGGTAGGATGTAGCATCAGAGAAAGAAGTTGCGGAGGAGTTAAAATTTGTCGATTGCTATGAATCCGTGATTCCCGAATTTCATCATTGCCATGGTAATCGTGAACCACTTGAGGAGGCACTAACAATGCGAGCTGAGACGTGCTAGCATGACCGAAGAAGCAAGGA
>CM051457.1:89372525-89411803 GCA_028274465.1 Plantago ovata | reverse complement strand
TAAACTTATCGTTGGTGTAGTATGTGAATTCTTAGCGAAGGGTAGATAATCATTTCTATGGCTATATCGCGCATCTATCTCCGGTGTTATTGCTTTATTTCGTTGATCAGGCGCAACCTATATCTTCGTATGTTGATTAATTATTATGCACACTTGGCCCTCGTCGACCTATGATATTATATCTTCGTAGTGTTGAATAATTCGAACACAATTGGACATAGTGTTTTGACTTGTCAGTATCTATATCTTCGTAGTGTTTAATAATTACAACATGACAATGATTGATCAAAGATCTCCATGCAAACGAGGAATTTACGCATGATTATTAACCGTTATGCTTTGAGGATCCTACTATCACAATCTCCGTTATCTTTTAGAAAAACTTGCTATACCGTCTGCTGTTTATATATTCTTTAGTTAATAGATAAAGCTAGTTATAGTCCGTAGAGAACGACACTCGAGGTCATTCTACTGCTACACTACGGTTTTCGTTGTAGTTGTGAATTGCCTTTGGCTAAATAACAAATTTATTTGATTTGATGGAGCACGACATCCGCGCGTTCATCAAATTGGCGCCGCTGCCGGGGCCTATACTCCTTTTTCTGTTTAATTTGTTTATATTTTCAGCATTCAACTCCTAATTCTAGTAGTTTAGTTTTCCTTTTAATCTCTCTCTGATACTGCTTCCTAGTCAGTTTCTAATTCTCCTTTCCTAGCCTTAGTAGTATTCGATATCTAGAAATATTCTCGATTTTCGAAATTTCTAACGAGGCTAAATTTTAGTTTTGAGTTACTCCTGATACAAATTTCCAGGTATGACGACCTTAAAAGCCCGCTTGACGCCTACGTTCTCGCAAGTCAGGAGGGGGTCAGCTATATACTGGAAGAAGAGTTATCGGGGTATGAGTTAACAAGTTCCATAGTGAGAAGGATACCGAGGTTCGAAGATGGAGAGGATATGAATCCGATAAGCTTCATCAGGTCCTATGAAGAGGAAATAGCAAAAGTTCCAGCAAAGGGGTTCACCGAGGATCAATTATGCAGGAATTATTTCCTTTGCGTTGGGATATGAACCGAGGATAGGGATAGCAAGGTTAGCACCAGGATCACTGAGGACCTGGAGCCAAGTATAGAGGAGGTCTTGGCACGTTTCATGCCTTTACCATGAGACATTGCACTACGGAATCGATCGATCACTTCAAGCAAGAGAATACGAGCCGTTCTGT
This sequence comes from Plantago ovata, assembly GCA_028274465.1. NCBI lineage: Eukaryota > Viridiplantae > Streptophyta > Magnoliopsida > Lamiales > Plantaginaceae > Plantago > Plantago ovata. The sequence goes on along the minus strand of CM051457.1, from coordinate 89,410,577 downwards.
GACACCGATGAACGTTTTGAGCTGTAGATTACGGAGTGCCCGCACCACCGTTTCGATGATGGGGAGCTGGTTTGGTTTTTTGTTGGAGGACTACGTGATGAAGTTAGGCTTCAAGTGGATGGGATGTGTGGAGGTTTAGAAGAATGTACAGTGAAGAGGCAGTGAAGGTCTTTCAAAAGTACGCCAATGGATTCGCACAATCCGCGAAAATAATTCGAATGAAGTCCCAACATATACTCAAATCAAGACGAAACTGACGGGTTATGCGAAGGATATTCTGAGGACGAAGACATCAGTGAGGAGGGAACTTGCGTTTTACGTAGGGATTAAAGCCATTAGAGTGTTTTTCTAGATAGCACACGCATGGCAAGCTGAGAACAATCTTCGCATCGAGAAGGCTTTTGAAGCGGTCGAAGTAACTGAGCAACTTATCAAAGAGCTTAGCCTACTGAAGTGTGGAAGGTGCGGTAAATCAGTCAAGGACACCCCCCTGGAAGTAGTGAGCAACCCACCGAGGTAGGGGAAAAATCGCCCCCCAACTCCAGGGAACCGGTAGATCCTAGTCCTCCCGATGAGACACCTGAAACTGATCCCGAGCCACCTCCAGCTGTTGAAACTAAGGAGAATGAGTGCGAAGAGGTGAATCTACTACTCCGAGGAGGCAAGATGACCAAAATTCCTAACTTCGTACGTCCTAAACGGATGGAATCTACTGAGATTGATAATACAAGACCAAGCACAGAACAAGAGGTTAGCGGAAGTTCCAAAGAACCTCAAGAAGTTCCAGAAAGGAATGATGAACCAAGACCATCTGTGGTAGACATAGATGATGACGAGGTCGAGGTAGGAACTAGTATACCAGGGGAACTTCACAAATCTTCCAATCCATATGTGCCTCCGAAGCCACATGTGCCATTCCTGAGTCGGATCAAACCAGCCAAGAAGGATATTAAAGATTCACCCCTATTCCAACGCCTTTCAAAAGTGGAAGTCAATTTGCCTCTCTTAGAGTTAATCCAGAACATTCCAGCTTATACGAAATTCTTTCGTGAGATCAAGAACAAAAGGATTACTTCAGGAAAGGAAGTGAATGGGGTTGAAACGGTCAACTCGATTGCCGGATTGCCCGTGAAGAAAAGGATCCTGGAAGCTTCATCATCGACATCGCCTTAGGGAATGGACGAACTACGAAGGCAATGCTTGACTTAGGAGCTAGCATTAACTTAATGCCGTATTCAGTGTACAAGGCCCTGGAACTCGGAGAATTGACACCAACTGATATGGTCGTCCAAATGGCGGACCAAAGTGTGAAGAGGCCGGTCGGGATAATAGAAGACATCCTTGTGAAGGTGGGCAAATTGATAATCCCAGCTGATTTTGTAGTAATGAAGTCCGCGGACGAGGGAAAGAGCCATATCCGTGAGCACCTAGTACTACTTGGGAGACCATTCATGGCAACTACCAACACATGCCTTGAACTTAAGGGCAAGAAATAACCATGGAGGTAATGGGCGAGAAGATTGAGTTGGTAGGATGTAGCATCAGAGATAAGAAAGTTGCGGAGGAGTTAAAATTTGTCGATTGCTATGAATCCGTGATTCCCGAATTTCATCATTGCCATGGTAATCGTGAACCACTTGAGGAGGCACTAACAATGCGAGCTGAGACGTGCTACATGACCGAAGAAGCAAGAGAACTAGTTGAAATAATGGATAGCACCCCAGAAATTCCCGCAGGAGAAGAGGTACTTGAACCTTTAGATGAAGAAGAAGAAGAAAGTGGGTTTCCTGAAGAACCTAGCTTAGAATTGAAATCGCTTCCTGCGCACCTCAAGTATGTGTACTTAGGAGAAAATCAGAAGAAGCCTGTAATTGTCTCCTCACATCTCTCCGACAATGAAGAGGGTAAGCTGATTGAAGTATTGAAGGAAAATTCCGCAGCTATAGGATGGGGGATCAGTGATATCAAAGGAATTATCCCTACACGATGCATGCACAACATCACTCTAGAACAAGATGCCAAACCCGTTAGGCAACCTCAGCGAAGGATAAATCCAACCATGCAAGAGGTGGCAAAAAAAGAAGTGACCAAGTTGCTAGATGCTGATATGATTTACCCCATTCCTGATAGTCGATGGGTGAGCCCAGTACATGTAGTTCCTAAGAAATCAGGAGTCACGGTGGAAGAGAATGAGAAGGGAGAATTGGTACCGGTTAGGAAAACCACTGGATGGCGGATGTGCATTGACTATAGAAGATTAAATGCCGCCACTAAAAAAGACCACTTCCCCTTACCATTTATAGATGACATGCTAAACCGCCTTGCGGAGCGGAAGTTTTATTGTTTTCTTGATGGTTTATCAGGTTTCTACCAGATTTCGATTGCACCGGAGGATCAGGAGAAGACGACATTCACTTGCCCATTCGGAACATTTGCCTATAGGAGGCTGCCATTTGGACTATGCAATGGTCCCGCCACTTTTCAAAGGTGCATACTTTCTGTTTTCTCTGACATGGCAACTAAATTTGTTGAAGTTTTCATGGATGATTTTTCCCTTTTTGGTGATTCCTTTGATGAATGCTTGCAAAGATTAGATCTAGTTTTGAAAAGGTGCATTGAATGCAACTTGACCTTAAGCTGGGAGAAGAGTCATTATATGGTTAGAGAAGGCATTGTTCTAGGACATGTAGTTTCTGAAAGAGGTATTGAGGTAGACAAGGTTAAGATCGAAATCATTGAAAAACTTCCCCCACCTACTTGTGTGAAAGAATTGCAATCTTTTCTTGGCCATTTAGGTTTTCATAGGAGGTTTATTAAAGATTTTTCGAAAATTGTTAAACCTTTAAGTAGCTTGCTTGCTAAAGATGTGGTTTTCCATTTCTCTAATGAATGCTTAGTTGATTTTAATACCCTTAAGGGAAAGCTTGTTTCTGCTCCCATTTTTGTGCCGCCTGACTGGAATCTTCCTTTTGAAATTATGTTTGATGCTTCGAATTTTGCTATGGGTGTTGTTTTATGTCAAAAAGTTGATAAGCAGTATCGTGTGATTTATTATGTTAGTAAGACTCTAGACTCTACGCAGGTTAATTATACAACTACTGAAAAGGAATTTTTAGCTGTTGTCTTTGCTTTACAAAAGTTTAGGTCTTATTTAATTGGCCATCCTGTGAGTGTCCATACTGATCATGCAGCTTTGAGACATTTGATAGCTAAGCAAGATTCTAAGCCTAGATTAATCCGTTGGGTCCTTTTGCTGCAAGACTTTGATTTGACCATAGTGGATAGAGCTGGTAGGGAGAATTTAGTAGCAGATCATTTATCTAGAATACCTAATATCCATGTAGATTCGATACCCATCAATGAAGACCTTCCTGATGAGCACTTAATGAAGGCTAATGAAGAGCCATGGTATGCTGATATTGTAAACTATTTGGATATGAATGTTTGCCCCACTAACTTTTCAGCCTCATACAAGAGAGCTCTTGCCATGCGATGCAGGACTTACATATGGGATGATCCGCATCTATTCAAGGAAGGAGCTGATGGGATTTTAAGGAGATGCGTGCCACAAGAAGAGCAACAAAGTCTACTGAGCCATTGCCATGAGCTTAATTGTGGGGGACAATACAGTGGGTTGAAAACAACACGCAAGGTACTGCAAGCAGGATTTTTCTGGCCAACAATATACAAAGATGCTCGAAGTTTTGTGAAGAATTGTGACCCATGTCAACGAGGTGGTGGTATTGGCAAGAAAGATGAAATGCCCCTTCAAGGGAATCTAGTAGTAGAACCTTTCGATGTATGGGGCATTGATTTCATGGGACCATTTCCATCCAGTGGAGGCTATGAATACATTCTTGTTGCAGTGGACTATGTGACTAAATGGTTGGAGGCAATTCCGACAAAAACAAATGACGGCGCAGTGGTTATGAAGTTCTTGAAGGAAGTAATATTCTCGAGATTTGGGTGCCCTAGGACAATCATCAGTGATGGAGGGTCACACTTCGTCAATAGAACGTTTGCCTCCCTTCTTAAGAAATACAGTGTCCACCATAGTATCGCTACACCTTATCACCCATAGACGTCGGGACAAGTCGAAGTCAGCAACCGTCAAATCAAGAAGATCCTGGAGCGAGTAGTGAAGCCTAGTAGGAAGGATTGGGCAGGAAAATTGAATGATGCACTTTGGGCATACAGAACTAGCTACAAGACGGTGATCGGGACCACTCCGTATAGACTTGTGTATGGAAAAGCATGTCATCTTCCCGTAGAATTGGAACACAAGGCATATTGGGCCATAAAAGCACTCAATCCTTACATGGGAAAAGCTGGCGAGGAACGATTGTTGCAACTAGATGAGCTTGATGAATTACGACTAGGTGCTTATGAAAATGCCAAGATCTACAAGGAACGTACTAAGAAGTATCATGATCGTGGTATAGTACGTAAGGAATTGATTCCTGGACAAAAAGCTTTGGTATTTAATTCTCGCCTTCGACTATTTCCTGGAAAGCTCCGTACTCGTTGGGATGGACCGTACGAAATTATCGAAGTTGCTCCCCATGGACATGTAAAACTCTTTGATCCAAAGACGGGCAATACCTTCAAGGTGAATGGCCAGCGAGTGAAGCCATACTTCGAGATATCTAGTGATCAAAGGGAGGTTGATCACCTTGAGCTTACCCTTACCGCCTCCACTGAAGGTTAGTGTGTTTTGTTGTTTTGTTTTCTCACGAGTTTGATTGAGTATTATAGGTCACTGATACAAACATTAGCTCTCACATTGGATCCACTTTCGACGTTCGGGATGAGCGACGACGTTCAGGTTTGGGGAGGAGGTTATCGCTGGTTATCTCTATACTTATCTTGCTTATGATATCCTCGTGAAATTTTTTGCATTTGCACGTTTACTGCTTTCCAAGGATAGTCTTGCATGTTTTATATGGAGTTTATTGCCGAATTTTTTGAACTTTTTTATTGGGTAGATCAACTAACTATGCCATTAATCGTATGCTTCATCTCTATGAATTTGTTTGAGGTTTTTCTCGCTTGGCTTGTCACACTTATGTATTGCGCTTAGTTAAGCTTGGTAGTCTCGACATCACTTAGTGGTGTTTTCTCTAATGCGGTTCACGAAGGCCTTTATAATAGGATGATGCATGTTAGGGTCTTATGGTTGTTTTCCCGAGTAATTATGTACCTAAGAGGCAACATGTCTTCACCATGCTTTGAGATTGCTAAATGCCTAGGAAGGAGGTAATGTGAGGTTGTGTGATCCTTTGTTTATAACCTATTCTTCCGAATAGGATTGCGGAGGGGGTTACACCATCATTAGACTTGTTTTTCGTTTTTCATTTCCGTATTGTGAGTTTATTTTTCCTTTTCCGAAAATTTTGTACTCCAACCTATTCTTTCGAATAGGTTTGGGGAAGTCGTTGCGAGTCATTTGTTTCTCTTTTAGCAAAGAAGGGTCCAAAAAAGACCCCGAAAAAGCAAAGAAGGGTCCAAAAAAGAAAGCCAAATAGCAGTTTAGCAAAGTGATTGTGTCTCATTTTCCAATTTTTGTAATGTTCGAAATCGTGTTGTAATTTTCTATTTTTTATCTTTTGATTTTGAGTGTCATCTGTTCTAGACCACCCTCGTCCTGCCATTAAGGAAGTGGTGAATAGCTTAAGACTTTGCTTGAGCGATGGGTAGAATAGGGGAGTGTTATCTTTTATAGGGAACCCTCCTTCGTTTGATGAGAGCAAGTACTGGTTCGACCTCTTTGAGGGAAAGTCTTAAACTTGGTGAATAGCAGTAAGTCCTCAGTTTCATAGGCACGGGACAACCATTCGTGTCTTAGCATGCTTCATTACGTCGTCACTGACTAGGTCCAGGTAGAGAATGTTACGAGAGACTATCTTGTCTTGACATAAGTTCTTATGTGGATGTGTATAAGTCAATCGAGGTATTCTTCAACCTATATTCATGCTTTGATTTATATGGTTTTTGTTCATATGTTTTTTGATAGATTCAGTAGATTAGTTCATTTTATTTTGCATGAGACTCCATTTTATGTGTTGCATTGTTTTTTGCATTAGAGTCTAGCTTAGTTGCTTGAGGACAAGCAAAGGTTCGGTTTGGGGAGTTTGATGAATGTGTATTTTACACTTTCATTTGAGTCTTTTTCACCTATTTTAGCTATCCTCTATGTTAATTTAGCTATATTTTAGTGCATTTTATTAGAATAGTGTCACGTTTCCCTTTAGATTTTATTTTACAGGTTTTGGTTGAAAAACGAGGATTTCCGGGCAATTATATTGAAGTTGACAAGGAATTGGTGTTCCAGAAGCCTATTTGGAGTATCTGAAGGTTTCCGGATATAATTTGGAGTCTAGGGGTCGAATCTGGAGGTTAGAAGGCCACTAGAAGTCAGAAACCGAGTCCGAAAAGGGGAAGAAATCCAAAAACGCGTCGAAAACGTTGAAATTCCGGAAAAATGCTCCCAGGCGATCGCCCGGGATGTGGGGCGAATCGCCCCACACCAGGCGACTCGCCCGGTGTGTGGGGCGAAGGGCCCCACAGTATTTCGAACACTATATATAGTTGCTCAGATTTTCTCCGAAATTCATACTTTTCCAGACCTATTCTCTCACCTTTCTCTGTAGTTTTAGGTAGGAACTTCCCAGAGCCTGTTCTGGGGGTTCGTAGCTTAGGAGACACTTTTTCATAGCAGTTTGGAGCTTGTAAGATCGCGATTCTTCGGAGACTGACAACCTTCGGTAACATTGTATCTTACGGTTTATTCTACTTATTTGTATATATCTTTCAACATGTTTTCTTCTATGATTTCTGTTGATTGCATGACAACTATGAGTAGCTAAACTTATCGTTGGTGGTAGTATGTGAATTCTTAGCGAAGGGTAGATAATCATGCTAATGGCTATATCGCGCATTATACTCTGTGTTATTGCTTTATTTCGTTGATCAGGCGCAACCTATATCTTCGTATGTTGATTAATTATTATGCACAATTGGACCCTCGTCGACCTATGCATATCTATATCTTCGTAGTGTTGAATAATTACGGAACACAATTGGACAATAGTGTTTGACTTGTCAGTATCTATATCTTCGTAGTGTTTAATAATTACAACAGGACAATTGATTGATCAAAGATCTCCATGCAAAACCGAGGAATTTACGCATGATTATTAACCCGTTATGCTTTGAAGGATCATACTATCACCAATCTCCATTATCTGTTAGAAAACCTTTGCTATACCGTCTGCTGTTTTTATATTCTTTAGTTAAATAGATAAAGCTAGTTATAGTCCTTAGAGAACGACACTCGAGGTCATTCTACTGCTACACTATGGTTTTCGTTGTAGTTGTGAATTGCCTTTGGCTAAATAACAAATTTATTTGATTTGCTCGGAGCACGACATCCGCACGTTCATCAGATGCTCCCGATGTCTATATGATGCTCCCTTTAGAGGCAGTCAAGGGGCACCCCTAAGAGGGGTCGGGCACCCATGTCATTATGTTTTGGAACCAAGCTAGCGCTTCGGAACCTTCTAGCCACTGTCAACTCAAGACTGAATCCGTTGTGGTGAGATGGTCCCGGTGCCTTCCAATTCACTCGAACTTTGCAGTTCTTGTGATAGATTGCTGACGTAATAATTGTTTCTGTCCCTTCGGTGGTGCATGAATAGGCATAGGAGTACTTACTCCATGTAGATTCTCGCTCCTCCTTTTGGATAAACCGCGACGTTGCTGCAAGAGCCCGTGGCACGAACGCACCTCTAACGAGATCACTCTCCTTAACATGATTGTATTTTGTCCCTCTCCAATACTTCATAGTAGCCAAACGGGAGTGCTTCTCTCCCTTTGTGGCATGGTTCCTACAAACAACAATTAGTACCTCGTATGACACAAAACTGACTTATGCATATGCTAATGTAAGAGTGAAACACACTAGTGATAAAATCAACCATCGAACTCCCCAAATCCTTCATGTCTAGCCTAGCTTCTTCAACATGCAACATAGCAATGTAACTACTACATGTAATACGTCACATTATGCTCTTTCTAGACAACCAATAACCTAAATAGCTAGGCTCAATTCATAGTAGCGAAAAATTCTAGCATCATAAATCCTCATACTCAACAATTAAACATTCTACCATCATATCCATCATTATTACATCAATAAGCACAATCATATGTAAGGAATCAAAGAAAAAGATATATTGCATAACAAGATAGATCATCTAGTAGCAAAATTCCCAAATCAACAACCCAAGCATATTTGAGCATGCAATTGATAGGAAATAACGCTTCTAATCACACAAACAACCTACCCATACATCATATAAGCCTAATTGAAGCTCAAATTAGAAAACCCCCAAATTTGAAAAATTAGGGTTCATAAGAAGATACCTCAGATCTGGAAAATGAATGCAGTAGGGTGAAATTTGTTCGGATAAAAAGAAAGATCACGTAACGGGCTTCGATTGAAGCTAAAGAACACACAATTTGATGGACTAATGAAGAAGTTATGAAAGATTGAAATATTTAAGCTTTTTTCGGTTTTTAGGGAAAAAGATGTGGAGAAGATGAAGAAAATGAGAGAAAATGGGGGAAGCCCCCATGAGGGGCGATTCGACCCCCACCTCCTGAGGCGTGGAGACGAACTTTTCAAAAAAAATGAGGTTTTTAAGTCCCCGAAACCATTTTTCTCATAAAACCACTCGAAAAATCTCACTCAAACACAACATAAGCACATACGACACAGAGACGAACAAATTCACATATGAAAAGAAAATTGTTCAAGTATGAATGCATGCAAAAAAGCAGTAAAGAAAGCGATAAAAACTCTGGGTTGCCTCCCGGATAGCGCCATTGTTTAAAGTCTTTGACTCGACTCCTGTCTGCGCCTAGCTCTTCTTCTTGAGGGTACTAGACTTCCCCTTCATGGATCTCCTCCTCATGCCTCGAACCTGTGAATAAGAATGAACATAGGCAGCAAGACCACAGTAGTTAATTGTGTGAGAAGTATCAGGTGGATCAGATATGGCTCGCAACACATGTCGCTTGCCATCCACCTCAATAGTGCAAGTCCTTCGGTAGATGTCTATCACGGAACGTAGCTTAGTCAAGAACGTTCGCCCCAAGAGAACGACATCCCCCGTCCCAGGTGTAGACGCCGACATAACTACAAAATTGGTGTATACAAAAGCTTCACCAATCTTGACTAATACATTCTTCACAACGCCTTCGGGTCTCACAAAGGATCCATCCGCCAGTTGCACAATAGCCTTATGCTCAGATAGTTTTCCAAGGCTACTCTTCTCGAACACATTCATTGGGAGCACATTAGAGTAGGATCCCGTGTCTAGTGTGGCACGGACATTTTCAAGCTCACCAATCCCGACCTTAATATCGAAACTTTGAGGGAGTGGCTCGGGATCCTCTTGCTCCTCTTCACTCTCGTCAGAACCAAGGTCCTTCTCTTCTTCCTTAGCCTGTGGAGGCACTTCCCCCTTGCAACACTCGCACTTAGGAACCTTCTTGATGGTGATTTCAACAGGTAGATCACCCGTCAAGGTAATGGACATCGACTTCTCAGTGTTGCTAGGCAGCTTGCCTTGCTCCCTACTTGATCCTCGGTCGATCAACTCTTGCATCTTTTCTTGGGCAAGCCTAGTGCTCTCTTCCAACCTATCAAGCCTTGCCCTAGTCTTCTCAGAATCTTCTTCATAACGTTTGAGAAAACTTTGGGTGTGATCAACCATCTTTTGCAAGTTCTCCATCAGTTGAGCCGACTTCGACTTCGGTTGCTCTTTCGGTGCGGGGTTTTCGTAGTGATCATTACCATAGTTAAGCCTACTACGGTCTTGGTTAGGGCCATAAGTTTGGCTAGCCGGTGCATACCCTTGATTGTTTCGGAATCCTCTTCTCCAAAATCCACCTCGAGGATTCGTACCGTCTTGTCCGTAGCTAGCTTCTTGAGTACCAAATTCCGTAGCAAAGGCTTCCTCTTCGCCTCCTTGAGCCCAGTTGCCATTATCATACGCAAGCTCCGATCTACACATATGAGCTCCATGCCCATAGTTCTTGCATATTCGGCAAACTTCGTTCGAAACAGTTGTTCCAGTGGCGCTCTTGAGGACTTGCTTCAATTCGTTGGTAAAGCACTCGAATTGATCCCCATTTCCCCTATACATAGGGGCTTCTTGAGTCGGTGGAGCTTCAGGCCCACGTCTCCTAACCATTGCCCTTGGGTCCTTGAATTGCGAACCCTTAGCAAGCCTTTCGAAAACTGCCCAGACGGCTTCTGCGGTTTCCTCCCAAATATTGCCTCGGCATTGGAAATCCATCACTTGTTGGTCTCGAAAGTTAGTCCATTGTAGAAGTGTTGGACTAGGTCAGAAAGCTCAAAACCATGGTGAGAGCACTTGTTCGTGAGATCTTGGAACCTCTCAAACGCGGTGTAGATGGTCTCATCGTAGTCCTGTTTGAATCCAGTGATTTGCGCCTTAAGCGCGGTAGTCAAGGTGTGAGGGAAGTATTTTTCCATGAAAGCTGAAAAAACCTTCTCCCAAGTGTCCAGCGAGCCTGCTGGTAGAGAACTCAACCAGGACTTGGCTCTGTCGCCAAGCCCCATAGCAAAAACCTTCATCCTCAACTCATCCCTTGTTATTTCAGCTTCGGGTCGTGGGAGTTGGTTGACGAAATCATCGATATCGTGCAAGTACCCCATCACATCTTCCCTTGCTAAGCCATAGAACCTCGGAAGTTGTTGGAATGCGTGGTTCTTGATTTCCAGATCTCGAGTTGCAGACGAAAGAACAATCGTCGGTCCCCTCATACGATCCTTGGAGGGTTGAACCCATGCTTTCAGTGGTCTAGCTTCTGCCATTCCATCGATTTCCTTGAAAAGACTGTGTAGAGATTCAGAGAAATCGGTATCCTATATTTCCTCTAGTGCACGCCTTTGAAGTAGTCGCCTTCTTTGGTGGTAGACTCTGTCGATCTCAGCAATTGAATCAGCAAGCGGTGTTCCTCTAGATCGTGTATATGGCATACACTATCTGTAACAAACTAGGAAAGGAGTATCAGATAGAGATTAAAAAGGAAAACTAAAACTACTAGAATTAGGAATTGAATGCTGAAAATATAAACAAATTAAACAGAAAAAAGGAGTATAGTCCCCGGCAACGGCGCCAATTTGACGAACGCGTTTGGATGTCGGGTCCAAAGCAAATCAAATAAATTTGTATTTAGCCAAAGGCAATTCAGAACTACAACGAAAACCGTAGTGCAGCAGTAGAATAACCTCGAGTGTCGATCTCTAAGGACTATAACTAGCTTTATCTAATCTAATTTAGAATATAAAAATAGCAGACGGCTTAGCAAAGGTTTTTCTTAACAGATAATTGAGATTGGTGATAGTATGGTCCTTCAAAGCATAACGGGTTAATAATCATGCGTAAATTCCTCGGTTTTGCATAGAGATCTTTGATCAATGAATTGTCCAGTTGTAATTATCAAACACTACGAAGATATAGATTTAGATAGGTCAAAGACCAATGAATTGTCCAATTGTGTGCAATAATTAATCAACAATACGAAGATCAAGATTTAGATAGATCAAAGAAATAAAGCAATAACACGGAGTATAATGCGCGATATAGCCATTAGCATAATTATCAACCCTTCGCTAAGAATTCACATACTATCACCAATGAGAAGTTTAGCTACTCATAGTTGTCATGCAATCAACAGAAATCATAGAAGAAAACATGTTGAAAGATATATAAAAATAAGTAGAAAAACTGTAAGATACAATGTTACCGAAGGTTGTCAGTCTCCGAAGAATCGCGATCTTACAAGCTCCAAACTGCTATGAAAAAGTATCTCCTAAGCTAAGAACCCCCAGAACAGGCTCTGGGAAGTTCCTACCTAAAACTACAGAGAAAGGTGAGAGAGAAGGTCTGGAAAAGTATGAAAAACGGAGAAAAACTGAGCAACTATATATAGGCTAGGAATTGTGTGGGGCGAAGGGCCCCACACACCGGGCGATTCGCCTGGTGTGGGGCGATTCGCCCGGGAGGTTTTTTCGGCCAGATACGCGTTTTCGATGCGTTTTTGGATTTCTTCCCCTTTTCGGACTCGGTTTCTGACTTCTAGTGGCCTTCTAGCCTCCAGATTCGACCCCTAGACTTCAAATCCTATCCAGAATCTTTCAGATACTCCTGTTAGGCTTCTGGAACACCAATTTCTTGTGAACTTCAATATAATTGCCCGGAAAACCTCGTTTTTCAACCAAAACCTGTAAATAAAAACTAAAGGGAAACGTGACACTATTCTAATAAAATGCACTAAAATATAGCTAAATTAACATAGAGGATAGATAAAATAGGTGAAAAAGACTTAAATGAAAGTGTAAAATACACATTCATCAAACTCCCCAAACCGAACCTTTGCTTGTCCTCAAGCAACTAAGCTAGACTCTAATGCAAAAAACAATGCAACAAACAAAATGGAGTCTCATGCAAAATAAAATGAACTAATCTACTGAATCTATCAAAAAACATATGAACAAGAACCATATATGTCAAAACATGAATATAGGTTGAAGAATGCCTCGATTGACTCATACACATCCACATAAGCACTTATGTCAAGACAAGATAGTCTCTCGTAACATTCTCTACCTGGACCTAGTCAATGACGACGTAATGAAACATGTTAAGATACGAATGGTTGTCCCGTGCCTATAAAACTGAGGACTTACAGCTGTTCACCAAGTTAAGACTTTTTCTCAAAGAGGTCGAACCAGTACTGGCTCTCATCAAACGAAGGAGGGTTCCCTATAAATGATAACACTCCCCTATTCTACCCATCTCTCAAGCGAAGCCTTAAGATTTTCACCACTTCCTGAATGGCAGAACGAGGGTGGTCTAGAACAAATGACACTAAAAAACAAAAGACGAAAATAGAAAATTACAACACGATTACGAACATTACAAGAATTGGAAAATGAGACACAACACTTTGCTAAACTACTTTTTGGCTTTCCTTTTTGGACCCTTCTTTTCTTTTTTAGGGTCTTTTCTTTTTTTCTTCTTTTTTTTTCTTTTCCAGTTTTTTTTCTGGAATTTTTTTCTTTTTTTTTTTTTTCGTTTTTTTTAAGCCAGCAGTAGCACAACGAAAAATAAATGACTCACGAACGAATTCCCCAAACCTATTCAAAAGAATAGGTTGGAGTACAAAATTTACGAGAAAGAAAAAATAAAATCACAACACAGAATTGAAAAAACGAAAAACAAGTCTAATGATGGTGCAACCCCCTCCCCAAACCTATTCGGAAGAATAGGTTACAAACAAAGTATTACACAACCTCACACTACCTCCTTCCTAGGTATTTAGCAATCTCAAAGTATGGTGAAGACTCGTTGCCTCTTAGGTACATAATTACTCGGGAAAACAACCATAAGATCCTAACATGCATCATCCTATTATAAAGGCCTTCGTGAACCGCAGTAGAGAAAACACCACTAAGTGATATCGAGACTACCAAGCTTAACTAAGTGCAATACATAAATGTGACAAGCCAAGCGAGAAAAACCTCAAACAAATTCATAGAGATGAAGCATATGATTAATGGCATAGTTAGTTCATCTACCCAATAAAAAAGTTCAAAAAAATCGGCAATAAACTCCATATAAAACATGCAAGACTATCCTAGGATGAATGTAGTGTATGCAACCTAAAAAACTAAGAAAGTAGTAAACGTGCAAATGCAAATGCAGACGGATAAAGCATGCAAGGTACTATACTCAACCTACCAATTCCAATCTCTAAACCATCAATGGCAAGCTCCAAACTAACAACTCTAGTTCACTTAAATCCCATCCCCCCTCATGATTTATCGCTAGTCCCTAGCAGTAAGAAATAAGGAAATAAGATGTGATACTAGATGTTACCGCATGGTTTGGCCTCGGTCGGCTGAGTATGCTGCTTGTGAGTTATTGGGAATGCTCTGGGAGCCTTATATGTGATCATCGGGGCTTGTGGAAGTGGCGGTAGTTCTATTAATAGGCCGGATAGGAACAACTCCTCCATCTGTATCATCATTGTCCGTATGGCCTTCATTGTCACTACTGTCATCACCACCATCACCAGTAGATTTGCAGTGTCGAAGAGAATCTTCAAGATTGGCCGCCTCTGTTATGGAATGGTCCATCCTGTAGCCCTCCAATAGGTGGTGAACTGTTGAAGGGGAAAGAGTAGTGGTATCAGAGCCTCCCTCTCCAATGTTGTACACCCCGAGGAGGTTGCAGCAAGCTGCTCGGATACTCAGAGGTTATCTTCCATTTTTTCCTATGTCGACCACATTCTCTACGGTTGATGCTCCCGATGTCTATATGATGCTCCCTTTAGAGGCAGTCAAGTGGCACCCCTAAGAGGGGCCGGGCACCCATGTCATTATGTTTTGGAACCAAGCTAGCGCTTCGGAACCTTCTAGCCACTGTCGACTCAAGACTGAATCCGTCGTGGTGAGATGGTCCCGGTGCCTTCCAATTCAGTCGAACTTTGCAGTTCTTGTGATAGATTGCTGATGTAATAATTGTTTCTGTCCCTTCGGTGGTGCATGAATAGGCATAGGAGTCCTTACTCCATGTAGATTCTCGCTCCTCCTTTAGGATAAACCGCGACGTTGCTGCAAGAGCCCGTGGCTCGAACGCACCTCTAACGAGATCACTCTCCTTGACATGATTGTATTTGCTCCCTCTCCAATACTTCATCGTATCCAAACGGGAGTGCTTCTCTCCCTTTGTGGCATGGTTCCTACAAACAACAGTTAGTACCTCGTATGACACAAAACTGACTTATGCATATGCTAATGTAAGAGCGAAACACACAAGTGATAAAATCAACCATCGAACTCCCCAAATCCTTCATGTCTAGCCTAGCTTCTTCAACATGCAACATACCAATGTAACTACTACATGTAATACGTCACATTATGCTCTTGCTAGACAACCAATAACCTAAATAGCTAGGCTCAATTCATAGTAGCGAAAAATTCTAGCATCATAAATCCTCATACTCAACAATTAAGCATTCTACCATCATATCCATCAATATTACATCAATAAGCACAATCATATGTAAGGAATCAAAGAAAAAGATATATTGAATAACAAGATAGATCATCTAGTAGCAAAATTCCCAAATCAACAACCCAAGCATAATTGAGCATGCAATTGATAGGAAATAATGCTTCTAATCACACAAACAACCTACCCATACATCATATAAGCCTAATTGAAGCTCAAATTAGAAAACCCCCAAATTTGAAAAATTAGGGTTCATAAGAAACCTCAGATCTGGAAAATGAATGCACTAGGGTGAAATTTGTTCGGATAAAAAGAAAGATCACATAACGGGTTTCGATTGAAACTAAAGAACACACAATTTGATGGACTAATGAAGAAGTTATGAAAGATTGAAATATTTAAGCTTTTTTCGGTTTTTAGGGAGAAAGAGGTGGAGAAGATGAAGAAAATGAGAGAAAATGGGGGAAGCCGCCGTTTTTATTTTCTGCAGGGACGCGGGGCGAGTCGCCCCACGCCTGGGGCGAGTCGTCCCGTGCGGGGCGAATCGCCCCCCATGAGGGGCGATTCGCCCCCAACCTCCTGACGCGGGGAGACGAACTTTTCGAGAAAAAATGAGGTTTTTAAGTCCCCGAAACCATTTTTCTCATAAAACCACTCGAAAAATCTCACTCAAACACAACATAAGCACATACGACACAGAGACGAACAAATTCACTTATGAAAATCAAATTGTTCAAGTATGAATGCATGAAAAAAAGCAGTAAAGAAAGCGATAAAAACTCCGGGTTGCCTCCCGGATAGCGCCATTGTTTAAAGTCTTTGACTCGACTCCTGTCTGCGCCTAGCTCTTCTTCTTGAGGGTACTAGACTTCCCCTTCATTGATCTCCTCCTCATGCCTCGAACCTGTGAATAAGAATGAACATAGGCAGCAAGACCACAGTAGTTAATTGTGTGAGAAGTATCAGGTGGATCAGATATGGCTCGCAACACATGTCGCTTGCCATCCACCTCAATAGTGCAAGTCCTTCGGTAGATGTCTATCACGAAGTGTAGCTTAGTCAAGAACATTCACCCCAAGAGAACGACATCCCCCGTCCCAGGTGTATATGCCGGCATAACTACAAAATTGGTGTATACAGAAGCTTCACCAATCTTGACTAATACATTCTTCACAACGCCTTCGGGTCTCACAAAGGATCCATCCGCCAGTTGCACAATAGCCTTATGCTCAGATAGTTATCCAAGGCTACTCTTCTCGAACACATTCATTGGGAGCACATTAGAGTAGGATCCCGTGTCTAGTGTGGCACGGACATTTTCAAGCTCACCAATCCCGACCTTAATATCGAAACTTTGAGGGAGTGGCTCGGGATCCTCTTGCTCCTCTTCACTCTTGTCAGAACCAAGGTCCTTCTCTTCTTCCTTAGCCTGTGGAGGCACTCCCCCCTTTCAACACTCGCACTTAGCAACCTTCTTGATGGTGATTTCAACAGGTAGATCACCCGTCAAGGTAATGGACATCGACTTCTCAGTGTTGCTAGGCAACTTGCCTTGCTCCCTACTTGATCCTCGGTCGATCAACTCTTGCATCTTTTGTTGGGCAAGCCTAGTGCTCTCTTCCAACCTATCAAGCCTTGCCCTAGTCTTCTCAGAATCTTCTTCATAACGTTTGAGAAAACTTTGGGTGTGATCAACCATCTTTTGCAAGTTCTCCATCACTTGAGCCAACTTCGACTTCGGTTGCTCTTTCGGTGCGGGGTTTTCGCAGTGGTCATTACCATAGTTAAGCCTACTACGGTCTTGGTTAGGGCCATAAGTTTGGCTAGCCGGTGCATACCCTTGATTGTTTCGGAATCCTTTTCTCCAAAATCCACCTCGAGGATTCGTACTGTCTTGTCCGTAGCTAGCTTCTTTGAGTACCAAATTCCGTAGCAAAGGCTTCCTCTTCGCCTCCTTGAGCCCAGTTGCCATTATCATACGCAAGCTCCGATCTACACATATGAGCTCCATGCCCATAGTTCTTGCATATTCGGCAAACTTCGTTCAAAACAGTTGTTCCAGTGGCGCTCTTGAGGACTTGCTTCAATTCGTTGGTAAAGCACTCGAATTGATCCCCATTCCCCCTATACATAGGGGCTTCTTGAGTCGGTGGAGCTTCAGGCCCACGTCTCCTAACCATTGCCCTTGGGTCCTTGAATTGCGAACCCTTAGAAAGCCTTTCGAAAACTGCCCAGACGGCTTCGGCGGTTTCCTCCCAAACAGTGCCTCGGCATTGGAAATCCACCACTTGTTGGTTCTCGAAGGTTAGTCCATTGTAGAAGTGTTGGACTAGGTCAGAAAGTTCAAAACCATGGTGAGGGCACTTGTTCGTGAGATCTTGGAACCTCTCAAACGCGGTGTAGATGGTCTCATCATAGTCCTGTTTGAATCCAGTGATTTGCTCCTTAAGCGCGGTAGTCAAGGTGTGAGGGAAGTATTTTTCCATGAAAGCTGAAAAGACCTTCTCCCAAGTGTCCAGCGAGCCTGCTGGTAGAGAACTCAACCAGGACTTGGCTCTGTCGCCAAGCCCCATAGCAAAAACCTTCATCCTCAACTCATCCCTTGTTATTTCAGCTCCGGGTCGTGGGAGTTGGTTGACGAAATCATCGATATCGTGCAAGTACCCCATCACATCTTCCCTTGCTAAGCCATAGAACCTCGGAAGTTGTTGGAATGCGTGGTTCTTGATTTCCAGATCTCGAGTTGCAGACGAAAGAACAATCGCCGGTCCCCTCATACGATCCTTGGAGGGTTGAACCCATGCTTTCAGTGGTCTAGCTTCTGCCATTCCGTCGATTTCCTTGAAAAGACTGTGTAGAGATTCAGAGAAATCGGTATCCTATATTTCCTCTAGTGCACGCCTTTGAAGTAGTCGCGTTCTTTGGTGGTAGACTCTGTCGATCTCAGCAATTGAATCAGCAAGCGGTGTTCCTCTAGATCGTGTATGTGGCATACACTATCTGTAACAAACTAGGAAAGGAGTATCAGATAGAGATTAAAAAGGAAAACTAAAACTACTAGAATTAGGAATTGAATGCTGAAAATATAAACAAATTAAACAGAAAAAAGGAGTATAGTCCCCGGCAACGGCGCCAATTTGACGAACGCGTTTGGATGTCGGGTCCAAAGCAAATCAAATAAATTTGTATTTAGCCAAAGGCAATTCAGAACTACAACGAAAACCGTAGTGCAACAGTAGAATAACCTCGAGTGTCGATCTTTAAGGACTATAACTAGCTTTACCTAATCTAATTTATAATATAAAAATAGCAGACGGCTTAGCAAAGGTTTTTCTTAACAGATAATTGAGATTGGTGATAGTATGGTCCTTCAAAGCATAACGGGTTAATAATCATGCGTAAATTCCACGGTTTTGCATAGAGATCTTTGATCAATGAATTGTCCAGTTGTAATTATCAAACACTACGAAGATATAGATTTAGATAGGTCAAAGACCAATGAATTGTCCAATTGTGTGCAATAATTAATCAACAATACGAAGATAGAGATTTAGATAGATCAAAGAAATAAAGCAATAACACGGAGTATAATGCGCGATATAGCCATTAGCATAATTATCAACCCTTCGCTAAGAATTCACATACTATCATCAACGAGAAGTTTAGCTACTCATAGTTGTCATGCAATCAACAGAAATCATAGAAGAAAACATGTTGAAAGATATATAAAAATAAGTAGAAAAACTGTAAGATACAATGTTACCGAAGGTTGTCAGTCTCCGAAGAATCGCGATCTTACAAGCTCCAAACTGCTATGAAAAAGTATCTCCTAAGCTAAGAACCCCCAGAACATGCTCTGGGAAGTTCCTACCTAAAACTACAGAGACACGTGAGAGAGAAGGTCTGGAAAAGTATGAAAAACGGAGAAAAACTGAGCAACTATATATAGGCTACGAATTGTGTGGGGCGAAGGGCCCCACACACTGGGCGATTCGCCCCACGTCCCGGGCGATTCGCCCGGGAGGTTTTTTCGGCCAGATACGCGTTTTCGATGCGTTTTTGGATTTCTTCCCCTTTTCGGACTCGGTTTCTGTCTTCTAGTGGCCTTCTAGCCTCCAGATTCGACCCCTAGACTTCAAATCCTATCCGGAATCTTTCAGATACTCCTGTTAGGCTTTTGGAACACCAATTCCTTGTAAACTTCAATATAATTGCCCGGAAAACCTCGTTTTTCAACCAAAACCTGTAAAATAAAAATTAAAGGGAAACATGACACTATTATAATAAAATGCACTAAAATATAGCTAAATTAACATAGAGGATAGATAAAATAGGTGAAAAAGACTTAAATGAAAGTGTAAAATACACATTCATCAAACTCCCCAAACCGAACCTTTGCTTGTCCTCAAGCAACTAAGCTAGACTCTAATGCAAAAAATAATGCAACAAACAAAATGGAGTCTCATGCCAAATAAAATGAACTAATCTACTGAATCTATCAAAAAACATATGAACAAGAACAATATAAGTCAAAACATGAATATAGGTTGAAGAATGCCTCGATTGACTCATACACATCCACATAAGCACTTATGTCAAGACAAGATACTCTCTCGTAACATTCTCTACCTGGACCTAGTCAATGACGACGTAATGAAACATGTTAAGATACGAATGGTTGTCCCGTGCCTATGAAACTGAGGACTTACTGCTGTTCACCAAGTTAAGTCTTTTCCTCAAAGAGGTGGAACCAGTACTGGCTCTCATCAAACGAAGGAGGGTTCCCTATAAATGATAACACTCCCCTATTCTACCCATCTCTCAAGCGAAGCCTTAAGATTTTCACCACTTCCTGAATGGCAGAACGAGGGCGGTCTAGAACAGATGACACTCAAAAACAAAAGACGAAAAATAGAAAATTACAACACGATTACGAACATTACAAGAATTGGAAAATGAGACACAACACTTTGCTAAACTGCTTTTTGGCTTTCCTTTTTGGACCCTTCTTTTCTTTTTTGGGGTCTTTTCTTTTTTTTCTTCTTTTTTTCTTTTCCAGTTTTTTTTTTGGAATTTTTTTCTTTTTTTTTTTTTTGGTTTTTTTTAAGCCAGCAGTAGCACAACGAAAAAGAAATGACTCATGAACGAATTCCCCAAACTTATTCAAAAGAATAGGTTGGAGTACAAAATTTACGAGAAAAAAAAATTAACTCACAACACAGAAATGAAAAAACGAAAAACAAGTCTAATGATGGTGCAACCCCCTCCCCAAACCTATTCGGAAGAATAGGTTACAAATAAAGGATCACACAACCTCACACTACCTCCTTCCTAGGCATTTAGCATTCTCAAAGCATGGTGAAGACTCGTTGCCTCTTAGGTACATAATTACTCGGAAAAACAACCATAAGATCCTAACATGCATCATCCTATTATAAAGGCCTTCGTGAAACGCAGTAGAGAAAACACCACTAAGTGATGTCGAGAGTACCAAGCTTAACTAAGTGCAATACATAAATGTGACAAGTCAAGCGAGAAAAACCTCAAACAAATTCATAGATATGAAGCATATGATTAATGGCATAGTTAGTTGATCTACCCAATAAAAAAGTTCAAAAAATTCGGCAATAAACTCCATATAAAACATGCAAGACTATCCTAGGATGAATGTAGTGTATGCAACCTAAAAAACTAAGAAAGCAGTAAACGTGCAAATGCAAATGCAGACGGATAAAGCATGCAAGGTACTATACTCAACCTACCAATTCCAAGCTCTAAACCATCAATGGCAAGCTCCAAACTAACAACTCTAGTTCACTTAAATCCCATCCCCCCTCATGATTTAACGCTAGTCCCTAGCAGTAAGAAAATTAGGAAATAAGATGTGATACTAGATGTTACCGCATGGTTTGGCCTCGGTCGGCTGAGTATCTTGCTTGTGAGTTATTGGGACTGCTCTGGGAGCCTTATATGTGATCATCGGGGCTTGTGGTAGTGGCGGTAGTTCTATTAATAGGCCGGATAGGAACAACTCCTCCATCTGTATCATCATTGTCCGTATGGCCTTCATTGTCACTACTGTCATCACCACCATCACCAGTAGAGTTGCAGTGTCGAAGAGAATCTTCAAGATTGGCCGCCTCTTTTATGGAATGGTCCATCCTGTAGCCCTCCAATAGGTGGTGAACTGTTGAAGGGGAAAGAGCAGTGGTATCAGAGCCTCCCACTCCAATGTTTTACACCCCGAGGAGGTTGCAGCAAGCTGCTGAGATACTCAGAGGTTATCTTCCATTTTTTCCTATGTCGACCACATTCTCTACGGTTGATGCTCCCGATGTCTATATGATGCTCCCTTTAGAGGCAGTCAAGGGGCACCCCTAAGAGGGGCCGGGCACCCATGTCATTATGTTTTGGAACCAAGCTAGCGCTTCGGAACCTTCTAGCCACTGTCGACTCAAGACTGAATCCGTTGTGGTGAGATGGTCCCGGTGCCTTCCAATTCACTCGAACTTTGCAGTTCTTGTGATAGATTGCTGATGTAATAATTGTTTCTGTCCCTTCGGTGGTGCATGAATAGGCATAGGAGTCCTTACTCCATGTAGATTCTCGCTCCTCCTTTAGGATAAACCGCGACGTTGCTGCAAGAGCCCGTGGCTCGAACGCATAACGAGATCACTCTCCTTGACATGATTGTATTTGCTCCCTCTCCAATGCTTCATAGTAGCCAAACGGGAGTGCTTCTCTCCCTTTGTGGCATGGTTCCTACAAACAACAGTTAGTACCTCGTATGACACAAAACTGACTTATGCATATGCTAATGTAAGAGCGAAACACACAAGTGATAAAATCAACCATCGAACTCCCCAAATCCTTCATGTCTAGCCTAGCTTCTTCAACATGCAACATACCAATGTAACTACTACATGTAATACGTCACATTATGCTCTTGCTAGACAACAAATAACCTAAATAGCTAGGCTCAATTCATAGTAGCGAAAAATTCTAGCATCATAAATCCTCATACTCAACAATTAAGCATTCTACCATCATATCCATCATTATTACATCAATAAGCACAATCATATGTAAGGAATCAAAGAAAAAGATATATTGCATAACAAGATAGATCATCTAGTAGCAAAATTCCCAAATAACCAACCCAAGCATAATTGAGCATGCAATTGATAGGAAATAACGCTTCTAATCACACAAACAACCTACCCATACATCATATAAGCCTAATTGAAGCTCAAATTAGAAAACCCCCAAATTTGAAAAATTAGGGTTCATAAGAAGATACCTCAGATCTGGAAAATGAATGCAGTAGGGTGAAATTTTTTCGGATAAAAATAAAGATCACGTAACGGGCTTCGATGAAGCTAAAGAACACACAATTTGATGGACTAATGAAGAAGTTATGAAAGATTGAAATATTTAAGCTTTTTTCGGTTTTTAGGGAGAAAGATGTGGAGAAGATGAAGAAAATGAGAGAAAATGGGGGAAGCCCCCGTTTTTATTTTCTGCAGGGACGCGGGGCGAGTCGCCCCCCACCTCCTGAGGCGGGGAGACGAACTTTTCGAGAAAAAATGAGGTTTTTAAGTCCCCGAAACCATTTTTCTCATAAAACCACTCGAAAAATCTCACTCAAACACAACATAAGCACATACGACACAGAGACGAACAAATTCACATATGAAAAGCAAATTGTTCAAGTATGAATGCATGCAAAAAAGCAGTAAAGAAAGCGATAAAAACTCCTGGTTGCCTCCCGGATAGCGCCATTGTTTAAAGTCTTTGACTCGACTCCTGTCTGCGCCTAGCTCTTCTTCTTGAGGGTACTAGAATTCCCCTTCATGGATCTCCTCCTCATGCCTCGAACCTGTGAATAAGAATGAACATAGGCAGCAAGACCACAGTAGTTAATTGTGTGAGAAGTATCAGGTGGATCAGATATGGCTCGCAACACATGTCGCTTGCCATCCACCTCAATAGTGCAAGTCCTTCGGTAGATGTCTATCACGGAGCGTAGCTTAGTCAAGAACGTTCACCCCAAGAGAACGACATCCCCCGTCCCAGGTGTAGACGCCGACATAACTACAAAATTGGTGTATACAGAAGCTTCACCAATCTTGACTAATACATTCTTCACAACGCCTTCGGGTCTCACAAAGGATCCATCCGCCAGTTGCACAATAGCCTTATGCTCAGATAGTTATCCAAGGCTACTCTTCTCGAACACATTCATTGGGAGCACATTAGAGTAGGATCCCGTGTCTAGTGTGGCACGGACATTTTCAAGCTCACCAATCCCGACCTTAATATCGAAACTTTGAGGGAGTGGCTCGGGATCCTCTTGCTCCTCTTCACTCTCGTCAGAACCAAGGTCCTTCTCTTCTTCCTTAGCCTGTGGAGGCACTTCCCCCTTGCAACACTCGCACTTAGCAACCTTCTTGATGGTGATTTCAACAGGTAGATCACCCGTCAAGGTAATGGACATCGACTTCTCAGTGTTGCTAGGCAACTTGCCTTTCTCCCTACTTGCTCCTCGGTCGATCAACTCTTGCATCTTTTGTTGGGCAAGCCTAGTGCTCTCTTCCAACCTATCAAGCCTTGCCCTAGTCTTCTCAGAATCATCTTCATAACGTTTGAGAAAACTTTGGGTGTGATCAACCATCTTTTGCAACTTCTCCATCAGTTGAGCTGACTTCGACTTCGGTTGCTCTTTCGGTGCGGGGTTTTCGCAGTGGTCATTACCATAGTTAAGTCTACTACGGTCTTGGTTAGGGGCATAAGTTTGGCTAGCCGGTGCATAACCTTGATTGTTTCGGAATCCTTTTCTCCAAAATCCACCTCGAGGATTCCTACCGTCTTGTCCGTAGCTAGCTTCTTGAGTACCAAATTCCGTAGCAAAGGCTTCCTCTTCGCCTCCTTGAGCCCAGTTGCCATTATCATACGCAAGCTCCGATCTACACATATGAGCTCCATGCCCATAGTTCTTGCATATTCGGCAAACTTCGTTCGAAACAGTTGTTCCAGTGGCGCTCTTGAGGACTTGCTTCAATTCGTTGGTAAAGCTCTCGAATTGATCCACATTCCCCCTATACATAGGGGCTTCTTGAGTCGGTGGAGCTTCAGGCCCACGTCTCTTAACCATTGCCCTTGGGTCCTTGAATTGCGAACCCTTAGCAAGCCTTTCGAAAACTGTCCAGACGGCTTCGGCGGTTTCCTCCCAAATATTGCCTCGGCATTGGAAATCCACCACTTGTTGGTTCTCGAAGGTTAGTCCATTGTAGAAGTGTTGGACTAGGTCAGAAAGCTCAAAACCATGGTGAGGGCACTTGTTCGTGAGATCTTGGAACCTCTCAAACGCGGTGTAGATGGTCTCATCATAGTCCTGTTTGAATCCAGTGATTTGCGCCTTAAGCGCGGTAGTCAAGGTGTGAGGGAAGTATTTTTCCATGAAAACTGAAAAAACCTTCTCCCAAGTGTCCAGCGAGCCTGCTGGTAGAGAACTCAACCAGGACTTGGCTCTGTCGCCAAGCCCCATAGCAAAAACCTTCATCCTCAACTCATCCGTTGTTATTTCAGCTCCGGGTCGTGGGAGTTGGTTGACGAAATCATCGATATCGTGCAAGTACCCCATCACATCTTCCCTTGCTAAGCCATAGAACCTCGGAAGTTGTTGGAATGCGTGGTTCTTGATTTCCAGATCTCGAGTTGCAGACGAAAGAAAAATCGTCGGTCCCCTCATACGATCCTTGGAGGGTTGAACCCATGCTTTCAGTGGTCTAGCTTCTGCCATTCCGTCGATTTCCTTGAAAAGACTGTGTAGAGATTCAGAGAAATCGGTATCCTCTATTTCCTCTAGTGCACGCCTTTGAAGTAGTCGCCTTGTTTGGTGGTAGACTCTGTCGATCTCAGCAATTGAATCAGCAAGCGGTGTTCCTCTAGATCGTGTATATGGCATACACTATCTGTAACAAACTAGGAAAGGAGTATCAGATAGAGATTAAAAAGGAAAACTAAAACTACTAGAATTAGGAATTGAATGCTGAAAATATAAACAAATTAAACAGAAAAAAGGAGTATAGTCCCCGGCAACGACGCCAATTTGACGAACGCGTTTGGATGTCGGGTCCAAAGCAAATCAAATAAATTTGTATTTAGCCAAACGCAATTCACAACTACAACGAAAACCGTAGTGCAGCAGTAGAATAACCTCGAGTGTCGATCTCTAAGGACTATAACTAGCTTTATCTAATCTAATTTAGAATATAAAAACAGCAGACGACTTAGCAAAGGTTTTTCTTAACAGATAATGGAGATTGGTAATAGTATGGTCCTTCAAAGCATAACGGGTTAATAATCATGCGTAAATTCCTCGGTTTTGCATAGAGATCTTTGATCAATGAATTGTCCAGTTGTAATTATCAAACACTACGAAGATATAGATTTAGATAGGTCAAAGACCAATGAATTGTCCAATTGTGTGCAATAATTAATCAACAATACGAAGATAGAGATTTAGATAGATCAAAGAAATAAAGCAATAACACGGAGTATAATGCGCGATATAGCCATTAGCATAATTATCAACCCTTCACTAAGAATTCACATACTATAACCAACGAGAAGTTTAGCTACTCATAGTTGTCATGCAATCAACAGAAATCATAGAAGAAAACATGTTGAAAGATATATAAAAATAAGTAGAAAAACTGTAAGATACAATGTTACCGAAGGTTGTCAGTCTCCGAAGAATCGCGATCTTACAAGCTCCAAACTACTATGAAAAAGTATCTCCTAAGCTAAGAACCCCCAGAACATGCTCTGGTAAGTTCCTACCTAAAACTACAGAGAAAGGTGAGAGAGAAGGTCTGGAAAAGTATGAAAAACGGAGAAAAACTGAGCAACTATATATAGGCTACGAATTGTGTGGGGCGAAGGGCCCCACACATCGGGCGATTCGCCCCACGTCCCGGGCGATTCGCCCGGGAGGTTTTTTCGGCCAGATACGCGTTTCCGACGCGTTTTTGGATTTCTTCCCCTTTTCGGACTCGGTTTCTGACTTCTAGTGGCCTTCTAGCCTCCAGATTCGACCCCTAGACTTCAAATCCTATCCGGAATCTTTCAGATACTCCTGTTAGGCTTCTGGAACACAAATTCCTTGTCAACTTCAATATAATTGCCCGGAAAACCTCGTTTTTAACCAAAACCTGTAAAATAAAAACTAAAGGGAAACGTGACACTATTCTAATAAAATGCACTAAAATATAGCTAAATTAACATAGAGGATAGCTAAAATAGGTGAAAAAGACTTAAATGAAAGTGTAAAATACACATTCATCACAGATCACGATTGCCTTGCTGAAAAAGTATGGTTATGGCATAAACGAACAAGTCATCTAAACTTAAAGACGCTGAATAAGCTGTCTAAAAAGACACTTGTAGTTGGATTACCTAAGGTTACTTTTAAGAAGGATGGTGTTTGCAATGCATGTCAGCAAGGAAAGCAAAGCAAATCTTCTTTCAAGAACAAGGCAGTACCGTCAACTACAAAACCTTTACAACTCTTGCACATGGACTTGTTTGAATCGTCTTCAACAAGCTATGCTGGTAAAAAGTATGGTCTGGTCGTGGTGGATGACTATTCAAGATTCACTTGGGTAGTATTCATCAAGCACAAATCTAAAACTAGGACTGAAATACCTAACTTGCTGAATAAGCTTGAAGTCATGAAAAATGACAAGGTAAAAGTCATAAGGACAGACCATGGTACTGAGTTTGTAAACCAGTACATAACTGAGTATTGCACCTCAAAAGGCATACAACATCAGTTATCCTCAGTAAGGACACCACAACAAAACAGTGTTGCTGAACGGAAGAATCGTACCCTGAAAGAAGCCGCAAGAACAATGCTTGCTGACATTGAAATAAGTGAGGCTTACTGGGTTGAAGCGATTAATACCGTTTGTTACACTCAAAACAGATGTTTGATTACTAAGGAATACAACAATTCTCCTTATGAATTGTTTGTTGGAAGACCTCCTAATATCACTCATCTAAGAGTATTTGGTTGCAAGTGTTTCGTTCTTAATAACGGTAGAGAATACCTAAGAACATTTCAACCAAAGGCAGACGAAGCGATATTTCTCGGTTACTCCTTGCATAGTAAAGCTTATAGAGTTTACAACAAAAAGGCACAAAAGATCGAAGAATCAGTGCATGTTGTATTCTATGAAAAGACACAAGGAGTGCCTGCTGAAGAAGAAATATCAAAATGTATGAAAAAGTTAATCATACATGAGCAAAGAACTGAATCTAATGCTAGGCAAATCAAGTCAATTGAACTAAATGATGATTCTGACAATGACTCTCCTCCCCCAAGTCATGACAAGAAAAATATAGTTCACGACAAGGAATTTCCAGCAAAAGACGCAGTTGCTCCGGAAGTTGCTGAAACTACGCAACCTCCAGTGCCTGCTGATGAACTACCACAATCAAGCAATGCTGAATAAGCAGTTGCTGATGAACCAATCTCAGCAGAGACACAAAATCCCAGTAGTACTGAACAAGTACATACTGAAGAGTCACATGCTGATGAGCAAACATATCCAGATCCAACCAGCAGAAAACCTGTTAATAAATGGATTAGAGATCATCCCTCTACAGATATGATTGGCGATATTAATAAACGCCAAGTGACTAGATCCAAAGCATCTACTACTCATGGACTTGCTGAAGAAGCAACTGTCGTAGAAGTAGAATCATTGTTCTCCTGCTTTGTTTCGGAAATTGAACCTAAAACCATAGAAGAAGCTTTAAAGCATTCTGAATGGATAAAGGCAATGCAAGAAGAACTGGATCAATTCGAAAGGAACAAAGTCTAGAAACTTGTACCACTTGCTGAATGCAAAAAAGCTATTGGTACAAAGTGGGTGTTCAGAAACAAGCTGAGTGAGTCTGGTGAAGTAACAAGAAATAAATCACGTTTAGTTGCTCAAGGTTACTGTCAGACTGAAGGATTGGACTATGATGAGTCTTATGCACCAGTTGCAAGATTGGATGCAATTAGGCTTTTCTTGGCCTTTGCTGCTCACAATGATTTCATTGTTTACCAAATGGATGTTAAAAGTGCATTCTTGAATGGTGAACTTGCTGAAGAAGTTTACTTAGAACAACCCCCTGGCTTTGAACTTCCCTCAGAAATCATGTTAGGAAACTTGTAATTTTTGATGAGCAATTAACCATGCTAAATTAAGAACAGTCCAGTAACTAGTACTCTTATGGTCCATAGGAATTTAGAATTTTAAGGACATTGTAAAAGAGGAACGTTTGCTGATGACTTAGTTAGGTGTTAGATAAGTTATTTCTTTTGCGTATGATGTATTTTATTTTCTGAAAAGAAAATATCTTATTGATGCTTAGCTTTAATGAATCTTATTTTTCTGAAAAGAAAATGACCTATTGAAGCATTTGCTGAAGATATATTTTGTTTATTACAAACAAATTATTGAAGCAAATAAGAAACCGGTCAGAATCTTGAAGACTCTTGAACATCTGAAGATTTGAAGACTTGAAGACTTGAAGATTGCTGAAGACTGGTAAGGCACGTGTTGCTCAGAAAGTGGAATTTTCAGCAACAGCATTGCATAAGTGAAAATCTGAAAGACAGAGTAGGTTGTGCTTGCTGAAACTGAGAATGAACACTTGCTGATGAACATATGTGACCTCTTGCTGAATGTACGTGAATTTGCGCTCCAATGTTACTGTTTGAATTCTATTCAAATGTGCATTTAATGCAAAGCTTACACGCGAAGGACATGAAGACTAGAAGACAAACAAAGGTTGCTGCTGAAAGTACAAAAGCAAGACAGTGACATGTTAAGGAACAAAAGCCTTAGGATTTGAAATTCAAACGGCTCCTTACTTGCACTATAAATAGAGGTCATCCGGCAAAGAGTTGAAGTGTGTCAACAACGTGATCAAACTCTCACTTGTGCTTAAAAACTCACAAACCTTCAAACACTCTTACTGCCATTGATCCGTTCCAAGACTTAAAGCTTGAAAAAGCTACTTGTGAAGAAGTAGAACAAACTCAACTAAGAAATTAGTTAAGTGTTCTTTCTTTCGAACAAGAACAAGTCTTGACACCAGAAACAATCAAACTTGTTTACTGCAAAGTATTCCAAGTTGTGTTTCTTAGATTACTTGTTGTAACTGAATAAGTTATAATTAAGTTATCTCACCCCAAAACTCTCTAACTGAAAATACACCCTTTCAGGCGTGATATTCAGGGGGAACTTAATCGAGCAAGGTTTTGCTGATTAAAAGTACCAAGTTTGGTGGAGAACAAGGTTGAGTTCTCTAGTTTAGGTTGGAAACAAAGCAAGTGTGCTTTGGTTTCTGTTGAATCACTTTAGATAGGAGATTGTAAGGAACCTCAATCATATCTTAGTGGATTCAGTCCGAGAAAGGACAAAGTGGATTAATTGAGAGATTACGCCACTCTCAGATACCACTATAAAAGCGTTTGTGTGATTTACTTACTGCATTTAGCTTTCAGCAAATTATATCTGTTTCTACACAGTCACTCACTTCACTTGCTGAAACCTTTACTTGCTGAAAGAACACTTATTGTTTCAAAGACTTCCGCTCTCTGATTTTAAGTATCAGCAAATCAAGCTACTGTAAAGTAACTTACGCTTGCTGAGAAAGTTAAGTATCAGCAACCTCATTACTGAAAAGTAATAAGTACTTGCTGAGAAAGTTTTAAACGACAAAAGTTTGAAAAGAATTTTCACCCCCCCCCTCTAGTCTTTTCTTGTTGTTTAAAGGGACCAACAAGTGGTATCAGAGCAGGAGGTTCATTAGCCTTCTGCACTGAACCTAGATCCCCTTAAGTGCCTTCCGTAAATCACTTTCACTTGATCAGTTTGGTAGTGCTTTGCTGACAGGATGTCTTTAGGAGATGCTCCCTTGCTGAAGCTGGAAAATTACGAGAAATGGCGAAACAACATGATGTTACATCTTGAGGCCATTAGTGATGAGATGTTTACCATCATTAATGATGGACCTATCAAGATCACTAAGATTGAAAGGAGTTTCCCTCACAAGACCACTGAAGCTGGGAAGGAAACCATCCTTGGCGATCCATCAGATACTGTTGTGCCAAAACAAAGAGAGGAATGGACTTCTGAAAGCTAAGAGATTCCATCTGGATGGCCAAGCAAGAAATATCATCATCAGATCAACTCCGGATACCATACAGTGCAAACTGTGGGGTGCTAAGACTGCTAAGGAGGCTTGGAAAATGGTTCAAGATCTTTGTGCTGGATCTGACAAGACCAAGGAAAACAAACTTGAAGTACTTAAGCTAAAGTTTCAAAACTTTAAGCAAGGTGCTAACGAGTCACTGGAAGACTTGGACTTCAGATTCACAACTCTTGTTAGTGAAATGGCAGCGCTGGGTGTTGCAAATCTTTATTCAGATTCTGAGAAAGTGAAAACTATCATCAGAAGTTTGAATCAAGAATGGATCCATGCTCAGAATTTCTATTATAATCAAGGAATGCCTGACATTACACCAACTGAGTTGTTCTCTCATCTTGCTACTGTCAATTATGAGACAAAGCAAAGAGAAAATGTGTTTGCTGAAAAATCGCAAAACATTGCTCTTGCTGCAAAGCCGTCATCTTCTGAAAAGAAGAATGATAAAGAGCCTACTGATGAAAACGCTTTAGTTGTTAAAAACATGAAGAAGTTCATCAGTAAGGAACTTGAAAGGCGAAAGGCAAAAGAGAAGCTGAAAAAGCATCTTGGTAACAACTACCATAAGTACAAGAATGATACTAGCTCGCTGAACAAGCAAGCTTAGCAAGCTACATCATCAGAAGAACCAGCAGTTGGAAATGATCTATGTTTTTACTGCAAAAAGCCTGGACACTTCAAAGCTAATTGCCCTTTGCTGAAAGGCAAATCTGCTGAAAAGAAGAAGAAGTTCAAAAGAGCTTTCATTGCTGAAGAAAAGAAGAAGCTTCAAGCAAAAATCGATGCATTATGCATTGAGACAAGCTCCGAAGACAGTGAGGATGAAAGTTCAGACACCGACGATGAAGAAGCCACTCTAGACGTGGAGATTGGCAAAGAAGTGTGTGGAATAGCCATGGAAGCTTATCCAGATGTGTCGAACTACGAATTCTGCCTCATGGCCGGTCAGGTAAATAATTCTACCTCTGACTCAGATTCAGAAAGTGAAGACGAGATTGACCTTGACAAGATTCAAGGAGAAATCGAAAGATTTGAGAAAACTCTCAGCAAACAGCAAGAGAAACTTCAACTTGCTGAAACTCTGACCAAGCAAACTACTGAGAAGTATGTGTTGCTGAAGGAAGAGACAGAAGAAAAGGATGCTGAAATAAGGCGTCTTAAGAAGTGGATTGCTGAGGCTGCTGAGAAAAATTCTCAAATGGCATTAGAATTGGAAGAATATCAGTCCTCAATTCTAAAGTTACTTGCTGAAATCCAAGAAATGAAAAAGATGAAAATCAATTTCAAATCCTATGTGGAAGCAAGTAATTCGCTGACTGAACTAAACTTTTATTTGAGAGATCCATCTCAGAAAGAAGGTTTAGGAGCAACGTGTGAAGGTGATAACGTAGAAATCTTGAGAAAAGATAAATCACCTATCTCCTTTGTACGTGCTACTGATAGTAATCCTCCAGTAATCTATCAGTTTGGTAAAACTAAGGTTGCTGAAACATGCAATCAAGTACCTATTACCATAAAGCCTGCTGTTGCTACTCAAAGTAACAAGACTTTAAAAGGAAAACAGGTTGCTGAGAAGCAAACTGGAAAGAAAAAGAATGCCGTGAAGCATTCCGCCAAACAAGTTGCTGAAAAGCAAGTTGTTAAGTCTAAAGTCAAGATTACCAAAAGTAATCAGAAGTCCTTTGCTGACAAACCTGAATCAAGTAAGGTTGCTGAAGCTAAAGCTCAGCATTCTCCAAAGAGTGGACTAGGTTTCAAAACCAAGCAAAGTCAACTCTTTCATGAGTATAAGCAAAGTCAGCAAAGATACTTCAAAGAGATGAAGAAAACCAAGCCTAAGAGTTCTGAAAAGACTCCCAATGCTAGGACTAGAAGGAACCTTGCTAGAAAAGAACTTACTGAAAAGTATGTTCAGCAAAAAGGTCAACAGAGCAAGACACCACATCTGAAAGTGGATTTGACCAGCACAAGTCAAAAGTCTTTCAGCTCTAAACCTCCTAGTTCCTCAGCAAGTAGAAAACAAGTCAAAGTTGAAAAACTTCAGACTTGGGTTTCCACTGGACGCATTCTTGAACATGTTAATGGACATCCATCATTGGATAATTAACTTGTTTGCTCTTGATTGTGCAGACTGCAGCCACGGAGACAAACGATGCAATCTGGCACTTTGATAGTGGTTGTGGAAAGCACATGACGGGCAACAAGAATAACCTTATAAACTATAGACGGTGGTCTAAAGGTCCAACAATAAGGTTTGCTGGTGGAGGCTCCGGATCTACAAAAGGCTATGGTGATGTGAAGTTGGGATGCATAACCATTTCTGGAGTTCTTTATGTCAAAAATCTTAAGTTTAACCTTTTCAGCATGAGTCAATTTGCTAACAAAGGATACTTCATCGAAATTAAAAGTGATGAATGTAAACTTGTAGATTTTGAGACTAAAAAGGTTATAATGATTGCAAGAAGATCAGGAGGCTTGTACACCGTTGATTGGTCTTCAGCAAACGTTGAAAAATGCCTTGTCTCAGATCATGATTGCCTTGCTGAAAAAGCATGGTTATGGCATAAACGAACAAGTCATCTAAACTTCAAGACGCTGAATAAGCTGTCTAAAAAGGCACTTGTAGTTGGATTACCTAGGGTTACTTTTAAGAAGGATGGTGTTTGCAATGCATGTCAGCAAGGAAAGCAAACCAAATCTTCTTTCAAGAACAAGGCAGTACCGTCAACTACAAAACCTTTACAACTCTTACACATGGACTTGTTTGAATCTTCTTCAACAAGCTATGCTGGTAAGAAGTATGTCTAGTCGTGGTAGATGACTATTCAAGATTCACTTGGGTAGTATTTATCAAGCACAAATCTGAAACCAAGACTGAAATACCTAACTTGCTGAATAAGCTTGAAGTCATGAAAAATGACAAGGTAAGAGTCATAAGGACAGACCATGGTACTGAGTTTGTAAACCAGTACATAACTGAATATTGTACCTCCAAAGGTATTCAACATCAGTTATCCTCAGTAAGGACACCACAGCAAAATGGTGTTGCTGAACGGAAGAATCGTACCCTGAAAGAAGCCGCAAGAACAATGCTTGCTGACACTGAGATAAGTGAGGCTTACTGGGTTGAAGCGATTAATACCGCCTGCTATACTCAGAATAGATGTTTGATTACTAAGGAATAAAACAAAACTCCTTATGAATTATTTGTTGGAAGACCTCCTAACATCACTCATCTAAGAGTATTTGGTTGCAAGTGTTTCGTTCTTAACAATGGTAGAGAATACCTAAGAACATTTCAACCAAAGGCAGACGAAGCGATATTTCTTGGCTACTCCTTGCATAGTAAAGCTTACAGAGTTTACAACAAAGGGCACAAAAGATTGAAGAATCTGTGCATGTTGTATTCTACGAAAAGTCACAAGGTGTGCCTGCTGAAGAAGAAATATCAGAATGTATGAAAAAGCTAATCATACATGAGCAAAGAACTGAATCTGATGCTAGGCAAATCAAGTCAATTGAACTAAATGATGATTCTGACAATGACTCTCCTCCCCCTAGTCATGACAAGATAAATTTAGTTCACGACAAAGAATTTCCAGCAAAAGATGCGGTTGCTCCGGAAGTTGCTAAAATTACGCAATCTCCAGTGCCTGCTGATGAAATACCTCAACCCAGCAATGCTGAACAAGCAGTTGCTGACGAACAAATCTCAGCAGAGACACAAATTCCCAGTAGTACTGAACAAGTACATACTGAAGAGTCACATGCTGATGAGCAAACATATCCTGATCCAACAAACAGGAAACCTGTTAATAAATGGATTAGAGATCATCCCTCTACGGATATGATTGGCGATACTAATAAACGCCAAGTGACTAGATCCAAAGTTACTCAAGGACTTGCTGAAGAGCAACTGTCGTAGAGGTAGAAGCTTTATTCTCTTGCTTTGTTTCAAAAATTGAACCTAAAACCATAGAAGAAGCTTTGAAACACTCTGAATGGATAAAGGCAATGCAAGAAGAATTGGATCAATTTGAAAGAAACAAAGTCTGGAAACTTGTGCCACTTGCTGAAGATAAGAAAGCTATTGGTACAAAGTGGGTGTTCAGAAACAAGCTGAGCGAGTCTGGTGAAGTAACAAGAAACAAAGCACGCTTAGTTGCTCAAGGTTACTGTCAGACTGAAGGATTGGACTATGATGAGTCTTACGCTCCAGTTGCAAGATTGGATGCAATTAGGCTTTTCTTGGCCTTTGCTGCTCACAATGACTTCATTGTTTACCAAATGGATGTTAAGAGTGCATTCTTGAATGGTGAACTTGCTGAAGAAGTCTACCTAGAACAACCCCTGGCTTTGAACTTCCCTCAGAAACCAAGATGGTATATAAGCTTCAGAAAGCTGTATATGGTCTAAAACAAGCACCAAGAGCATGGTATGATACTTTAGCTAAGTTCTTGCTGGAGAATGGTTTCAAGAAAGGTGAAGTTGACAAAACTCTTTTTACCATGAACCATGATGGTAAATTAATCTTAGTTCAAATTTATGTGGATGACATAATTTTTGATCTAAGGACAAGCAACTTTGTGATCATTTTGCCAAACTCATGACTAATAAGTTTGAAATGAGTATGATGGGAAAATTGAATTATTTCCTAGGGTTGCAAGTCAAGCAACTCAAAGATGGAATATTCATAAATCAAGCAAAGTATGCGAAAGAAATGCTCATAAAGTTTAGGATCAAAGAGGATGAAAACCTGAAAAGATCCCTATGAGTGTTGGTACCAAATTGGGCTATACTAAAGAGGACAAAAGTGTTGAAGAACACAAGTATAGGAAGCTCATTGGTTCCTTGTTGTATTTAACAGCAAGTAGACCTGACATTCAGTATGCTGTTTGTGTGTGTGCAAGATTCCAATCGGATCCAAGAGAATCACACTACAAAAAGGCAATTAAATACTGAAATATGTTAAAGGTACAGTCAATGTTGGATTATGGTATCCAAAAGATTCTGGACTTGAATTGGTTGGCTATTCTGATGCTGATCATGGTGGATCAACTCTTGATAGAAAAAGTACCTCTGGAACTTGTCAGTTTTTGGGTACTAGATTAATATCATGGTTCAGCAAGAAGCAAACGTGTGTCGCCAATTCATCTACTGAATCTGAATACATTGCAGCTGGTTGTTGCACAGCTCAAATCCTATGGATTCAGCAACAATTAAGAGATTATGGTATTTCTGCAAAGAAAACACCAATCTTTTGTGATAATACAAGTGCTATTGCAATTACGCAAAATCCTAAGTTTCACTCTAGGACCAAGCACATTGATATTAGACATCATTTCATTAGAGATCATGTGGAAAAAGGTGATATTGAGGTTGTGAAAGTAGGTACTGAAGATCAGCTTGCTGACATCTTTACCAAGCCCCTACCGGATAATAGGTTCGCAATGCTAAGGTATAACCTTGGATTGATTGAACTACCTCAATAAAGGATACACTTGGCAGAATGCTGAAACAGGTATTCAGCAAGCCAAAGTATTCCTGTCCAAAAGACCAAGTCACTGATTTCTTCTAAGAAATGATAAGTCACAACATGATTGCTGAAACAGGCATTCAGCAAGTAATTCCTTCAAAACGGTATTTGTTAGGAAACTTGATCACTTGCTGAGACAGGCACTCAGTAAGTGAAAGAACTTAAGGATTGCTGAGACGGGTACTCAGACAATCAAAAGATACTGAAACAGGTATTCAAGTATCAAAGGAATTTTCTGAGACGGGAACTCAGAAAAAGAGCAAAAGCTCATCTCTCAGATTTTACCAAAGGATGTCTCAAATACAAAAGAATTTACTGATACGGAAATCAGAAATATCTTTTAAACTTAGAAAATATGAGATATCTAAGTAAGGGGGAACTTTCAGCAAGTATCTAGATTGTTAATTCAAACTCGCTGAAAAGATTCTTGTCTATTTCAGCAAGCAATCTATCCCTTATTACTCGGTAAAATCAATTTGTGACGTTAAGCTGGCACAGATAAACTCGCAATAATCATGACATGAAATTCAATCGTGGCCATTGATTAAAAGGAGTTATTAATCTAACGGCTAACAAAACAAAGAGAGAGAGTGCTCTGACGGTTTTAGTTAGTGGGCCACTACGCATTCAATGCAAAGGCTCCACTATCTCCAGTGTTTCTCTGTTTTACCCTTGCTGAGAACTCAAATCGATTGAGTTTCTCACACACCAGAGACACTATATAAAGAAGGAGTTAGAGAAATGACAAAATTCTTTAACTCACATTTCCTTTCTCTGCAATTTCTAGCCTGAAACTACTGTACCTCCGGTCAAAAGCAAACTATCTCTTTTCGTACAAATTTCTTGCTCTATATAAAGAAATGGCTCCCAAGAGACAGTTATCAAAGTCCTCAAAATCGTCAAAGGTTGACAGTGCTGAAACACGCACTATCCGGTGACTGCTGGTGGCTCCGACCCAGACACAACGAAAGTTGTGTTGAAAAACGACCGAATCACTGTAAAACCTATGCCTCCGTCATATCTTGACACTGCAAAGTGTGAGATGTTGATGCAATGGGGAGGTTTGCAAAAGAAAGTACATTAGGTACTTTTATGAACAAGAACTTGATGACCAAAACGAAGAGGCGCTTGAGTTCATCAAGCAGCAAGGCCTCATGAACTTTATCTCTGCTCGCACTAAGCAAGTGAGCATGATTGATACCATGGAATTCTACAACAATGCAGAAATCCAGTCCCTTACAGACAGTAATGGAGTCACTGAAAAAGTGATCCTTACTTATGTTCAGAACACGCAAATCGTCCTGAAATGGACTGATTTAGCGGATTTTTTCAGATTCCAACCACTGGAACTGAAGATGACGTCACTGCTCTGACGAAGAAATTGAAGCTTTCTACAGTGACGTCAGAAATGCAAAATGAAGAAAGGCGAGATAGCTCCCGTGACTTGGACAAAGCACGTTAAGAGAAAGCATCTCTGCCATCACTTGGTCTAGTAGCTCTGCTACTGATTAAAGTTCTTGACTCCCAAGTTGGAGGAATTGACCAAGTAGGCCTGAGAAGATGGCCATTGCGATGCATACTATGAAAAAAAAAAATAAATGGAACTTAACTGGGCTAAGTACATTTTCAACAGGCTTGTTGATTGTGTTACTAAGTTTTAAGGTAAGGTAGAAGACAACAAGGTCTCACCTTCCTTTCCAGTTATGTATGGAACAAGATATGCTATATCCTTGAACATTTCAGGATTCAGCTAAGAAACCCATTGCCAATCAAGAAATCTGTGTGCAATGTGGGAGATCTTTCTACAAGCAGAATGTACCTAAGATTGCTGGAAAGAAAACCAAGAAACACAACTGCAAATGTTGTCAGCACAACCAGCAAGAAAGGTATACAACAGCTGCAATGTTACCACCAGCAACTTAGAGATGAAACTGCTGTTGGTGGTAACTGAAACTGTAGAATCAACAGGTACGTGTACAACAGCCGTTGCGGAAATTCAACAATAGATACTCTGGAAACTGGAGAAATCTAAAAGAAAAGAGGAAGCTGATGATTACACTCAGACTCGCTCATCACAAATCCCGTCCTAAGAGGAAACGGAAAGTAACAAAAGAAAGAAGACACAGGCTTCTC
>CM051457.1:89348017-89372425 GCA_028274465.1 Plantago ovata | reverse complement strand
CTTGAAAGTGAAAACTATCATCAAAGTGGAATCAAGAATGGATCCATACTCAGAATTTCTATTATAATCAAGGAATGCCTGACATTACACCAACTGATTGTCCTCTCTCATCTTGCTACTGTCAATTATGAGACAAAGCAAAGAAAAATGTGTTTGCTGAAAAATCGCAAAACATTGCTCTTGCTGCAAAGCCGTCATCTTCTGAAAAGAAGAATGATAAAGAGCCTGCTGATGAAATGCTTTAGTTGTTAAAAACATGAAGAAATTCATCAGTAAGGAACTTGAAAGGCGAAAAGCAAAAGAGAAGCTGAAAAAGCATCTTGGTAATAACTACCATAAGTACAAGAATGATACTAGCTCGCTGAACAAGCAAGCTCAGCAAGCAAGCTACATCATCAGAAGAACCAGCAGTTGGAAATGATCTATGTTTTTACTGCAAAAAGCCTGGACACTTCAAAGCTAATTGCCCTTTGCTGAAAGGCAAATCTGCTGAAAAGAAGAAGAAGTTCAAAAAGCTTTCATTGCTGAAGAAAGAAGAAGCTTCAAGCAAAAATCGATGCATTGTGCATTGAGACAAGCTCCGAAGACAGTGAGGATGAAAGTTCAGACACCGACGATGAGGAGACCACTCTAGACGTGGAGATTGGCAAAGAAGTGTGTGGAATAGCTATGGAAGCTTATCCAGATGTCGAACTACGAATTCTGCCTCATGGCCGGTCAGGTAAATAATTCTACCTCTACTACTCTGATCAGATTCAGAAAGTGAAGACGAGATTGACTTGACAAGATTCAAGGAGAAATCGAAAGATTTGAGAAAACTCTCAGCAACAGCAAAGAAAACTTCAACTTGCTGAAACTCTGACCAAGCAAACTACTGAAAAGTACGTTTTGCTGAAGAAGAGACAGAAGAAAAGGATGCTGAAATAAGGCGTCTTAAGAAGTTGATTGCTGAGGCTGCAGAGAAAAAATATTCTCAATTAGAATGGAAGAGTATCAGTCCTCAATTCTAAAGTTACTTGCTGAAATCCAAGAAATGAAAAAGATGAAAATCAATTTCAAATCCTATGTGGAAGCAAGTAATACGCTGACTGAACTAAACTCTTATTTGAGAGATCCATCTCAGAAAGAAGGTTTAGGAGCAACGTGTGAAGGTGATAACGTAGAAATCTTGAGAAAAGATAAATCACCTATCTCCTTTGTACGTGCTACTGATAGTAGTCCACCAGTGATCTATCAGTTTGGTCAAACTAAGTTGCTGAAACATGCAATCAAGTACCTATGACCATAAAGCCCGCTGTTGCTACTCAAAGTAACAAGACTTTAAAAGGAAAACAGGTTGCTGAGAAGCAAACTGGAAAGAAAAAGATGCCGTGAAGCATTCCGCCAAACAAGTTGCTGAAAAGCAAGTTGTTAAGTCTAAAGGCAAGATTACCAAAAGTAATCAGAAGTCCTTTGCTGACAAACCTGAATCAAGTAAGGTTGCTGAAGCTAAAGCTCAGCATTCTCCAAAGAGTGGACTCGGTTTCAAAACCAAGCAAAGTCAACTCTTTCATGAGTATAAGCAAAGTCAGCAAAGATACTTCAAAGAGATGAAGAAAACCAAGCCTAAGAGTTCTGAAAAGACTCCCAATGCTAGGACTAGAAGGAACCTTGCTAGAAAAGAACTTACTGAAAAGTATGTTCAGCAAAAAGGTCAACAGAGCAAGACACCACATCAGAAAGTGGATTTGACCAGCACGAGTCAAAAGTCTTTCAGCTCAAAACCTCCTAGTTCCTCAGCAAGTAGAAAACAAGTCAAAGTTGAAAAACTTCAGACTTGGGTTTCCACTGGACGCATTCTTGAACATGTTAATGGACATCCATCATTGGATAATTAACTTGTTTGCTCTTGATTGTGCAGACTGCAGCCACGGAGACAAACGATGCAATCTGGCACTTTGATAGTGGTTGTGGAAAGCACATGACGGGCAACAAGAATAACCTTATAAACTATAGACGGTGGTCTAAAGGTCCAACAATAAGGTTTGCTGGTGGAGGCTCCGGAT
This sequence comes from Plantago ovata, assembly GCA_028274465.1. Classification (NCBI taxonomy): domain Eukaryota; kingdom Viridiplantae; phylum Streptophyta; class Magnoliopsida; order Lamiales; family Plantaginaceae; genus Plantago; species Plantago ovata. The sequence continues at coordinate 89,370,380 of CM051457.1, read as the reverse complement.
CTACAAAAGGCTATGGTGATGTGAAGTTGGGATGCATAACCATTTCTGGAGTTCTTTATGTCAAAAATCTTAAGTTTAACCTTTTCAGCATGAGTCAATTTGCTGACAAAGGATACTTCATCGAAATTAAAAGTGATGAATGTAAACTTGTAGATTTTGAGACTAAAAAGGTATAATGATTGCAAGAAGATCAGGAGGCTTGTACACCGTTGATTGGTCTTCAGCAAACGTTGAAAAATGCCTTGTCTCAGATCATGATTGCCTTGCTGAAAAAGCATGGTTATGGCATAAACGAACAAGTCATCTAAACTTCAAGACGCTGAATAAGCTGTCTAAAAAGGCACTTGTAGTTGGATTACCTAGGGTTACTTTTAAGAAGGATGGTGTTTGCAATGCATGTCAGCAAGGAAAGCAAACCAAATCTTCTTTCAAGAACAAGGCAGTACCGTCAACTACAAAACCTTTACAACTCTTACACATGGACTTGTTTGAATCTTCTTCAACAAGCTATGCTGGTAAGAAGTATGGTCTAGTCGTGGTAGATGACTATTCAAGATTCACTTGGGTAGTATTCATCAAGCACAAATCTGAAACCAAGACTGAAATACCTAACTTGCTGAATAAGCTTGAAGTCATGAAAAATGACAAGGTAAGAGTCATAAGGACAGACCATGGTACTGAGTTTGTAAACCAGTACATAACTGAATATTGTACCTCCAAAGGTATTCAACATCAGTTATCCTCAGTAAGGACACCACAGCAAAATGGTGTTACGGAAAGAAGCCGCAAGAACAATGCTTGCTGACACTGAGATAAGTGAGGCTTACTGGGTTGAAGCGATTAATACCGCCTGCTATACTCAGAATAGATGTTTGATTACTAAGGAATACAACAAAACTCCTTATGAATTGTTTGTTGGAAGACCTCCTAACATCACTCATCTAAGAGTATTTGGTTGCAAGTGTTTCGTTCTTAACAATGGTAGAGAATACCTAAGAACATTTCAACCAAAGGCAGACGAAGCGATATTTCTTGGCTACTCCTTGCATAGTAAAGCTTACAGAGTTTACAACAAAAAGGCACAAAAGATTGAAGAATCTGTGCATGTTGTATTCTACGAAAAGACACAAGGTGTGCCTGCTGAAGAAGAAATATCAGAATGTATGAAAAAGCTAATCATACATGAGCAAAGAACTGAATCTGATGCTAGGCAAATCAAGTCAATTGAACTAAATGATGATTCTGACAATGATTCTCCTCCCCCGAGTCATGACAAGATAAATATAGTTCACGACAAAGAATTTCCAGCAAAAGATGCGGTTGCTCCGGAAGTTGCTGAAATTACGCAATCTCCAGTGCCTGCTGATGAAGTACCTCAACCCAGCAATGCTGAGCAAGCAGTTGCTGATGATCAAATCTCAGCAGAGACACAAATTCCCAGTAGTACTGAACAAGTACATACTGAAGAGTCACATGCTGATGAGCAAACGTATCCTGATCCAACAAACAGGAAACCTGTTAATAAATGGATTAGAGATCATCCCTCTATGGATATGATTGGCGATATTAATAAACGCCAAGTGACTAGATCCAAAGCTACTCAAGGACTTGCTGAAGAAGCAACTGTCGTAGAAGTAGAATCTTTATTCTCTTGCTTTGTTTCAGAAATTGAACCTAAAACCATAGAAGAAGCTTTGAAGCATTCTGAATGGATAAAGGCAATGCAAGAAGAATTGGATCAATTTGAAAGAAACAAAGTCTGGAAACTTGTGCCACTTGCTGAAAATAAGAAAGCTATTGGTACAAAGTGGGTGTTCAGAAACAAGCTGAGCGAGTCTGGTGAAGTAGCAAGAAACAAAGCACGCTTAGTTGCTCAAGGTTACTGTCAGACTGAAGGATTGGACTATGATGAGTCTTACGCTCCAGTTGCAAGATTGGATGCAATTAGGCTTTTCTTGGCCTTTGCTGCTCACAATGACTTCATTGTTTACCAAATGGATGTTAAGAGTGCATTCTTAAATGGTGAACGTGCTGAAGAAGTCTACCTAGAACAACCCCCTGGCTTTGAACTTCCCTTAGAAACCAAGATGGTATATAAGCTTCAGAAAGCTGTATATGGTCTAAAGCAAGCACCAAGAGCATGGTATGATACCTTAGCTAAGTTCTTGCTGGAAAATGGTTTCAAGAAAGGTGAAGTTGACAAAACTCTTTTTACCATGAACCATGATGGTAAATTAATCTTAGTTCAAATTTATGTGGATGACATAATTTTTGGATCTAAGGACAAGCAACTTTGTGATGATTTTGCCAAACTCATGACAAATAAGTTTGAAATGAGTATGATGGGAAAATTGAATTATTTCCTAGGGTTGCAAGTCAAGCAACTCAAAGATGGAATATTCATAAATCAAGCAAAGTATGCGAAAGAAATGCTCATAAAGTTTAGGATCAAAGAGGATGAAAAACCTAAAAAGATCCCTATGAGTGTTGGTACCAAATTGGGCTATACTAAAGAGGACAAAAGTGTTGAAGAACACAAGTATAGGAAGCTCATTGGTTCCTTGTTGTATTTAACAGCAAGTAGACCTGACATTCAGTATGCTGTTTGTGTGTGTGCAAGATTCCAATCGGATCCAAGAGAATCACACTACAAAAAGGCAATTAAAATACTGAAATATGTTAAAGGTACAGTCAATGTTGGATTATGGTATCCAAAAGATTTTGGACTTGAATTGGTTGGCTATTCTGATGCTGATCATGGTGGATCAACTCTTGATAGAAAAAGTACCTCTGGAACTTGTCAGTTTTTGGGTACTAGATTAATATCATGGTTCAGCAAGAAGCAAACGTGTGTCGCCAATTCATCTACTGAATCTGAATACATTGCAGCTGGTTGTTGCACAGCTCAAATCCTATGGATTAAGCAACAATTAAGAGATTATGGTATTTCTGCAAAGAAAACACCAATCTTTTGTGACAATACAAGTGCTATTGCAATTACGCAAAATCCTAAGTTTCACTCTAGGACCAAGCACATTGATATTAGACATCATTTCATTAGAGATCATGTGGAAAAAGGTGATATTGAAGTTGTGAAAGTAGGTACTGAAAATCAGCTTGCTGACATCTTTACCAAGCCCCTACCGGATAATAGGTTCGCAATGCTAAGGTATAACCTTGGATTGATTGAACTACCTCGATAAAGGATACACTTGGCAGAATGCTGAAACAGGTATTCAGCAAGCCAAAGTATTCCTATCCAAAAGACCAAGTCACTGATTTCTTCTAAGAAATGATAAGTCACAACATGATTGCTGAAACAGGCATTCAGCAAGTAATTCCTTCAAAACAGGTATTTGTTAGGAAACTTGATCACTTGCTGAGACAGGAACTCAGTAAGTGAAAGAACTTAAGGATTGCCGAGACGGGTACTTAGACAATCAAAAGATACTGAAACAGGTATTCAAGTATCAAAGGAATTTTCTGAAACGGGAATTCAGAAAAAGAGCAAAATCTCATCTCTCAGATTTTACCAAAGGATGTCTCAAAGTGCAAAAAGAATTTACTGATATGGGAAATCAGAAATATCTTTTAAACTTAGAAAATATGAGATATCTAAGTAAGGGGGAACTTTCAGCAAGTATCTAGATTGTTAATTCAAACTCGCTGAAAAGATTCTTGTCTATTTCAGCAAGCAATCTATCCCTTATTACTCGGTAAAATCAATTTGTGACGTTAAGCTGGCACAGATAAACTCGCAATAAATCATGACATGAAATTCAATCGTGGCCATTGATTAAAAGGAGTTATTAATCTAACGGCTAACAAAACAAAGAGAGAGAGTGCTCTGACGGTTTTAGTTAGTGGGCCACTACGCATTCAATGCAAAGGCTCCACTATCTCCAGTGTTTCTCTGTTTTACCCTTGCTGAGAGCTCAAATCGATTGAATTTCTCACACACCAGAGACACTATATAAAGAAGGAGTTAGAGAAATGACAAAATTCTTTAACTCACATTTCCTTTCTCTGCAATTTCTAGCCTGAAACTACTGTACCTCCGGTCAAAAAGCAAACTATCTCTTTTCGTACAATTTCTTGCTCTATATAAGAAATGGCTCCAAAGAGACAGTCATCTAAGTCCTCAAAATCGTCAAAGGTTGATAGTGCTGAAACACGCATTGCTCCGGTGACTTCTCTGACCCAAGACACAGCGAAAGTTGTGTTGAAAAACGACCGAATCACTGTAAAACCTATGCCTCCCTCATATCTTGACACTGCAAAGTGTGAGATGTTGATGCAATGGGGAGGGTTTGCAAAAGAAAAGTACATTAGGTACTTTTATGAACAAGAACTTGATGACCAAAATGAAGAGGCGCTTGAGTTCATCAAGCAGCAAGGCCTCATGAACTTTATCTCTGCTCGCACTAAGCAAGTGAGCATGATTGATACTATGGAGTTCTACAATAATGCAGAAATCCAGTCCCTTACAGACAGTAATGGAGTCACTGAAAAAGTGATCCTTACTTATGTTCAGAACACGCAAATCGTCCTGAAATGGACTGATTTAGCGGAGATTTTTCAGATTCCAACCACTGGAACTGAAGATGACGTCACTTCTTCGACGAAGAATTGAAGCTTTCTACAGTGACGTCAGAAATGCAAAAATGAAGAAAGGCGAGATAGCTCCCGTGACTTGGACAAAGCACGTTAAGAGAAAGCATCTCTGCCATTCACTTGGTCTAGTAGCTCTGCTACTGATTAAAGTTCTTGACTCCCAAGTTGGAGGAATTGACCAAGTAGGCCTGAGAAGATGGCCATTGCTGATGCATATCCATTAAAATAAATCGGAACTTAACTGGGCTAAGTACATTTTCAACAGGCTTGTTGATTGTGTTACTAAGTTTAAAGTAAAGGTAGAAGACAACAAGGTCTCACCTTCCTTTCCAGTTATGTATGGAATCAAGATATGTTATATCCTTGAACATTTCAGGATTCAGCTAAGAAACCCATTGCCAATCAAGAAATCTGTGTGCAATGTGGGAAGATCTTTCTACAAGCAGAATGTACCTAAGATTGCTGGTAAGAAAACCAAGAAGACAACAACTGCAAATGTTGTCAGCACAAGCCAGCAAGAAAGGTATACAACAGCTGCAGATGTTACCACTCAGCAACTTAGAGATGAAACTGCTGTTGGAGGTGGTAACACAAATGAAACTACTGTAGAAAATCAACAAGGTACGTGTACAACAGCCGTTGCTGAAAATGCAACAATAGATGACTCTGGGAAACTGGAGAAATCTAAAAAGAAAAAGAGGAAAGCTGATGATGACACTCAGACTGCATCGTCATCAGCAAATCCCGTACCTAAGAGGAAACGGACAAGTAACAAAAGAAAGAAGACACTGGCTTCTCAGTCAGTCCCCAATGTCCAAGACTCCTCAGTCAATTCCCAGACAAATGCTGAAACGCATTTGCCAGTAGATGTTGCTGAAATAATTACTGAAACATACATCAGCAATGTTGAATTGTTTGCGGAAGCCTTCAACAATCAACTTAACGTTGATAACTCTACTGAGAATAGACCACAAGGCAGTGGAAATGAAATTCCTGCCCAAGTCCCAGATATCTACATTGTAGATAATCTAGATGATCAAACCATGGAACCAGTAAGCGACATTGCTGCTGATATGCAAAGAGCGGCACTTGCTGATGCTGCTGAACAGATGGTTGCTGAACAAGCAACTCATCAAGTTGCTGAAACCCAGCTTGCTGATGGACCAGTTGCTGATATAGCAATGGTTCCTGTTCCTGAAGTTGCTGAAACTCAAGAAGCATTATTCAAAGACGCATCTCTTAATGCTGAGAATACTGGCCCAAGTTCACCCAAGACTTCAATTGACAAAGTCCAGCTTGTACTGGAAGATTTAAGCAAACAAATGGAGTTGGAGATTGAAGAAATCATCCAACAAGTCAATTGATCTCTTCATGACAAGCAGTGAGCTTAAAGGTCAAGATGCTTCTGCTCAACTTGTCAATTCAGAGACAAGGGAGATTGCTGAAACCGCACAGCTTTCTCAGTTAGAGCAAAATCAGAAGTCTGCTGAAGAAACAGTCCAAGAAGCTGAAGAAACTGTTAATGCTGAAAGGACTGAGCCACAACCTGTCCTTCCTCAGCAGGTAGTTAATTCAACCATCAGTAAAACTTCAAATTCTGAAAATTGTTCTTTTGCTAAAATTATTCTTTCTCTACAGACTTCTCAAGATACAACTCAGAAGGTTGCTGAAGCCTCTGCACCAGAACCAACACTCCCTGCTCAGCAGGTAGTTAATAATTTTGGTATAAAAACTAAGTTTGACAGCTTAGTACTTGTGTCTAATTTTAATTTATTTCAGGATGAACAAATGGAGGATGCTACTCATGGAATGGAAATTGTACTACATGAGCTTGCTGACTCTCAGCAGGTAAATCATGTTTCAGATTTAAACTCTAAAACAATTCTCCAAACCAATCCTGATCTAAATAAAATTCTTTTTCAGGCTCAAAAGGAGACCACTGAAGTGGTACTCATCACTAAAGATCAGCAAGTAAGTTCTGAAGAACTTTACTTGAGCTTCAAGAGGACAACTTTGTCAAGAGTTGCTAAGTCCGTCAGTAACTGGCAAAGATATAGGAGAATGGACTTCTCAGATCTTCACCTTCATCTCTCAAATGAGAAAAAGAGATCTTCACTGCTGAAGCTCGAAACATTTGTCCACTCCATCCTTCCTGAAGAAATGACATATTCTCAGCAAATGAGTTCAAATCTGATTGCTAAAATCAGAGAGAATATGAAGGCCAAATTTAAGAGTGCCTCTCCAGCTGAACAAGCTGTGATGCTCAAAGGTCTTTTTGTTCCTGTGCCCCACAAATTAACTAAGGAAGAGGAAGTGACAAGTGTTGCTCTATACAAGCATGTTGAGCTAGTCATTCTGACAGATGATGAAGAAGAAGAAGAAGATGAGAACATTCCCACTGATCCCAGTGATGATGAAGGGAAAGATTCTAAGGACAAGAAGGATGACGATGATGACAATCAAGATCCAAGTCCTGTTGGTGGATTAAAGTTAACAGCTGCTGAAACTAATCCCTCTGACAATCAGCAAGCTGAACAACAACAATCTCAGCAAGAATCTCAACCTCCTCCTGCTGATGCTGAAAATCAAGCACCTGTACAAGGTGCTGATACTGAAGAAGAATACGCCAGAAAAAGGGCTGCCTTGAAAAATGGCAAGAGTCCAGTTTCTGATGCCAAGGTTACTGAAGAAAACCTTGAAGATGAGGATGAAGAAGATGAAGATTACCAACGAGCTCTACAAAATAGTCTCGTGATCCATGCAAGGCATACGCAGGATCTGGAAATTGGTGAATCTTCAAGACCAAAATCGAAGGAAGTTCCATCCCTTCCACTTACTACTCGCGCAACTCCAGTTATTGAGTCTCAAACGTTGCCTTCAGCAATTACTCAATTAAAACTAACTACTGGCGAAACTCCAGTAATTGAGCCCCAAACTCAATTGAAACAACTATCTACTGGTGAAACTCCAGTCGTTGAGTCTGAAGTGTTGCCATCAGCAACCACTCAACAAAAAGGAAGTGAAGCTACTGACAAAGGCTCCAAAGTCACTCAACTTGATGAATCTGAGGATGATGACGACTTATCAGAAAATGATGATGATCAATCCAAGAAAGACCCAAAAGTCGTTCAGATTCCTCCTCCTAATTATCTCACTTATGAAGGAGATTCATTAAGGGCCGAGTTGCTTTTACGAGATGATCAGTTTGCCACTGAACTTAAGGCTCACTCCTTGACACCTAATTTAGTGCCGTTCCCAAGAGTTGAGGAGTTTACTCCCAGAATTCTAGCACTAAAGCAAGTCCATGATGCCTGCAAAGATGAAGATGAGGCATTGCTTGCTGAGAGCCCACTTGACATTGGAAAGATATTGACTACAGTGCTGAGACGCACTACAACTTTAACCATAGCTCAGAAAGACATCAGTCTTTATCACAAGAGCTATGAAGAAGATGTAAGTCAAGCTCTCTTGCTTGCAAAGAATGCTCTCGTCAAGGCTCAGAATATTATGGATGAGAAGGCCGCAACAGAGAAAAGACATGAAGAGAACATGATGAATATTCAAAAAGAGTTAGCAAAAATGAACTCTGACCAACAAGAAATCATCATGAAGTATAACAGTCTCAACACTCTTGCTGAAAATTGCAATGAGTTTTATTCTCTGCACATCACTCCGATGTTGCAGTCCATGTCTAAGGGGGAAAAGAACAACACTAGAAAGAGAAATCAAAACCCTCCTACTCCTGCTGCTAATGTGCCACTTCCACTAGAACCTCTTGCTGAAAGAGAGCAAAGTTCTAAAAGACAAGAAGAAACTGAGTTAAATTCAGCAAGTACCAAAAAGAGAAAAACCGCTGCTGAAACTCAAGATTTCTGTCACAATGAAAGTCATCACAATCTGAATGAAGATGATGAAGAAGATGATGACAATCAAACAATAGCTCAAGCCATAAGAGCTAGACCCTTAACAGCCATAACTCCGTCTGGCCACTCAAGGCATTTTTCGTCTGACTCTTCAGCAAGAGATCAAGACAATGCTAAAACAAGAAGAAGAAGGCAAAGACAGGAAGAGAAAAGGCAGGCCAGCATTGCTATTGGCTCCGGCATTGAATATACAAAGACCAGCAATGATGAAACCACTCAGAATGTGATCAGAAACATTCATGGTTGCTGGATCCTAAAGCTGGAAGACTTGCTGGTAAATGAGTTCTTTCCTACAGCCATTTTGAATCAGATGTTCAAATGGATTGAACTCAAGGTCCAAAGAAAGCAAAGGGAAGAATCCCTCTCAAGAAATATTGCTGGGAGATGGTTGAATCTTGAGGTCCATATAAGAAGAGTTGCCATTGGTAAGACATATAGACAAGAACTAGATTTGATAAAACCACCTGACATCGCTTACTATGCTGACCCGGTAACAAAGAAACCTAAGAAGAAACTTGGATTGATTCCTTATGAGTACTTCTATCTCACTGCTAAGGATCAAGAAGAAGATCTTCTCTGGTTAAGAAAGATTCATCCGAGAAACATTTCAGATACACAGCTTCTCCATGCTAGCAATTGGGGCATGGATTTGTGGGTAATTAACTACATGGAAATGAATGCTGAAAAGCATCATCATACTGCCTGCAAAAATGCAAGAATTCTTCAACTACAAGTCCGTAGGCTTCTGGAAAACTACGAGAAGGATTGTGTTGAATTCACTGCTCTTGCTGAGAAGAGTGTAAGAGAGATTTTGAGAAAATCCTCTGAAAGAGTTTAAGTCCCTGCAATAGTTTTTGTTAAAGTTTTTGTTTGCTGATTCATTGTTATCTATGCTTTCTTGTAATCCTCTGAATGATAACTTTCAGCAATGAATTCTTTTTTACTCTTATTGGTTTTGATTATGCAACTTACTTATGCTTACTGTTATTAATTCAAGTATGCTTGCATTAATCATCTGATTTATTCAACATCAGAAACCTCTAAAAGGGTAACAATTAATTTAGCCATGGATTGCTAACATCAAAAAGGGGGAAATTTGTTAGGTAACTTGTAATTTTGATGAGCAATTAACCATGCTAAATTAAGAACAGTCCAGTAACTAGTACTCTTAAGGTCCATAGGTTTTTAGAATTTTAGGGACATTGTAAAAGAGGAACGTTTGCTGATGACTTAGATAGGTGTTAGATAAGTTATTTCTTTTGTGTATGACGTATTTTATTTTCTGAGAAGAAAATAATTTATTGACACATTAGTGTATGACGTATTTTATTTTCTGAGAAGAAAATAATTTATTGACACTTTAGCGTATGATGTATTTTATTTTCTGAAAAGAAAATATCTTATTGATGCTTAGCTTTAATGAATCTTATTTTCTGAAAAGAAAATGACCTATTGAAGCATTTGCTGAAGATGTATTTTGTTTATTACAAACAAATTATTGAAGCAAATAAGAAACCGGTCAGAATCTTGAAGACTTTTGAAGATATGAAGACTTGAAGACTTGAATACTTGAAGATTGCTGAAGACTGGTAAGGCACGTGTTGCTCAGAAAGTGAAATTTTCAGCAACAGCATTGCATAAGTGAAAATCTGAAAGACAGAGTAGGTTGTGCTTGCTGAAACTGAGAATGAACACTTGCTGATGAACATATGTGACCTCTTGCTGAATGTACGTGATTTTGCGCTCCAATGTTACTGTTTGAATTCTATTCAAATGTGCATTTAATGCAAAGCTTACACGCGAAGGACATGAAGACTAGAAGACAAACAAAGGTTGCTGCTGAAAGTACAAAAGCAAGATAGTGACATGTTAAGGAACAAAAGCCTTAGGATTTGAAATTCAAACGGCTCCTTACTTGCACTATAAATAGAGGTCATCCGGCAAAGAGTTGAAGTGTGTCAACAACGTGATCAAACTCTCACTTGTGCTTAAAAACTCACAAACCTTCAAACACTCTTACTGCCATTGATCCGTTCCAAGACTAAAAGCTTGAAAAAGCTACTTGTGAAGAAGTAGAACAAACTCGGCTAAGAAATTAGTTAAGTGTTCTTTCTTTCGAACAAGAACAAGTCTTGACACCAGAAACAATCAAACTTGTTTACTGCAAAGTATTCCAAGTTGTGTTTCTTAGATTACTTGTTGTAACTGAATAAGTTATAATTAAGTCATCTCACCCCAAAACTCTCTAACTGAAAATACACCCTTTCAGGCGTGATATTCAGGGGGAACTTAATCGAGCAAGGCTTTGCTGATTAAAAGTACCAAGTTTGGTGGAGAACAAGGTTGAAGTTCTCTAGTTTAGGTTGGAGACAAAGCAAGTGTGCTTTGGTTTCTGTTGAATCGCTTTAGATAGGAGATTGTAAGGAACCTCAATCATATCTTAGTGGATTCAGTCCTAGAAAGGACAAAGTGGATTAGTTGAGAGATTACGCCACTCTCAGATACCACTATAAAAGCGTTTGTGTGATTTACTTATTGCATTTAGCTTTCAGCAAATTATATCTGTTTGTACACAGTCACTCACTTCACTTGCTGAAACTCTTTACTTGCTGAAAAAGCACTTATTGTTTCAAAGACTTCCGCTCTCTGATTTAAGTACCAGCAAACCAAGTTACTGGAAAGTAACTTACGCTTGCTGAGAAAGTTAAGTATCAGCAACCTCATTACTGAAAAGTAATAAGTACTTGCTGAGAAAGTTTTAAACGACAAAAGTTTGAAAAGACTATTCACCCCCCCTAGTCTTTTCTTGTTGTTTAAAGGGACCAACATAAAATGTTTTTAGTCTTCCCACCCACATGTAAATATTTCAATGTGAGGAGGCAGGAGCTAGAGGGCAGGATTAATTAAAAGCTAGACATCAACTTGTGTAATTGGTCTCTTTCATATTTCAATCGCTTGTTTCATGTTTATAGAATAGCAGTATATTAATATTTGTACAATTCATATTTTTATTATTAGTATATACAGGTTCAATGTTTAATACAATATAATTTTATTATTAATATATTCGGGTACCCGATCGGGTAGCGGGTTTGAAAAGCCGAAACCCGTAACCCGACCCGAATAATTGCTTCAAAATCGAGTTTTCCCCTTTCGGGTTTTACCACATTACAAACACGACCCGTTGTGGTAAAATTTCAAACAGGTTAGGGTCGGGTTCGGGTAACCCGAACCCAATGCCCAGCCCTATTAAAATTCTAAATTCCTATGGACCTTAAGAGTACTAGTTACTGGACTTTCCTTAATTTAGCATGGTTAATTGCTCATCAAAATTTACAAGTTTCCTAACATGAAGGTATACAAGTTCACCAATTTTAACATAGCATCTACTAGTGGCATGTTCTAGTGTCCAATTATTCAAGCACATACCCGAATTTTATTGGAAACGTTATGAGATTGTGTGAGATTTCTGAAATTAACACATAGAGAAAATTGATTATAAGGGCTCACTATGAAGGCCTTTCTCATAAAGGACCCTCTTGTGTTATCAATTACATTATAATGCAAACTCAATTACATTTTACTCCATTTGAGTTGACCAACACTTTAAACACCTTCCAACCAAACATGACGTAAGAAAAATAAATATTTTCAATCAAAAAATTAATATAAAGATTTAAAAATCTAAATAGAATTATAAAATAAAATAAAAATTAAATATTTAACAAGATCCATCCATCTTCTTCTTCGCTAAAGCTTCGGTATTGAATAATTCCGGTATCGGAGCTCCGGTGCCGGTAACGGTGGAGCAGCTCCACCGATCTGGTGGTGGAGCAAGTTGCTTGTTGCACCGTTAATGGTGGTGGAGCAGCTTGCTCCACCGTTTTTGGCGCTGGAGCTCCGGTACCTGAAACAATTACGGTACCGAAGCTTTGGGGATGATGAAGATAATTTTTTTTAATTTTAGTTAAGATTTTTTTTCTTAATTTAAAATTTATTTTATTATTTTAGTATTTTATTTAGTTTTTCTTTTAATTCTTTATCTTTTTTATTTAAAAACACTAAGATTTGTTTGGTTTCATTAAAATTCAATTTCGGAATAGTGAATTTTTGTTGACTTTGGACTAAAATGTAATTGATAAACTAAGAGTTCATTTCGTTATTAGGACGCTAAGAGGGTATTAAAAATCAATGGACCCTTAACACATATCTAGTATCTTATTCCTAGTGAATGACTACTCCATACTTTCAGATTGGTGGTTGAGCACCATTAATTCCACCAAATCTAGACTCAATCCTAGTACAGATTTGCTTGCTGTTACAATGAATGAGAATCCAAACAAAATACACTATCTAATAGGTCAATACATGTCTGATTTGACTGGTTAAGAATTGAAAAATCTTTTGTATTGGAAAGGAATGATTTCGACTTGGAGGCTTATTCCTAGTACTGAGCTATGCTTGGTGGTTGAAATGCATTTATTCTGCAGATACACCAGTTGGATTGTTCTAATTTTTCTCCCTATAAATAAGGGACATTGGAGCATAGAAAAAAAAAAACAGCCTTCACTCACTCCCTTTAACAAAAGGAAAAAGCACCTGTATGTTTAGAATAACATCTTCTGGCAATCTCATACCAACCCCAAAAATGGCTTCCACCAATGTTAACCGCCTAGCTTCTACGAAACACCAAGACAAGGAGTGGTACGATCTGTTCTTCCCGAAGGATCATGTTGAGTTCTTGGTTTTCTCGCTGGAGAAAATGGTTGGCAACAACAAGTCTTGGGAGTGGCCTGGCAATATCTCTTAATATTATGGTATGGGAATCTACAGGATCAAGTTGGCTGACCGTTTCAAGAGGAACTACACGATTGAGGAGATCCATGCTGTCATCCAACGTCTTTTCAAGCGGCATTGCACCATGCAGTGGATGGTTCATGAAACTGAGCTGGTTTGGGATGCAAGGGCTAACAAGTTCTCAGGCTCTCCTAGCCTTTGGAGGGAGGTGGTTGAGGTATATTTTGACCTGATATATTCACAAATAGTTCTCACACATACAGTTTATCACTTCATTGATCATTAGCACATCTAAATTACTCTGCTATTGTTGTGTGCAGGAAAACAAGCAAGCTTTAGATTACTTCATTGCTGGGGATCCGCTATGGTGTGAATTTGCTTCCATTTTCAGAGGAACAAGCTTTGAGTATGCAACCGATTCTGAGCAAGCCCACTCACACTCAGTTGGTGATGACTACAGTGGGAACACTCAGTGCCTTTCCGGATGTGGGACTTAGGATCCAGTTACCGGAGAGATCAAAACGGGCTCCCCCTGCAGCAAGGCTGAGTGTTTTTCAAATTGCACTCTTCCTGATTCCCCCGGTAACTGGAACTGAGGTGTTGGCTCACCTTCAAGACTCAATCCAAGCAGGTTTGCATCCCCTGCAAAAAGCTCACCACTTTCTGTGAAGGAGATTGACGAGGAAGAATGGGAGAAGTCTCGCATTAGGAGTGAGAAGAAATCAGAGGCTAAAAAGAAATTGCAATGGGTAGTGGAGCATGGATCGCCACACAACAGTTCCAGTGGAAGTAGCCTTTCCGTTCATGCTCAAGTTGCTTACCAGTTCAAGGCAGGGGATGATATCAAAAGTGAGTGATCAGCTGAAGGTTCCACCATTTTCCATCACAGCCACATTTAATTTCAGTCTCGTTGCTTTATGATTTCCAGTGTTTTGCTTTGCTTGTGTTCTAGTTTGAAGGGTTTATGTATTTTAAGTCTGTAAGCCATGTACTCAACAATACCACATGAGAAATACTCTATGTGTGTGGATTGTTAAGGCGATTTGCAAAAGTGATGGGTGGTTGATAATGAAGATTTAAGTTTTCAAAATTTATATGTGCATTCTACTTTGACAACAATCTAAATTTCAACTTGCCATTTTATCTCCTCGTCAAAATATAAGGAAAACTGTAAAACACATGTAGATTGGATCATTTTGTTGTTTAGAAAGTAATAAATTTAGTTGAGTATGAATTGTACCATTATGCTATGAACAGATAAGGCACAACATTCAGCGAGAATAAATGGCTCACTTTGAGTTAATTGCTGGAAGTGTAAGTTCTAGCTATTGTCTTGCTCTAATCATTGATTTGAAAGCTTGAGTTATCTATTTATGTTGTATCATTTGTCTTGTGCTTACCGTGCCGAGATTGATGTCTTTTGGAACATTCAAACGCCTACATAATTTTGTAATCCAAGAATGAACCTTTGTGTTAGTTGATGATTGATTCAAAATGCCATATTTGGGAAGTAACCCATGTGAGTTAGCTAGGTAACTGCAGTTGTTTTATTTCGTATATTCTTAATCCAATATCTGCTCTAGCAAACAAGCTCAAGTACAACAAGTTGGACAAATTAATTGGTTGTGAATTCAACCTTATCATGTGGTGGAAAAAGGAATAATGCAAACAAGTTGATTCCTTTGTTTTTAGATATGATTTCGCAAGAAACATTAGCACTTGAACTTCGTAAGTCTTACAAATAGAAGAAAGCACTCAAATTCATTTAACCTTACAAGTACCATTACGAACTAGTTTGCAAGGAAAACATAAACGAAACCTTAGTTGACTAGACTCATGCAAACTCCTAGAAAACAGAATAGTACATTTTCCATGACTTTTATCTAACATGCATAAGCTGAAGGCCTCACGCTAACTTAGAACTTAATAACTGCAGGACACAAATGATAACTACTAAATCTTAGACTATTCAGATCAAGTCATTCTTGTTTCTTAATCCAAAGTCAGAATATAAGACCTCATGGAGCAGGCCTGGGGAGAGGATTTTCAGACACCTCCGGGATCTCACGCTCGAAAATAAGTTGCTGAACAACACTCATTCCAAGCTCCTCCTGAAACTCTTGAATCTCCCAGGCCAATTCATGGAACAGCTCCATGTGGACAAATGCATCATTGAAGTCCTCTAGTGGATGTGGGAGGGAATACACCAAAGAATCTTTCTTCAAACTCAGTTGTGCTATCTTGGAAGAAAATCACTCCACAACTGGCTGACTTAATGCGGAGATGACGGAAGATCGCCGTCGTTTCTCAAAGGTCGTAGGCATCAAGGCCACTCCTCGAAGGCCCTTGCATAGAAAACTGCGTAAGGCAGCTCCTCCGCCTCCACAATCCGCAACATGCAATTGTAAAGGTTTCCCATGCTAAACCTCTCTGGATATGGATCAATAATGTGGATATACCTGTAACGACCCGACCAATCCGGCCGGCGTGGTTACTCCTGGACGGACCCACACACGTCTCAACAGTATGATATTGTCCGCTTTGGGCCTGAGCCCGCACGGATTTGCTTTTGGAATCACCCAAAAGGCCTCATACCATGTGAGAGTGGTGATCTTAAACGATGTGGGATGTGGGTATTACAAACTACCCCCCTTAAAGGCTCGACGTCCTCGTCGAGCGCCTTAAGTGGTGGGGGTGACAAACTGACAATAACCTTTACCAACCGTCCACCCGGTGCGGGCTTTGGGTTGGTCTAGGCTCTGATACCATTTGTAACGACCCGACCAATCCGACCGGCGTGCTTACTCCTGGACGGACCCTCACACGTGTCAACAGTATGATATTGTCCGCTTTGGGCCTGAGCCCGCACGGATTTGCTTTTGGAATCACCCAAAAGGCCTCATACCATGTGAGAGTGGTGATCTTAAACGATGTGGGATGTGGGGTATTTAGGGTTAAACCATATGGACTGGGCTTTGACCGGATTGGGCCTAATTAGGCTGCAGTAAGACCACTCAAAAAAATGGGCCAAGGGAAGAGAGTTCATAAAGAATCAGCATTTAGCAGCCCAATGACAAAAATTGCAAACGGTTCACTAACCAAATGAACTTTCTAGTTCAAATTCGATAGCGCGGGAAGGAAATTAATTAAATACCAAATAAATTAAATTATTCAGATAATTAAATAATTGAAATAAATAAATAATAAAAAAAACGGGGCGAGACGCCGCGTTAGAACGAAACAGAGCAACGGGACTGAACCCGCACGGATTTGCTTTTGGAATCACCCAAAAGGCCTCATACCATGTGAGAGTGGTGATATTAAACGATGTGGGATGTGGGGTATTACAATACCTCACATCCCCATGATAATCAACTGCATGATCCTCCATGCAATTGTCCAGTGTGCCACCGTAATGAACGCAGAGGCTTCATAGGTGAGCAAAAGGAACTACAACAAAAGATCACAAGTATCATCAACCACATATCATTCATCTTTCATATACAACTAAGTAAAAGATAAAAATATAACTATCTGGAAACATCTTAATAAGCATTAATATGAAAAGACATCGATGAACGTTACCGGCAACTTACCAGGGAAGGTGGTATCAAAGGGGAATGGTAGAGAAGCGCAACCATAGTTACCAGCCATTGTTTGATTTACTCAAAGGAAGGAGGAGTTTGTGAATATGGAACTGAGTATTGCAAGGTTTAAGTACATAATCAGAGTGACAATGCTCTGTATTTATACGCAAAAAAATTTGTCCTTCACCTAGCTAGCACCTTGTTTGAGGTGGTTGGGAGACTAAAATTTATGGCACCACAGACATGGAACTTTTCAAGTGTTTTGAATTCAAATATTTTTGGTAAGTCAAGCACTCTACCTCCAATAAGAGGTACTTTTCAGTTGATGGAAAGTGACACACATAACTTTTAAAACTGTTGAAAGAAAATATTCAAATGTACAAGCAAGCTGAGTGGAATATGACTTAATATAAAAACCAATGAACTACTACATTTGATATTACAGAGGACTTGTAAGGGAAAATAGAACTGTTATTGCACCTCCAATGTGTTCACAACTTATAGAGCAATCCAATGCTTTTGTACAACTAAGCTTTAACCTTTTGTTATGGAGATTAGAACACTTGCAATCTGTTACGAACTATTTTTAGGCGATTTGAGTCAAGGAACAAGCACACAACAATATAAACATATTATGCGCATAAAACAACCTATAAAGTAGCTGAAATAAGCATATTCAAAATACCAAAGCGACGATGTTCTAAAGTGAACAAACAAGATCATATCATGTTTCTGTTACGAAAGCATAGATCTAGGTCATAAACCACATCTAAATAATAAGGCTAGTTCGAATATAAGTCTAATAACTCAAGTACTCAAGTTATCCACTTCATACAGTTACATTACATAAATGTAATCTCAAAAATATATAACCAGCCTTATCAAAAGGAAGCTTTGGCACCTTTGGACATTACTCGGAATCATCCCACGCGTCCTTGTTCATCTTGATGAGCTCAACTTTGATATATGCTTCACGGTCTACATGCGGGAGCGAAAAGAAATGCTCAAGCTTGCCTGTAGTAGTGCAGATTATATCTCCAATCATGATCCTGTCTCCCCTTTGTAGCTTTGGAAACTTTAAAAGCTCCTCGTTCAAAGTAGCCCTCATCTTTGAAATCCCCTCACCAGCGGAGACAGGAGGTGGTCCGATAATCGCTTTAACAGTCTCAATAAACTCTGCATCTAGCAAACCACGTCTTCGCTTCCCTTTGGTGGTTATTGAGTCACTTGCATCAGGGATATTGCTATCTGTGCATATATTTCCATTCTCATCAACCGTTAAATCATCCGAAACTATGGAGCGGTACATGTCGTTTGCCAACACTCTCTTAGCCGCAGTTGCCACATCCATTGCCTTATTCCCCGAGGCCCGGTCAGTCCCGTATATCTCTACCCAAGCATCATAGTATGGAAATGGCTTATCCCTCTTTCCCTCAATTGCCTTACCAAATTTCTGCCACAAATAAGAGATTGCAGACTGATGAACGCGGATGTCGTGCTCCGAATTCAAGAAAATAAATTTGTAATTAGCCAAAGGCAATCCACAACTACAACGAACACCGTAGTGTAGCAGTAGAATGACTCGAGTGTCGTTCTCTCAGGACTATAACTAGCTTTATCAAATCTAATTTAGAATATAAAGACAACAAACAGATAGCAAAGGGGTTTCTAGCAGATAATGGAGATTGGTGATAGTATGGTCCTTCTTAACATAACGGGTCGATAATCATGCATAAATTCCTCGGTCTTGCATAGAGATCTTTGAATCAATCTAGTGTCCTGTTGCAAATATTAAGCACTACGAAGATAATTGGTCTGACAAGTCAATCACTATTGTCCTAATGTGTTCCGTAATTATTCAACACTACGAAGATAATTGGTCTGATGGTCGACAAGTGTCCAATTGTGCATAATAATTAATACAACATACGAGAATTTTGGTTACAACTGATCAACGAAATAAAGCAATGACACGGAGTATAATGCGCGATATAGCCATTAGCATGATTATCTTCCCTTCGCTAAGAATTCACATACTACCACCAACGATAAGTTTAGCTACTCATAATAGGCATGCAATCAACAGAAATCATAGAAGAAAACATGTTGAAAGAATATAATAAAATAAGTAGAATAAAACTGTAAGATACAAAGTTACTGAAGGTTGTCAATCTCCGGATGATTGCGGTCCTACGAGCTCCAAACTGCTATGAAAAAGTATCCCCTAAGCTACAGAACTCCCAGGACCGGCCCCGAGAACTTCCTACCTAAAACTATAGAGAGAGGTGAGAAAGTAGGTCTGGAAAGATATGATTTTCAGAGAAAAATTGAGCACTATATATAGGCCCCGAAAAACCACGGGGCGGTTCGCCCCACTGTGCGGCGGTTCGCCCCCGAGTATTTCTCGCGGAATTCCACGTTTTCGACGCGTTTTTGGATTTCTTCCCCTTTTCGGACTCGGTTTCTGACTTCTAGTAGCCTTCTAACCTCCAGATTCGGCCCCTAGACTTCAAATCCTATCCGGAAACCTTCAGATACTCCAAATAGGCTTCTGGAACACCAATTCCTTGTCAACTTCAATATAATTGCTCAGAAATCTTCGAATTTCAACCAAAACCTGTAAAATAAAATCTATTCTAATAAAATGTACTAAAATATAGCTAAATTAACATAGAGGATAGCTAAAATAGGTGAAAAAGACTCGAATGAAAGTGTAAAATACACATTCATCAAACTCCCCAAACCGAACCTTTGCTTGTCCTCAAGCAACTAAGCTAGACTCTAGTACAAAAAACATGCAAGACACAAAATGGAGTTTCATGCCAAATAAAATGAACTAATCTACTGAATCTACCAAATAACATATGAACAAAAACCATATGAACCAAAACATGAATATAGGTTGAAGAATACCTCGATTGACTTATACACATCCACATAAGCACTTATGTCAAGACAAGATAGTCTCTCGTAACATTCTCTACCTGGACCTAGTCAGTGACGACGTAATGAAGCATGCTAAGATACGAATGGTTGCCCCGTGCCTATGAAACTGAGGACTTACTGCTGTTCCACCATGTTAAGACTTTTCCTCAAAAGAGGTCGAACTAGTACTGGCTCTCATCAAACGAAGGAGGGTTCCCTATAAAAGATAACACTCCCCTATTCTACCCATCTCTCAAGTAAAGTCTTAAGCTATTCACCACTTCCTGAATGGCAGGACGAGGGTGGTCTAGAACAGATGACTCTCAAGACAAAAAAGATAAAAAATAGAAAATTACAACACGATTACGAACAATACAAAAATGGAAAAGACTCAACACTTTGCTAAACTGCTATTTGGCTTTCTTTTTTGGACCCTTCTTTGCTTTTTTTGGGGTCTTTTCTTTTTTTTTCCTTTCCAGATTCTTTCTTTTTTTCTTTTTCTCTTTTTTTCTGGAAATGTTTCTTTCTTTTTTTTCGATTTTTTCTAGCCAGCAGTAGTATAACAAAGAGAGAAACAAAATGACTCACACGACTTCCCCAAACCTATTCGAAAGAATAGGTTGGAGTACAAAATTTACGGAAAAGGAAAATATACTCATGATACGAAAATGAAAAACAGAAACAAGTCTAATGATGGTGTAACCCCCTCCCCAAACCTATTCGGAAGAATAAGTTATAAACAAAGGATCACACAATCTCACACTACCTCCTTCCTAGGCATTTAGCAATCTCAAAGCATGGTGAAGACTTGTTGCCTCTTCGGTACATAATTACTCGGGAAACAACCATAAGATCCTAACATGCATCATCTTATTATAAAGGCCTTCGTGAACCGCAATAGAGAAAACACCACTAAGTCATGTCGAGACTACCATGCTTAACTAAGTGCAAAACATAAATGTGACAAGCCAAGCGAGAAAAACCTCAAACAAATTCATAGAGATGAAGCATACGATTAATGGCAAAGTTAGTTGATCTACCCGATAAAAAGGTTCAAAAAGTTCGGCAATAAACTCCATATAAAATATGCAAGACTATCCTAGGATGAATGTAGTGAAATGCAACCTAAAAAATCTAAGAAAGCAGTAAACGTGCAGATGCAAATGCAGACGGATAAAGCATGCGAGGTACTATACTCATCCTACCAATACCAAGCTCCAAGCTAACAACATCAGATCACTTAAATCCCATCCCCCCTCATGAAATTAACGCTAATCCCTAGCAGTAAGAAAATGAGGAAATAAGATGTGATACTAGATGTTACCCCATGGTTTGGCCTCGGTCGGTTGAGCATGCTGCTTGTGATTTATTGGGCCTCCTCCGTGAGCTTTATAGGGAGTCATCAGGTCTTCTGGTGTGCGCGGTAGTCTCAATTATGGGCTGTATAGGAACAACTCCTCAGTTAGTATCATCATTGCCCGTATGGCCTTCATTGTCACTACTGTCACCATCATCATCGCCAGTAGAGTTGTGTTGTCGAGTAGAATCCTCAAGATTAGCCGCCGCTGTTATGGAATCCTCCATCCTGTAGCCCTCCAATAGGATGTGAACTGTTGAAGGGGAAAGGGCAGTGGTATCAGCACCTCCCCCTCCAACGTTTTACACCACGAGAAGGTTACAGTAAGCTGCTCGGATACTCAGAAGTCTTCTACCTTTTTCTCCAATTTCGACCACATTCTCTACGGTTGATCCGACCGATGTCTATATGATGCTCACTTTAGAGGCAGGCAAGGGGCACCCATGTCATTATGTTGGTCCCTTTAAACAACAAGAAAAGACTAGAGGGGGGGGGTGAATAGTCTTTTCAAACTTTTGTCGTTTAAAACTTTCTCAGCAAGTACTTATTACTTTTCAGTAATCAGGTTGCTGATACTTAACTTTCTCAGCAAGCGTAAGTTACTTTACAGTAGCTTGGTTTGCTGATACTTCAAATTAGAGAGCGGAAGTCTTTGAAACAATAAGTGCTTTTTCAGCAAGAAAAGTGTTTCAGCAAGTGATGTGAGTGACTGTGTACAAACAGATATAAATTGCTGAAAGCTAAATGCAGTAAGTAAATCACACAAACGCTTTTAGAGTGGTATCTGAGAGTGGCGTAATCTCCCAACTAATCCACTTTGTCCTTTCTAGGACTGAATCCACTAAGATATGATTGAGGTTCCTTACAATCTCCTATCTAAAGCGATTCAACAGAAACCAAAGCACACTTGCTTTGTCTCCAACCTAAACTAGAGAACTCAACCTTGTTCTCCACCAAACTTGGTACTTTTAATCAGCAAAAGCTTGCTCGATTAAGTTCCCCCTGAATATCACGCCTGAAAGGGTGTATTTTTCAGTTAGAGAGTTTTGGGGTGAGATAACTTAATTATAACTTATTCAGTTACAACAAGTAATCTAAGAAACACAACTTGGAATACTTTGCAGTAAACAAGTTTGATTGTTTCTGGTGTCAAGACTTGT
>CM051457.1:89041775-89347917 GCA_028274465.1 Plantago ovata | reverse complement strand
TCTTCATTTCCAGTGGTTGGAAGATGACTAAAAATCTCCGCTAAATCAGTCCATTTCAGGACGTATTTGCGTGTTCTGAACATAAGTAAGGATCACTTTTTCAGTGACTCCATACTGTCTGTAAGGACTGGATTTCTGCATCTGCATTATGTAGAACTCCATTGTATCAATCATGCTCACTTGCTTAGTGCGAGCAGAGATAAAAGTTCATGAGGCTTGTTGCTGCTGATAACTCAAGCGCCTCTTCATTTTGGTCATCAATTTCTTGTTCATAGAAGTACCTAATGTACTTTTCTTTTTTTGCAAACCAACCCCCCATTGCATCAACATCTCACACTTTGCAGTGTCAAGATATGACGGAGGCATAGGTTTTTCAGTGATTCGGTCGTTTTTCAACACAACTTTCGCTGTGTCTTTGGTCAGAGAAGTCACACGGACCAATGGCGTGTTTCAGCACTGTCAACCTTTGACGATTTGAGGACTTAGATGACTGTCTCTTGGGAGCCATTTCTTATATAGAGCAAGAAATTTGTACGAAAAAGATAGTTTGCTTTTTGACCGGAGGTACAGTATTTCAGGCTAGAAATTGCAGAGAAAGGAAATGTGAGTTAAAGAATTTTGTCATTTCTCTAACTCCTTCTTTATATAGTGTCTCTGGTGTGTGAGAAACTCAATCGATTTGAGTCTCAGCAAGGGTAAAACAGAGAAACACTGGAGATAGTGGAGCCTTTGCATTGAATGCGTAGGCCCACTACTACTAAAACCGTCAGAGCACTCTCTCTCTTTGTTTTGTTAGCCGTTAGATTAATAACTCCTTTTAATCAATGGCCACGATTGAATTTCATGTCATGATTATTGCGAGTTTATCTGTGCCAGCTTAACGTCACAAATTGATTTTACCGAGTAATAAGGGATAGATTGCTTGCTGAAATAGACAAGAATCTTTTCAGCGAGTTTGAATTAACAATCTAGATACTTGCTGAAAGTTCCCCCTTACTTAGATATCTCATATTTTCTAAGTTTAAAAGATATTTCTGATTTCCCGTATCAGTAAATTCTTTTTGCACTTGAGACATCCTTTGGTAAAATCTGAGAGATGAGATTTTGCTCTTTTCTCTGAATTCCCGTTTCAGAAAATTCCTTTGATACTTGAATACCTGTTTCAGTATCTTTTGATTGTCTAAGTACCCGTCTCAGCAATCCTTAAGTTCTTTCACTTACTGAGTTCCTGTCTCAGCAAGTGATCAAGTTTCCTAACAAATACCTGTTTTGAAGGAATTACTTGCTGAATGCCTGTTTCAGCAATCATGTTGTGACTTATCATTTCTTAGAAGAAATCAGTGACTTGGTCTTTTGGACAGGAATACTTTGGCTTGCTGAATACCTGTTTCAGCATTCTGCCAAGTGTATCCTTTATTGAGGTAGTTCAATCAATCCAAGGTTATACCTTAGCATTGCGAACCTATTATCCGGTAGGGGCTTGGTAAAGATGTCAGCAAGCTGATCTTCAGTACCTACTTTCACAACCTCAATATCACCTTTTTCCACATGATCTCTAATGAAATGATGTCTAATATCAATGTGCTTGGTCCTAGAGTGAAACTTAGGATTTTGCGTAATTGCAATAGCACTTGTATTATCACAAAAGATTGGTGTTTTCTTTGCAGAAATACCATAATCTCTTAATTGTTGCTGAATCCATAGGATTTGAGCTGTGCAACAACCAGCTGCAATGTATTCAGATTCAGTAGATGAATTGGCGACACACGTTTGCTTCTTGCTGAACCATGATATTAATCTAGTACCCAAAAACTGACAAGTTCCAGAGGTACTTTTTCTATCAAGAGTTGATCCACCATGATCAGCATCAGAATAGCCAACCATTCAAGTCCAGAATCTTTTGGATACCATAATCCAACATTGACTGTACCTTTAACATATTTCAGTATTTTAATTGCCTTTTTGTAGTGTGATTCTCTTGGATCCGATTGGAATCTTGCACACACACAAACAGCATACTGAATGTCAGGTCTACTTGCTGTTAAATACAACAAGGAACCAATGAGCTTCCTATACTTGTGTTCTTCAACACTTTTGTCCTCTTTAGTATAGCCCAATTTGGTACCAACACTCATAGGGATCTTTTCAGGTTTTTCATCCTCTTTGATCCTAAACTTTATGAGCATTTCTTTCGCATACTTTGCTTGATTTATGAATATTCCATCTTTGAGTTGCTTGACTTGCAACCCTAGGAAATAATTCAATTTTCCCATCATACTCATTTCAAACTTATTTGTCATGAGTTTGGCAAAATCATCACAAAGTTGCTTGTCCTTAGATCCAAAAATTATGTCATCCACATAAATTTGAACTAAGATTAATTTACCATCATGGTTCATGGTAAAAAGAGTTTTGTCAACTTCACCTTTCTTGAAACCATTTTCCAGCAAGAACTTAGCTAAGGTATCATACCATGCTCTTGGTGCTTGCTTTAGACCATATACAGCTTTCTGAAGCTTATATACCATCTTGGTTTCTGAGGGAAGTTCAAAGCCAGGGGGTTGTTCTAGGTAGACTTCTTCAGCAAGTTCACCATTTAAGAATGCACTCTTAACATCCATTTGGTAAACAATGAAGTCATTGTGAGCAGCAAAGGCCAAGAAAAGCCTAATTGCATCCAATCTTGCAACTGGAGCGTAAGACTCATCATAGTCCAATCCTTCAGTCTGACAGTAACCTTGAGCAACTAAGCGTGCTTTGTTTCTTGTTACTTCACCAGACTCGCTCAGCTTGTTTCTGAACACCCACTTTGTACCAATAGCTTTCTTATTTTCAGCAAGTGGCACAAGTTTCCAGACTTTGTTTCTTTCAAATTGATCCAATTCTTCTTGCATTGCCTTTATCCATTCAGAATGCTTCAAAGCTTCTTCTATGGTTTTAGGTTCAATTTCTGAAACAAAGCAAGAGAATAAAGATTCTACTTCTACGACAGTGCTTCTTCAGCAAGTCCTTGAGTAGCTTTGGATCTAGTCACTTGGCGTTTATTAATATCGCCAATCATATCCATAGAGGGATGATCTCTAATCCATTTATTAACAGGTTTCCTGTTTGTTGGATCAGGATACGTTTGCTCATCAGCATGTGACTCTTCAGTATGTACTTGTTCAGTACTACTGGGAATTTGTGTCTCTGCTGAGATTTGATCATCAGCAACTGCTTGCTCAGCATTGCTGGGTTGAGGTACTTCATCAGCAGGCACTGGAGATTGCGTAATTTCAGCAACTTCCGGAGCAAACCGCATCTTTTGCTGGAAATTCTTTGTCGTGAACTATATTATCTTGTCATGACTCGGGGGAGGAGAATCATTGTCAGAATCATCATTTAGTTCAATTGACTTGATTTGCCTAGCATCAGATTCAGTTCTTTGCTCATGTATGATTAGCTTTTTCATACATTCTGATATTTCTTCTTCAGCAGGCACACCTTGTGTCTTTTCGTAGAATACAACATGCACAGATTCTTCAATCTTTTGTGCCTTTTTGTTGTAAACTCTGTAAGCTTTACTATGCAAGGAGTAGCCAAGAAATATCGCTTCGTCTGCCTTTGGTTGAAATGTTCTTAGGTATTCTCTACCATTGTTAAGAACGAAACACTTGCAACCAATACTCTTAGATGAGTGATGTTAGGAGGTCTTCCAACAAACAATTCATAAGGAGTTTTGTTGTATTCCTTAGTAATCAAACATCTATTCTAAGTATAGCAGGCGGTATTAATCGCTTCAACCCAGTAAGCCTCACTTATCTCAGTGTCAGCAAGCATTGTTCTTGCGGCTTCTTTCAGTAACACCATTTTGCTGTGGTGTCCTTACTGAGGATAACTGATGTTGAATACCTTTGGAGGTACAATATTCAGTTATGTACTGGTTTACAAACTCAGTACCATGGTCTGTCCTTATGACTCTTACCTTGTCATTTTTCATGACTTCAAGCTTATTCAGCAAGTTAGGTATTTCAGTCTTGGTTTCAGATTTGTGCTTGATGAATACTACCCAAGTGAATCTTGAATAGTCATCTACCACGACTAGACCATACTTCTTACCAGCATAGCTTGTTGAATAAGATTCAAACAAGTCCATGTGTAAGAGTTGTAAAGGTTTGTAGTTGACGGTACTGCCTTGTTCTTGAAAGAAGATTTGGTTTGCTTTCCTTGCTGACATGCATTGCAAACACCATCCTTCTTAAAAGTAACCCTAGGTAATCCAACTACAAGTGCCTTTTTAGACAGCTTATTCAGCGTCTTGAAGTTTAGATGACTTGTTCGTTTATGCCATAACTATGCTTTTTCAGCAAGGCAATCATGATCTGAGACAAGGCATTTTTCAACGTTTGCTGAAGACCAATCAACGGTGTACAAGCCTCCTGATCTTCTTGCAATCATTATAACCTTTTTAGTCTCAAAATCTACAAGTTTACATTCATCACTTTTAATTTCGATGAAGTATCCTTTGTCAGCAAATTGACTCATGATGAAAAGGTAAACTTAAGATTTTTGACATAAAGAACTCCAGAAATGGTTATGCATCCCAACTTCACATCACCATAGCCTTTTGTAGATCCGGAGCCTCCACCAGCAAACCTTATTGTTGGACCTTTAGACCACCGTCTATAGTTTATAAGGTTATTCTTGTTGCCCGTCATGTGCTTTCCACAACCACTATCAAAGTGCCAGATTGCATCGTTTGTCTCCGTGGCTGCAGTCTGCACAATCAGGAGCAAACAAGTTAATTATCCAATGATGGATGTCCATTAACATGTTCAAGAATGCGTCCAGTGGAAACCCAAGTCTGAAGTTTTTCAACTTTGACTTGTTTTCTACTTTCTGAAGAACTAGGAGGTTTTGAGCTGAAAGACTTTTGACTCGTGCTGGTCAAATCCACTTTCTGATGTGGTGTCTTGCTCGGTTGACCTTTTGCTGAACATACTTTTCAGTAAGTTCTTTTCTAGCAAGGTTCCTTCTAGTCCTAGCATTGGGAGTCTTTTCAGAACTCTTAGGCTTGGTTTTCTTCATCTCTTTGAAGTATCTTTGCTGACTTTGCTTATACTCATGAAAGAGTTGACTTTGCTTGGTTTTGAAACCGAGTCCGCTCTTTGGAGAATGTTGAGCTTTAGCTTCAGCAACCTTACTTGATTCAGGTTTGTCAGCAAAGGACTTCTGATTACTTTTGGTAATCTTGCCTTTAGACTTAACAACTTGCTTTTCAGCAATTTGTTTGGAGGAATGCTTCACGGCATTCTTTTTCTTTCCAGTTTGCTTCTCAGCAACCTGTTTCCTTTTAAAGTCTTGTTACTTTGAGTAGCAACAGCGGGCTTTATGGTCATAGGTACTTGATTGCATGTTTCAGCAACCTTAGTTTGACCAAACTGATAGATCACTGGTGGACTACTATCAGTAGCACGTACAAAGGAGATAGGTGATTTATCTTTTCTCAAGATTTCTACGTTATCACCTTCACACGTTGCTCCTAAACCTTATTTCTGAGATGGATCTCTCAAATAAGACTTTAGTTCAGTCAGCGTATTACTTGCTTCCACATAGGATTTGAAATTAATTTTCATCTTTTTCATTTCTTGGATTTCAGCAAGTAACTTTAGAATTGAGGACTGATACTCTTCTAATGCCTTTAGAATTGAGGACTGATCCAGATGTGTCGAACTACGAATTCTCAGCAGCCTCAGCAATCAACTTCTTAAGACGCCTTATTTCAGCATCCTTTTCTTCTGTTTCTTCTTTCAGCAAAACATACTTTTCAGTAGTTTGCTTGGTCAGAGTTTCAGCAAGTTGAAGTTTTTCTTGCTGTTTGCTGAGAGTTTTCTCAAATATTTCGATTTCTCCTTGAATCTTGTCAAGGTCAATCTCGTCTTCACTTTCTGAATCTGAGTCAGAGGTAGAATTATTTACCTGACCGGCCATGAGGCAGAATTCGTAGTTCGACACATCTGGATAAGCTTCCATAGCTATTCCACACACTTCTTTGCCAATCTCCACGTCTAGAGTGGCTTCTTCATCGTCGGTGTCTGAACTTTCATCCTCACTGTCTTCGGAGCTTGTCTCAATGCACAATGCATCGATTTTTGCTTGAAGCTTCTTCTTTTCTTCAGCAATGAAAGCTCTTTTGAACTTCTTCTTCTTTTCAGCAGATTTGCCTTTCAGCAAAGGGCAATTAGCTTTGAAGTGTCCAGGCTTTTTGCAGTAAAAACATAGATCATTTCCAACTGCTGGTTCTTCTGAAGATGTAGCTTGCTGAGCTTGCTTGTTCAGCGAGCTAGTATCATTCTTGTACTTATGGTAGTTATTACCAAGATGCTTTTTCAGCTTCTCTTTTGCTTTTCGCCTTTCAAGTTCCTTACTGATGAATTTCTTCATGTTTTTAACAACTAAAGCATTTTCATCAGCAGGCTCTTTATCATTCTTCTTTCAGAAGATGACGGCTTTGCAGCAAGAGCAATGTTTTGCGATTTTTCAGCAAACACATTTTCTCTTTGCTTTGTCTCATAATTGACAGTAGCAAGATGAGAGAACAACTCAGTTGGTGTAATGTCAGGCATTCCTTGATTATAATAGAAATTCTGAGTATGGATCCATTCTTGATTCAAACTTCTGATGATAGTTTTCACTTTCTCAGAATCTGAATAAAGATGTCCAACACCCAGCGCTGCCATTTCACTAACAAGAGTTGTGAATCTGAAGTCCAAGTCTTCCAGTGACTCGTTAGCACCTTGCTTACAGTTTTGAAACTTCAGCTTAAGTACTTCAAGTTTGTTTTCCTTGGTCTTGTCAGATCCAGCACAAAGATCTTGAACCATTTTCCAAGCCTCCTTAGCAGTCTTAGCACCCACAGTTTGCACTGTATGGTATCCGGAGTTGATCTGATGATGATATTTCTTGCTTGGCCATCAAGACGGAATCTCTTAGCTTCGTCAGAAGTCCATTCCTCTCTTGGTTTTGGCACAACCGTATCTGATGGTTCGCCTTGGATAGTTTCCTTTCCAGCTTCAGTGGTTCTATGAGGGAAACTCCTTTCAACCTTGGTGATCTTGATAGGTCCATCATTAATGACGGTGACAATCTCATCACTAATGGCCTCAAGATGTAACATCATGTTGTTTCGCCATTTCTCGTAATTTTCCAGCTTCAGCAAGGGAGCATCTCCTAAAGACATCCTGTCAGCAAAGCACTACCAAAATGATCAAGTGAAAGTGATTTACGGAAAGCACTTAAGGGGATCTAGGTTCAGTGCAGAAGGCTAAAGAACCTCCTGCTCTGATACCACTTGTTGGTCCCTTTAAACAACAAGAAGAGACTAGAGGGGGGGGGTGAATAGTCTTTTCAAACTTTTGTCGTTTAAAACTTTCTCAGCAAGTACTTATTACTTTTCAGTAATGAGGTTGCTGATACTTAACTTTCTCAGCAAGCGTAAGTTACTTTCCAGTAACTTGGTTTGCTGGTACTTAAATCAGAGAGCGGAAGTCTTTGAAACAATAAGTGCTTTTTCAGCAAGTAAAGAGTTTCAGCAAGTGAAGTGAGTGACTGTGTACAAACAGATATAATTTGCTGAAAGCTAAATGCAATAAGTAAATCACACAAACGCTTTTATAGTGGTATCTGAGAGTGGCGTAATCTCTCAACTAATCCACTTTGTCCTTTCTAGGACTGAATCCACTAAGATATGATTGAGGTTCCTTACAATCTCCTATCTAAAGCGATTCAACAGAAACCAAAGCACACTTGCTTTGTCTCCAACCTAAACTAGAGAACTTCAACCTTGTTCTCCACCAAACTTGGTACTTTTAATCAGCAAAGCCTTGCTCGATTAAGTTCCCCCTGAATATCACGCCTGAAAGGGTGTATTTTCAGTTAGAGAGTTTTGGGGTGAGATGACTTAATTATAACTTATTCAGTTACAACAAGTAATCTAAGAAACACAACTTGGAATACTTTGCAGTAAACAAGTTTGATTGTTTCTGGTGTCAAGACTTGTTCTTGTTCGAAAGAAAGAACACTTAACTAATTTCTTAGCCGAGTTTGTTCTACTTCTTCACAAGTAGCTTTTTCAAGCTTTTAGTCTTGGAACGGATCAATGGCAGTAAGTGTGTTTGAAGGTTTGTGAGTTTTTAAGCACAAGTGAGAGTTTGATCACGTTGTTGACACACTTCAACTCTTTGCCGGATGACCTCTATTTATAGTGCAAGTAAGGAGCCGTTTGAATTTCAAATCCTAAGGCTTTTGTTCCTTAACATGTCACTATCTTGCTTTTGTACTTTCAGCAGCAACCTTTGTTTGTCTTCTAGTCTTCATGTCCTTCGCGTGTAAGCTTTGCATTAAATGCACATTTGAATAGAATTCAAACAGTAACATTGGAGCGCAAAATCACGTAGATTCAGCAAGAGGTCACATATGTTCATCAGCAAGTGTTCATTCTCAGTTTCAGCAAGCACAACCTACTCTGTCTTTCAGAGTTTCACTTATGCAATGTTGTTGCTGAAAATTTCACTTTCTGAGCAACACGTGCCTTACCAGTCTTCAGCAATCTTCAAGTCTTCAGATCTTCAAAAGTTTTCAAGATTCTGACCGGTTTCTTATTTGCTTCAATAATTTGTTTGTAATAAACAAAATACATCTTCAGCAAATGCTTCAATAGGTCATTTTCTTTTCAGAAAATAAGATTCATTAAAGCTAAGCATCAATAAGATATTTTCTTTTCAGAAAATAAAATACATCATACGCTAAAGTGTCAATAAATTATTTTCTTCTCAGAAAATAAAATACATCATACACTAATGTGTCAATAAATTATTTTCTTCTAAGAAAATAAAATACGTCATACACAAAAGAAATAACTTATCTAACACCTATCTAAGTCATCAGCAAACGTTCCTCTTTTACAATGTCCTTAAAATTCTAAAAACCTATGGACCTTAAGAGTACTAGTTACTGGACTGTTCTTAATTTAGCATGGTTAATTGCTCATCAAAATTACAAGTTACCTAACACATTTTATTTACTTTCTCTCCATAGAATTTAGATTGATAGTCGTCGTAATTTACTTAGATTTTCAAATTTTTCTAAAAGAAAAAATATAATGGTATAACCCGCTCCTGACCCTCCATATGGCGGGTACCCCGATGTCGGGTACCCGCATATAATTGGGGTTGGGGTTGGGTTTAGAAAATGCAAACCCGCAAAGGCGGGTACCCGACTCTAAAACCCGAACTCAACCCGAACCCGACCCGTGCCCACCCTTAAATTTTAAGGACATTGTAAAAGAGGAACGTTTGCTGAAGACTTAGTGTAGGTACTAGTTAGGTGCTTTAGTTTGCTGATGATGTACTTTGGTTTTACAAATAAACTATTGAAGCACCAAAACCGCTCGGAAACTTGAAGATTCGAAGACTGAAGACTTATGAAGAATTCTGAGAAAGGTATCTACAAAGGCACATGTTGCTCAGAAAGTGGAAATTTCAGGAACAACTCGCATAAGTGAAAATCTATATGACAGAGTAGGTTGTGCTTGCTGAAACTGAGACTGGCCGCTTGCTGAAATACATATGTGACCTCCTTGCTGAAAGTACTTGCATTTTGGCTCCAACGTTCACATTTGAATTCGATTCAAATGAACATTAAATGCAAAGTAAGCATGCGAAGAACATGAAGACTAGAAGACAAATGAAGGACGCTGCTGAAAGTACAAAAGCAAGATAGTGACATCTTAAGGAACAAAGCCTTAGAATTTGAAATTCAAACGGCTCCCTTGATTCACTATAAATAGAGGTCATCCGGCAAAGAGTTGAAGTGTGTCAACAACGTGATCAAACTCGCACTTGTGCTTAAACACTCAATCTTCCACACTCTTTACTGCCTATTGATCCGTTCCAAGACTTTAGCTTGAAACAAAAGCTACTTGTGAAGAAGTAGAACATTCACGGCTAAGAAATTAGTTAAGTGTTCTTTCTGTCGAACAAGAACAAGTCTTGACACCAGAAACAACTTAACTTGTTTACTGAAAAGTATTACAAGTTGTGTTTCTTTAGATAACTTGTTATAGCTGAAAAAGTTATACTCAAGTCATCTCATCCCAAACCTCTCTAACTGATAAACACCCTTTTTCAGGCGTGAAATTCAAGGAGAATTAATCAATCATAGTTTTGCTGATTAAGTGTCCCAAGTTTGGTGGAGAACAAGGTTTAGTTCTCTAGTTAGGTTGGAAACGAAGCAAGTGTGCTTTGGTTTCTGAAGAATCATTATAGATAGCTGTTGTAAGGAACCTCAAGCTTATCTTAGTGGATTTAGTCCTAGAAAGGACAAAGTGGATTAGTTGACAGATTACGCCACTCTCAGATACCAGTATAAAAGTGTTTGTGTGATTTACTTTACCGCATTTAGTTTTCAGCAAGCTTTACTTATTGTAAACTGCCACTCTACTCACTTGCTGAAACTAGCACTCTCTGAAAAGTACTTATTGTATAAAGACTTCCGTACTCTGTTTTTAAAGTACCTGTAAAACTCGTTACTGAAAAGTAACTAGTACTTGCTGAGAAAGTTAAGTATCAGCAAACTCAAAACTGAAAAGTAATAAGCACTTGTTGAGAAAGTTTTTTTTAAACGGTGAAAGTTTGAAAAGACTATTCACCCCCCCCCTCTAGTCTTTTCTTGTTGTTTAAAGGGACCATCAAGTGGTATCAGAGCGAGGTTCTTTAACCTTCAGCATTGAACCTAGATCCCCTTAGGTGCTTTCCGTAAATCACTCTCACTTGATCAGTTTGGTAGTCTTTTGCTGACAGGATGTCTTTAGGAGACGCTCCCTTGCTGAAGCTGGAAAACTATGAAAAATGGCGAAACAACATGATGCTACATCTTGAGGCCATTAGTGATGAGATGGTCACTGTTATAAATGATGGACCTATCAAGATCACTAAACTTGAAAGAAGTTTTCCTCACAAAACCACAGAAGCTGGAAAGGAAACTATCTTAGGTGAACCAGTCGATACTGTTGTTCCAAAACCAAGAGAGGAATGGACTTCCGACGAAGCCAAAAGATTCCGTCTTGATGGCCAACCAAGAAACATCATTATTCGATCAACTGCAGAATGTTGAAACTCTGTGATAGTGTATATGTCCTAGAGACAGTCCTTATTAAGGGCATGCAGCCCTTATTAAGGGCATATATGTACTATTACACAGGTCAACGTAATATAATATATGTTTGTTGTTTGATTATTGAGTATCGCTTTCATATTTATATTACACCAGGCATACAGCATGTCATATCTCTATTCCTGTCTGTATTGATATTAAACATGTCCCTTCGGATAGATGACCGATCACACAGATAGTGGGAGCTATGTGAGTTATCATCTGTCCCAAACTCTCCCTAGTCGAGGTTCATCTCGGATGTAGGGGTCTGAATAAACC
Source organism: Plantago ovata (assembly GCA_028274465.1). NCBI lineage: Eukaryota > Viridiplantae > Streptophyta > Magnoliopsida > Lamiales > Plantaginaceae > Plantago > Plantago ovata. The sequence goes on along the minus strand of CM051457.1, from coordinate 89,336,448 downwards.
AACTGAGACTAGTATGCGTGGAGGTTATACTTGTTAGAGCAAGTGTGAGTCGGTCCCACGGCCACGGAACGGATTGTTGGACAATCAAGAAACATTCCCATAACTCCGCATAGTTGTTCGAAGGGTGATTACCGAACAATGGAAGTACCCACCGGAACTCCCATCGATGTATACTCTACACCGAAGTGTCTATGGGAACCAAAAAGTTGTCGAAGTGATGTTAGTCGTCCTTTGGACTTACAGGACTTTATCATCACATTTGTTGCCCCATATCCTTGGTGGACCCGTCGATGTCAGCTCTGAATAAGCAGTTGACCCAAGACACGATCCAGGATTATGGCTACATACAAATGGGGATGATAAGTGATTCTGTGAAGGATTCATCTCTCATGTGTAGCACAGGAGAGCACTGCTCATAGTCGTTCATAGTTGTGTTTGGTAAAACCGCTGGCCAGCGTATCGATTTTATTATGATAGTCATAATAGATATTGGATTCACCAAGCAACTCACTGAAGACGTCCGTGGATGTATTATTGGGATAGACACTTCATCGATCCTAGATGCATTCGAGTCAGTCAGATGAAGGGACGTTACCATAGCCGCGTTGAGCGCAACAGACTTCACAACGAAAGGGTTTGCTTTGAGAAACCTCTCAAACGTCCTCATGTATTAATATTGCAAATGGAACCGTCTAGGAATTCAATTTTTCCTAGTCTAGGACTTGCTTAATACAATGAGGCCCTATGGGTCACACTATGTGGTGATTCAGCTTATCTGAATATCCTTGAAGATGGAATCGCAATTAATTTAGAATTAATTTGATTGATGGATTATAATTGATTTGGAATTAATTATAATAATTTGTGGCTCAATTAATGATTTGGAATTATTAATTGAATTGGCTGATTAATTGTATTTTATGTAAATACAAGTAAAGATTATATTTTAGAAATATAATAGAGGTTTGATTTGAAAGGATATGTTAATTTAGAATTAATATATGCACATGGGTAAAATCTACTTGGAGTTTGAATTGCCTTAGAATTATAAGTGGGTCCCAAAATCGGGACCCACCTGACCTCTCTTGCGCGCACGACCAACAGCAGTAGTAGGGGAAGGAGTTCGACTCCTTCCTCTATTAGAAGTCAAGGGATATGTTAGATTTTCCTGATTGAGTTTTAATTTGATTGAGAATGAATCTAGACTTGAATTGGTTTCCTAGTGCGATAAGAATTAGATTCTTATTCCTTTATGAAGTCTAATTGATTATTCTTTAGGCTTCTATTGACTACTATATATAGTAGACTATTAGAGAGATTTTGACATGGTTATCTTGATGGTTGAACACAGTTAATTCAAGATCATTCTTTCTACCAGTTTTCTTAGAGAAAATAAAAGCTCTCCCCTACCTCTCCTCTAGCCACGCGCGCGCCATCCTCGCCGGAGGAAAACTGCTGCCCCATCTTCTTGGCCACATAAATAATATCCTAGCATTCTTTCCGATAAGTTGTTCATCCGTGGATACCAAGGTTGAGGTTCAAGGAGCTGGAAACTAACTTTTTTTGTCTTGCAGATAATCAAAGTATTGCAGATATCTTCGACTTCGACGAAGGAGAAGATTCACCGGACTATTACGAAGACTTGATACCTGTGCTTGCTTTTGGAGTATTGTAAGTCTTCTGATTAACGTGTTTAATATATACGCTATAGACATGATCAATTAACCTGCATGATAGGAAAATTTTGAAATTCCGCTAAGTACCCTAGGGGTAACTCTGACCACATTTTCTTACAGTGGTATCAGAGCGAGGTTAATTGATTACGTATATACGTATATATATGTTATGTGATTTTGTAGTTTATGTGGATGCAATTGGTTCTATGATTAATTCGATTTTCAAAAGTTTTGTTTTTATATAAATTTAGAATTTATATTTTTCAAAAAAAATTATTTTTATATATATATATTTCACCGCCTGCGTGACGCAAGCGGCCCGGCCGCCTGCGTGCCGCAGGCGCCCGGGACGCAGGCACCCTAGGGGACCGGCCCGTCCCCGTATATAATATATATATATTTCGGGGTTGGACCCAAAATCAAATTTTTGGAAATTTTGAGGATTGAATTTTATATTTGGAATATAAATATGATTTAATTGTAATTATTGTTAACTAGAGGGTTAAATTTAATTAGTATAAAGTTAAGGGGCTTATTTGGGATTTATCAATTTATTGTTTATTACAAATAAGTCTTTCTACTTTTGAATTTTAAATTTAACACCTCCAAGGTTTCGAAAATTACAATTGAGTCCTTTGGGTTTTCGAAAATTGCTACCTGGTCAATAGAATTTTAGATTTTTCAATCTAGTCCAAATTTTCAATTTTTCATAGAGATTATAAGTATGGGATTATAATTTTCATAATTAAATTATGAAGTCATTTGGCATCCACATAGGCTACTACTTGTTTGTATGCTCAATATGTTATTGTTTGACAATGCATGTTTAAATACCACGTATTTTACTTTCCGTTCGACCGCTATGCATGCGAGGGTAGGCGGCGCCCTCTTATTTGTCGGACCGCATATTTTTATGTATGGGTAGGCGGCGCCCATTATGTGCTTGACCGCGTTTAGAACTAGAATGGATAGGCGGCATCCATTACGTGTAGACCGCTCATGCATGATGGGTAGGCGGCGCCCTTATTTGTTTGTAGATGACCGATAACAACCCTTAAGCTACAAGCCCCAACCAATATAAGTGCAGAAATATGTATACGTATGTGTTTCTGAGATGCTTTCCATGGGGTGCTTTAATTCTGAACTTTCATTGCGTTTCCCTGTATTGGCGACCTCGTCTTGCAGACTCGAAGTGATCGTCAGATTAGAGTAAGCCTATGGTTATAACTTACTGCATATTGTATCTAGCGACCTCGATAGGTACAATATGTAGAGCATCGGGTTAAATTATATTTAACACCCAAGAGTTGCGTGACGCAATTGGATAGTCTTACCCGTCATATTATGTTATGCGACCAGCCCCCGTTGGAGTATAGCATAATATGGATTTGGATCTTGGCCACTACGGTAACTTGTTGGACATTACCCGTATGTTTGTTTTGGGGGCAATCATATGTGAAAATAGTGGAAGCTAAACAGCTAAAGGACCTTGTTGTTTAGTTATGTTGACTGTGTATTTAGAAATAGTATTTCAATAGTTGATTTATTATTTTCGTTCTATACTATTTCTCCTAAGAAAAACCGAAATGGCGAGTATCTCGCTCCGTGCTGTCTTAGAGAAGCAAATTTTGACCGGACCAAACTTCCTAGATTGGATCAGGAATATACGTTTGGTGCTGAGGTAGAAAGAGTTGAGTACGTCATGGACGAGGCTAATCCCGTGTGTCCCGAGAATCAGACTGCCGATCAAGTTGCTGCTTGGAATCAAGCCAACAAGGCAAAGGCTGATAAGCATGAAGAGGATGCTAGATCCGCGCAGTGTATTATGCTGGCGGCAATGAGCAATGAGCTGCAGAGACAACATGAAAGCATGTTGCCGTATGAGATGCTGAAGCATCTTGAGTCGCTCTTTAAGACGACAGCCAGAAGTGTTGAATTTGATTTGATCAAAGAGATACACAGATGCAAGCTCAATGAAGGAGGGAACATGTTTGAACATGTTCTCAAAATGATTGGTCTCTTTGAGAAGCTTGCCGATGCCGGTGTCAAGCTGGAGAATAAGATCATGGTGACCTTTGTCCTTCAATCATTGTCGAGTTCGTACCCGCAGTTCATCATTAACTACACGATGAATGCGAAGGACGTTACACTGCCCAAGCTCCATAATCTGCTGAAGACATATGATCAAACTCTTCCTAAGAAGGAAAAATCGATCATGTATGTTGGGCAACCGTCTAACCCAAACCCGAGAAACAAAGGTGCTAAGGGTAAGGGAAGGTCGGGAGCCAAGGTTAACACTTCGTGTAATAGGCCTAAGCGTCTGAACCAGAAAAGGAAGTCCAAGAGGAGCGGAACGGTACGCACAGATGAATGTCTTTTCTGTAATCAGAAAGGGCATTGGAAGAAAGATTGCCCTAAGCTAAGGGCAGATCAAGCTAAGAAGCCGCCGGCTTCTAGCTCAGGTATGTTTGTTATTGAAATGAACATGACTACTTTTGACTCCAACGGTTGGGTATTAGATACAGCCTGTGGCTCGCACATTTGTAATAATGTGCAGGGGCTCATTGAACACAGGCTAGTCAAGCAAGGTGAAATCGACTTGCATGTTGGAAACGGCAATCCAGTCGAAGCCAAACGCGTTGGACGTTGCAAGATAGATTTACCATCAGGACAATGTTTAGAACTTGATAACGTTTATTTTGTTCCATCCATTGCTAGAAATATTATTTCCATTCCATTGTTGGACAATTTGGATTTTTCCTTTCAATTTGCTAATAATACTTGTTATTTTTCGTTAAATGACCAGTATTATGGAAAAGCTCGCTTAGTGAATGGTTTATATATTTTGCAAAGTAGTCTACCTTTATTACATATACATAACAAGCAACCGTCTTCAAGTAGGAAGAATAATCCATCTTATCTATGGCATTGTCGGCTAGGCCATATCAATGAAACACGGATTCAAAGACTAAGGAAGTTGGACTACTTAGAACCATTTGATTTTGAATCATATGGTACATGCGAATCATGTGTTAAGGGTAAGATGACGAACAAACCCTTTGTTGGACAAGGTGTTCGTGCCACTCGCTGCTTAGAGCTCATACATACCGATGTATGTGGACCTTTTAAAGTCCAACCACGTGGAGGTTATCCTTACTTCGTTACCTTTACTGACGATTTCTCAAGGTATGGATATATTTATCTTATGAAGAATAAATCTGAGACCTTTGGGAATTCAAGGAGTTTAGGAATGAGGTCGAGAATGAATTGAACTTAAGGATAGTCACTCTTCGATCAGATCGAGAAGGTGAATACCTTAGTGAAGAATTTATCGACTACTTGAAGGAGAATGGAATTCAATCGCAATGGACCCCTCCTGGAACACCACAATTAAATGGTGTGTCTGAGAGAAGGAATCGAACCCTGTTAGACATGGTAAGATCAATGATTGGATTCTCGACTCTTCCAAAATATCTATGGGGATATGCGCTACAAACTGCAATCTACATTCTGAATCGTGTACCATCTAAATCAGTGGAGAAAACTCCTTATGAGTTATGGAAAGGAAAGAAGCCCTCACTGGGCTATCTTAGACCTTGGGGCTGTCCTGCGATAGTCAAACTGATGCTCACTGATAAGTTAGATGCCAAGGGTATCAAAGTATATTTCATAGGCTATCCTCGTCAGACGAGAGGCTATGAATTCTATCATGCTGAAGATCACAAGGTGATAGTATCTAGAAACGTTGAGTTTTTAGAAGCAGAATACCTCGAAGAAGAGAGGTTAGATGATATGATAGAACTTGATGAAATTCAAGACTTTGACACGCGCGAACATGAGTTCTCTAAATCTCCTGATTTGGACTCAAGTTCAGTGGGAGCTTTCGAAGCAGACAAGGGTGATGATATGGCACTTGCTAGCCATGTCATAGTCAATGGGAGTCCTGTGATTAGATCAACAGTTGAAACCACACCAATAGAACCCGTTATCAATCAAACTGTGCAACAAGTTGCACAAGAGCAGCCTCCCGCAAGGGAACGGGGTTGCAACATGCGACCGGCTGCATCAGTGCCCACTGATAATATTCGTGTTACACGAAGCCAGAAAAGAAAAGCACCAGAAAAGCCAACAGAAGCACCAGTCGAGCTCCGTAGGTCGAAGAGGATCCCAAAAGGACCTCAGAAGCAAAGCCTTATGATAGAAGACATCAGTGAACTTGATGTTGGCTTATCAGATCGGGAAGATCCCGAGACCTACAAATAGGCAATAATTGATATTGACTCAAACAAATGGCAAGAGGCCATGGAATTGGAGATGGACTCCATGTACCTGAACCATGTTTGGAGCTTGGTAGACTTGCCCCAAAGGATTAGACCTATTGGGTGCAAATGGGTCTTTAAACGAAAGACAGATGCCGAAGGCAAGGTACAAACGCACAAGGCTAGACTTGTAGCCTTTCACCACAAGTCTAGCCTTGTGCGTTTGTACCTTGCCTTCGGCATCTGTCTTTCGTTTAAAGACCCATTTGCACCCAATAGGTCTAACCCTTTGGGGCAAGTCTACCAAGCTCCAAACTTGGTTCAGGTACATGGAGTCCATCTCCAATTCCATGGCCTCTTGCCATTTGTTTGAGTCAATATCAATTATTGCCTCTTTGTAGGTCTCGGGATCTTCCCGATCTGATAAGCCGACATCAAATTCACTGATGTCTTCTATCATAAGGCTTTGCTTCTGAGGTCCTCTTAGGATCCTCTTCGACCTACGGAGCTCGACTTGTTCTGGTGCTTTTCTTTTCTGGCTTCGTGTAACACGAACATTATCAGTGGGTACTGATGCAGCTGGTCGCGCCACGCGACCCTGTTCCCTAGCGGGAGGCTGCTATTGTGCAACTCGTTGCACAGTTTGATTGACAACGGGTTCTATTTGTGTGGTTTCAATTGTTGATCTAATCATAGGACTGCCACTGACTATGACATGCTTAGCAAGTGTCATATCATTACCATTGTCTGCTTCGAAAGCTCCCACTGAACTTGAGTCCAAATCAGAAGATTTAGAGAACTCATGTTCGCGCGTGTCAAAGTCTTGAATTTCTTCAAGTTCTATCATGTCATCTAACCTCTCTTCTTCGAGGTATTCTGCTTCTAAAAACTTAACGTTTCTAGATACTATCACCTAGTGATTTTCAACATGATAAAATTCATAGCCTCTCGTCTAACGAGGATAGCCTATGAAATATACTTTGACACTCTTGGCATCTAACTTATCAGTGAGCATCAGTTTGACTATTGCAAGATAGCCCCAAGGTCTAAGATAGCCCAGTGAGGGCTTCTTTCCCTTCCATAACTCATAAGGAGTTTTCTCCACTGATTTAGATGGTACACGATTCAGAATGTAGATTGCAGTTTGTAGTGCATATCCCCATAGATGTTTTGGAAGAGTCTAGAATCCAATCATTGATCTCACCATGTCTAACAGGGTTCTATTCCTTCTCTCAGACACACCATTCAATTGTGATGTTCCAGGAGGGGTCCATTGCGATTGAATTCCATTTTCCTTCAAGTAGTCGATAAATTCTTCACTAAGGTATTCACCTCCTCGATCTGAACGAAGAGTGACTATCCTTAGGTTCAATTCATTCCCGACCTCATTCCTAAACTCCTTGAATTTCCCAAAGGTCTCGGATTTATTCTTCATAAGACAAATATATCCATACCTTGAGAAATCGTCAGTAAAGGTAACGAAGTAAGGATAACCCCCACGCGCATGGACTTTAAAAAGTCCACATACATCGGTATGTATGAGCTCTAAGCAGCGAGTGGCACGAACACCTTGTCCAACAAAAGGTTTGTTCGTCATCTTACCCTTAACACATGTTTCGCATGTACCATATGATTCAAAATCAAATGGTTCTAAGTAGTCCAACTTCCTTAGTCTTTGAATCCGTGTTTCATTGATATGACCTAGCCAACAATGCCATAGATAAGATGGATTATTCTTCGTACTTGAAGACGGTTGTTTGTTATGTATTTGAAATAAAGGTAGACTACTTTCTAAAATATATAAACCATTCACTAAGCGAGCTTTTCCATAATACTGGTCATTTAATGAAAAATAACAAGTATTAGGAAAAACCCAAATTGTCCAACAATGGAATGGAAATAATATTTCTGACAATGGATGGAACAAAATAAACGTTATCAAGTTCCAAACATTGTCCTGAAGGTAAATCTATCTTGCAGCGCCCAACGCGTTTGGCTTCAACTGGATTGTTGTTCCCAACATGCAAGTTGATTTCACCTTACTTGATTAGCCTATGTTCAATGGCCCCTTGCACATTATCATAAATGTGCGAGGCACAGGATGTATCTAATACCCAACCATTGGAGTCAAAAGTAGTCATGTTCATTTCAATAACAAACATACCTGAGCTAGAAGCCGATGACTTCTTAGCTTGATCTGCCCTCAGCTTAGGGCAATCTTTCTTCCAATGTCCTTTCTGCTCACAGAAATGACATTCATCTGTGCGTACCGTTCCGCTTCTCTTGAACTTCCTTTTCTGGTTCAGACGCTTAGGCCTATCACTCGAAGTGTTAGCCTTGGCTCCCGACTTTCCCTTACCCTTAGCACCTTTGTTTCTCGGGTTTCGGTTAGACGGTTGCCCAACAAGCATGATCGACTTTTCCTTCTTAGGAAGAGTTTGATCATATGTTTTCAGCAGATTATGGAGTTCGGGCAGTGTTACGTCCTTCGCATTCATGGTGGTTAACGATGAACTGCGAATACGAACTCGACAGTGATTGAAGGACAAAGATCACCATGATCTTATTCTCATCTTGAGAACATGTTCAGACATGTTCCCTCCTTCACTGAGCTTGCATCTGTGTATCTCTTTGATCAAATCAAATTCAACACTTCTAGCTGTCGTCTCAAAGAGCGACTCAAGATGCTTTAGCATCTCATACGGCAACATGCTATCATGTTGTCTCTGCAGCTCATTGCTCATTGCCGCCAGCATAATACACTGCGCGGATCCAGCATCTTCATGATGCTTATCAGACTTTGCCTTGTTGGCTTGATTCCAAATCAGCAACTTGATAGGCAGTCTGATTCTCGGGACACACGGGATTAGCCTCGTCCAAGACGTACTCAATTCTTTCGTACCTCAGCACCAAACATATATTCCTGATCCAATCTAGGAAGTTTGGTCCGGTCAAAATTTGCTTCTCTAAGACAGCACGGAGCGAGATTCTCGCCATTTCGATTTCCAGGAGAAATAATATAGAAAGAAAATAATAAATCAACTATTGAAATATTATTTCTAAATACACAGTCAACATAACTAAACAACAAGGTCCTTTAGCTGTTTAGCTCCCACTATTTTCACATATGCTTGCCCCCACAACAAACATACGGGTAATGTCCAACAAGTTACCGTAGTGGCCAAGATCCAAATCCATACTATGCTATACTCCAACGGGGGCTGGTCGCATAGCAAAATATGACCGGTAGGACTAGTAAGACTATCCAATTGCGTCACACAACTCTTGGTTGTTAAATCTAATTTAACCCGATGCCCTACATATCGTACCTATCGAGGTCGCTAGATACAATATGCAGTAAGTCATAACCATAGGCTTACTCTAATCCGACGATTATTGCGAGTCTGTAAGACGAGGTCGCCAATACAAGAAAACGCAATGAAAGTTCAGAATTAAAGCACCCTATGGAAAGCATCTCAGAAATACATACATATATATATTTCTGTACTTATATTGGTTGGGGCTTGTAGCTTGAGGGTTGTTATTAGTCATCTACAAACAAATAAGGGCGCCGCCTACCCATCATGCATGAACGGTCTACACGTAAAGGATGCCGCCTATCCATTCTAGTTCTAAACGCGGTCAAGCACATAATGGGTGCCGCCTACCCATATATAAAAATGCGGTCCGACATATAAGAGGGCGCCGCCTACCCTCGCATGCATAGCGGTCGAACGGAAAGTAAAATACTTGGTATTTAAACATGCATTGTCAAACAATAGCATATTGAACATATGAAACAAGTAGTAGCCTATGTGGATGACAAATGACTTCATAATTTCATTACGAAAATTATAATCCTATAATTATAATCTGGGTAATTTGCATCAAGATCCCCTGCTAGTTTCATCAATTACACATTGGCCCCTACTAGTTTAACAACTACGCATTACCGCCTGTTAGTGCAAATCAATTACATTTTAACCCACGACCTTGACTTTTAGCGAATTAAGGCCTGGAATGTACCATTTTGCCCTCATTTAAGTTTTAATTTTCAAAAAAAAACAAACAACTTCAATTCTATTTTATTACATATTTGACTCTAAATTTTTCTATTTTACAAAATTGACTATAAATTATTTAAATTAACCCCCATTAGTTATATAAATCTCAAAATGTTCTTAAATATTATAACAAAATGATCCATACACAATTATTGATTCATATTTCACTCCATCTTTTTTATAAAAGAAAAAAAAAACAAATTAAAAAAAAATAAAATTAAATATACAACTCCGATGAGCTGTTTGAAAGCTCCGATCGGAAGCTCCGATTGGAGCTTTAAACAGCTCCGATTGGAGCTTTTGACAGCTCCGGTCGGAGCAGTTTGAAAGCTCCGATCGGAGCTTTTGACAGCTCTGATCGGAGCTGTTTAAACCTCCGATCGGAGCTGCCCAATGGGAAGCTCCGATTGGAGCTGTAAAGCTCCAATCGGAGCTTTTGACAGCTCCGATCGGAGCTGTTTGAAAGCTCCGCTCGGAGCTTTTGAAACTTCCGCTCGGAGCTTTTGACAGCTCCGATCGAGCTGTTTGAAAGCTCCGATCGGAGCTGCCCAATGGGAAGCTCCGATTGGAGCTTTAAACAGCTCCGATCGGAGATGTACTTTCCGGCAGCTCCGGCGCCGGAAAAATTCCGATGCCGGAGCTGGAGAAGAGTTAAAATTAAAAAAAAGAAAAAGAAAATAATAAAAGTAAAAAGAAAATGAAATTAAAACATGAACGGAAAAAAGAAAAAGAAAATAAAATAAGTTAAGGGAGTGTTTGGCTAGCCACATTTTCAGAAAATTTTAGACTTGGTCAACTCGATTGGGGTAAAACGTAATAGTTGAACTAGTAGGGGGAAAAATGAAATGAGGTGCACTAACAGGGGTTCATTCTGAAAATTTCCCTTATAATCTCTATGAAATAATTGAAAATTTGGACTAGATTGAAAAATGGAAAATTCTATTGACCAAGTAGCAATTTTCGAAAACCCGAAGGACGTAATTGTAATTTTGAAACCTTGGAGGTATTAAATCTAAAGTTCAAAAGTAGAAGGACTAATTTGCAATAAACAATAAATTGATAAATTACAAATAAGCCCTTTAACTTTATACTAATTAAATTTAACCCTTCTATTTAAAAAAAAATAAATTAAATCATATTTATATTCCAAATATAAAATTCAATCCTCAAACTTTTCAAAATTCGATTTTGAGTCCAACCCGAAAAAATATATATATATATTAAAATATGGGACGGGACGGTACCGTGCCTGCGGCCGCGGGACCTAGCGCCCGGCGCCCCAGGCGCCGTGCGCCTGTGGCCGCAGGCGCGGGTGCCCGCAGGCACCCGGGGCGCCATCGGCCCGGCGCCGTGGGCCTGTTGCCACAGGCGCGGGTGCCCGCAGGCACCCGGGGCGCCCGGCGCCCTAGGCGCCGTGCGGCACGCCGGCGCCCGCCGCCTGCGTCACGTAGGCGGCCCGGTCAATATATATATTTTGAAATTTTTTTTTTTTTTTTTGAAAAAATATAAATTCTAAATTTATATAAAAATAAAACTTTTGAAAATCGAATTAATCATAGAATCAATTGCATCCACATATCTACAAATTCATACAATATATATACGTATATACGTAATCAATTAACCTCGCTCTGATACCACTGTAAGAAAATATGATCAGAGTTACCCCGAGGGTACGCAGCGGAATTTCAAAAAATTTCTTAACATGCAGGTTAATTGATTATGTATATGCCGTATATATTTAAACACGTCAATTAGAAGACTAACCTTACTTCCAAAGCAGCTTCCAAGTCTTCGTAATAATCCGGTGTATCTTCTCCTTCGTCGAAGTCGAAGATATCTACAATACTTTGATTATTTGCAAGACAATAAAAGTTAGTTTCCAGCTCCTAGAACCTCAACCTTGGTATCCACGGATGAACAGCCTATCGGAAAGAATGCTAGGATATTCTTTGTGTGAACAAGAAGATGGGACGGCGTTTCCTCCGGCAGGTGGCGCGCGCGTGGCTTAGGTGGAGAGGTAAGGGAGAGCTTTTTATTTTCTCTAAGAAAACTGGGTAGACTAATTCTCTAAGAATTTGATTTTTCAACTGTGTGAAAATCTATATCAAAAGCTCTCTAATAGTCTACTATATATAGTAGTCAATAGAAGCCTAAAGCATAAGCAATTAGACTTCGTAAAGGAATAAGAATCTAATTCTTATCACACTAGGAAACCAATATCTACTCTAGATTCATTCCCAATCAAATTAAAACTCAATCAGGAAAATCTAACTTATCCCTTGGACTTCTAATAGAGGAAGGAGTCGAACTCCTTCCCCTATCTAGATAACGCGCGCGCGCGCCCAGTCCTACGGGAAATAGGTGGGTCCCAATTTTGGGACCCACTTATAGTTCTAAGGCAATTCAAACTCCAAGTAGATTTTGTCCATGTGCATATGTTAATTCTAAATTAACATATCCTTTCAAATCAAACCTCTATTATATTTCCAAAATATAATCTTTAATTGTATTTACATAAAATACAATTAATTAGCCAATTCAATTAATAACTCCAAATCATTAATTGAGCCACTAAATATTATAATTAATTCCAAATCAATTATAATCCATCAATCACAATTAATTCCAAATTAATTGCGATTCCATCTTCAAGGATATTCTGATAGGCTGAATCACCACATAGTGTGACCCATAGGGCCTCATCGTATTAAGCAAGTCCTAGACTAGGCAGCATGGAATTCCTAGACGGTTCCATTTGCAATATTAATACATGAGGACATTTGAGAGGTTTCTCAAAGCTAACCCTTTCGTTGCGAAGTCTGTTGCGCTCAACGCGGCGATGGTAACGTCCCTTCATCTGACTTGCTCGAATGTATCTAGGATCGATGAAGTGTCTATCCCAATAATACATCCACGGGCGTCTTTAGTGAGTTGCATGGTGAATCCAATATCTATTATGACCATCATAATAATATTGATACTATGAGTAGTGCTCTCCTGTGCTACACTTGAAAGATGAATCCTTCACAGAATCACTTATCATCCCCATTTGTATGTAGCCATAATCCTGGATCGTGTCTTAGGTCAACTGCTTATTCAGAGCTGACATCGACGGGTCCACCAAGGATATGGGACAACAAATGTGATGATAAAGTCCTGTAAGTCCAAAGGACGACTGGCATCACTTCGACAACTCATCGGTTCCCATAGACACTTCGGTGTAGAGTATACATCGATGGGAGTGTCCGGTGGGTACTTTCATTGTTCGATAAAGCTTCTTCGAACAACTATGCGCAGTTATGGGAACGTTTCTTGATTATCCAACAATCCGTGCCGTGGCCGTGGGATCGGCTCACACTTGCTCCAACAAGTATAACCTCCACGCATACTAGTCTTGTCTGGTTCATTCAGACCCCTACATCCGAGATGAACCTCGACTAGGGAGAGTTTGGGATAGATGATAACTCACATAGCTCCCACTATCTGTGTGATCGGTCATCTATCCGAGGGGACATGTTTAATATCAATACAGACAGTAATAGAGATATGACATGCTGCATGCCCGGTGTAATATAAATATGAAAGCGATACTCAATAGTAAAATGCAACAAACATATATTATATTACGCTGACCTGTGTAATAGTACATATATGCCCTCTATAAGGGCACCATGCCCTTAGTAAGGACTGTCTCTAGGACATATACACCATCAGTCAAATCGTTTGACTTCGTCAGAAGCGTAGAAGATCCCTGTGTCTACACTAGGCACAGCGACAAGGGAGTCGTTTTCATGATCATTTATGTTGATGACATTTTGATCATGGCAAACAATGTCTCTATGCTAGAAGAGACTAAAGTTTGGTTATCAAGTACCTTCTCAATGAAGGACTTGGGTGAAGCGAACTACATCCTAGGGATAAAGATCTATAGAGATAGATCCAAGAGGATGTTAGGATTGACACAGTCCACCTACATCGATAAAATACTGAAGCGTTATAAGATGGACGACTCAAAGAGAGGCTTTCTCCCAGCTAGGCATGCGATCGTGTTATCAGTTAAGGATAGTCCTAAAACTGATGAAGAAAGAAAGGCAATGAGTCGTGTGCCCTATGCTTCGGCAGTAGGGTCTATAATGTATGCAATGAATTGCACAAGGTCAGATGTGGCATATGCGCTTAGTGTCACTTGTCGACACCAACAGAATCCAGGAGTACCTCACTGGACTGCTGTAAAGAACATTCTTAAGTACCTTCGACGGAATAAGGAAATGTTCTTGGTGTTTGGTGGAGAACCAGAATTAAAGATGTCTGGTTATGTCGACGCTGGATTTGAATCAGATCTGATGACTTTAAGTCACAGACAGGATACGTATTCAAATTGAACGGAGGAGCTGTCTGTTGGAAGAGTTCTAAGCAAGCCACGATTTCTGACTCCTCCACAGAAGCCGAGTACATTGCTGCATCAGAAGCATCGAAAGAAGCTGTCTGGATTTCAGAGTTCTTGAAGGAATTGAGGGTTGTTCCTGCTCCTAGTCCAATAACGATTTATTGTGACAACACGGGCGCCGTCGCTCAAGCCAAGGAGCCTAGATCTACAAACAAGAACAAACATGTAGTTAGAAAGTATCACGTTATACGTGAGATTATTGATAGAGGAGAAATTAGTGTAGAACGTGTCTCAACCACGGACAACGTGGCAGATCCTTTCACCAAGGTCTTATCAGTGGATGTCCACTTAAGACATTATGCTAATCTAGGTATTAAGCATAAACGTGAACTGGCTCTAGTCCAAGTGGGAGATTGATAGTGTATATGTCCTAGAGACAGTCCTTATTAAGGGCATGCAGCCCTTATTAAGGGCATGCAGCCCTTATTAAGGGCATATATGTACTATTACACAGGTCAACGTAATATAATATATGTTTGTTGTTTGACTATTGAGTACCGCTTTCATATTTATATTACACCAGGCATACAACATGTCATATCTCTATTCCTGTCTGTATGATATTAAACATGTCCCCTCGGATAGATGACCGACCACACAGATAGTGGGAGCTATGTGAGTTATCATCTGTCCCAAACTCTCCCTAGTCGAGATTCATCTCGGATGTAGGGGTCTGAATGAACCAACTGAGACTAGTATGCGTGGAGGTTATACTTGTTAGAGCAAGTGTGAGCCGATACCACGACCACGGAACGGATTGTTGGAAAATCAAGAAACGTTCCCATAACTAAGCATAGTTGTTCGAAGGGTGATTACCGAACAATGGAAGCACCCACCGGAACTCCCATCGATGTATACTCTAAACCGAAGTGTCTATGGGAACCGGAAAGTTGTCGAAGTGATGCCAGTCGTCCTTTGGACTTACAGGACTTTATCATTATATTTGTTGTCCTATATCCTTGGTGGACCCGTCGATGTCAGCTCTGAATAAGCAGTTGACCCAAGACACGATCCAGGATTACGGCTACATACAAATGGGGATGATAAGTGATTGTGTGAAGGATTCATCTCTCATGTGTAGCACAGGAGAGCACTGTTCATAGTCGTTCATAGTTGTGATTGGTAAAACCGCTGGCCAGCGTATCAATTTTATTATTATAGTCATAATAGATATTGGATTCACCAAGCAACTCACTGAAGACGCCCGTGGATGTATTATTGGGATAAACACTTCATCGATCCTAGATGCATTCGAGTCAGTCAAATGAAGGGACGTTACCATCGCCGCGTTGAGTGCAACAGACTTCACAACGAAAGGGTTTGCTTTGAGAAACCTCTCAAACGTCCTCATGTATTAATATTGCAAATGGAACCGTCTAGGAATTCCATTTTTCCTAGTCTAGGACTTGCTTAATACAATGAGGCCCTATGGGTCACACTATATGGTGATTCAGCTTATCCAAATATCCTTGAAGATGGAATCGCAATTAATTTAGAATTAATTGTGATTGATGGATTATAATTGATTTGGAATTAATTATAATAATTTGTGACTCAATTAATGATCTGGAATTATTAATTGAATTGACTGATTAATTGTATTTTATGTAAATACAATTAAAGATTATATTTTAGAAATATAATAGAGGTTTGATTTGAAAGGATATGTTAATTTAGAATTAATATATGCACATGGGCAAAATCTACTTGGAGTTTGAATTGCCTTAGAATTATAAGTGGGTCCCAAAATAGGGACCCACCTGACCACCCTTGCGCGCGCGACCATCAGTAGTAGTAGGGGAAGGAGTTCGACTCCTTCCTCTATTAGAAGTCAAGGGATAAGTTAGATTTTCCTGATTGAGTTTTAATTTGATTGGGAATGAATCTAGACTTGAATTGGTTTTCTAGTGCGATAAGAATTAGATTCTTAATCCTTTATGAAGTCTAATTGATTATTCTTTAGGCTTCTATTGACTACTATATATAGTAGACCATTAGAGAGCTTTTGACATGGTTATCTTTATGGTTGAACACAGTTGATTCAAGATCATTCTTTCTACCAGTTTTCTTAGAGAAAATAAAAGTTCTCCCCTACCTCTCCTCTAGCCACGCGCGCGCCACCCTCACCGGAGGAAAACTGCCACGCCATCTTCTTGGCCACATAAAGAATATCCTAGCATTCTTTCCGATAAGTTGTTCATCCGTGGATACTGATGAACGCGGGATTGTCAGTTCCGGATCAAGCAAATAAATTTGTTATTTAGCCAAAGGCAATTCACAACTACAACAAAAACCGTAGTGTAGCAGTAGAATGACCTCGAGTGTCGTTCTCTAAGGACTATAACTATCTTTATCTATTTAGCTAAAGAATATAAAAACAGCAGTCGGTATAGCAAGGGTTTTTCTAACAGATAATGGAGATTGGTGATAGTATGGTCCTTCAACGCATAACGGGTTAATAATCATGCGTAAATTCCTCGGTTTTGCATGGAGATCTTTGATCAATAAATTGTCATATTGTAATTATCAAGCACTACGAAGATAAATATATAGGTCAAAAGACTATTAAATTGTCCAATTGTGTTCCGTAATTATTCAACACTACGAAGATATAGATATGCTAGTCTAATGAATTGTCCAATTGTGCATAATAATTAATCAACATACGAAGATATAGATTCCGCTAGATCAAAGAAATAAAGCAATAACACGGAGTATAATGCGCGATATAGCCATTAGCATAATTATCAACCCTTCGCTAAGAATTCACATACTATCACCAACGATAAGTTTAGCTACTCATAGTTGTCATGCAATCAACAGAAATCATAGAAGAAAACATGTTGAAAGATATATAAAAATAAGTAGAAAAACTGTAAGATACAATGTTACCGAAGGTTGTCAGTCTCCGAAGAATCGCGATCTTACAAGCTCCAAACTGCTATGAAAAAGTATCTCCTAAGCTATGAACCCCCAGAACAGGCTCTGGGAAGTTCCTACCTAAAACTACAGAGAAAGGTGAGAGAATAGGTCTGGAAAAGTATGAATTTCGGAGAAAAACTGAGCAACTATATATAGTGTTCGAATTAGTGTGGGGCGAAGGGCCCCACACACCGGGCGAGTCGCCTGGTGTGGGGCGATTCGCCCCACGTCCCGGGCGATTCGCCCGGGAGCTTTTTTCGGGAATTTCCGCGTTTTCGACGCGTTTTTGGATTTCTTCCCCTTTTCGGACTCGGTTTCTGACTTCTAGTGGCCTTCTAACCTCCAAATTCGACCCCTAGACTCCAAATCCTATCCGAAAACCTTTAGATACTCCAAATAGGCTTTTGGAACACCAATTCCTTGTCAACTTCAATATAATTGCCCGGAAATCCTCGTTTTTCAAACAAAACCTGTAAAATAAAAACTAAAGGGAAACGTGACACTATTCTAATAAAATGCACTAAAATATAGCTAAATTAACCTAGAGGATAGCTAAAATAGGTGAAAAAGACTCAAATGAAAGTGTAAAATACACATTCATCAAACTCCCCAAACCGAACCTTTGCTTGTCCTCAAGCAACTAAGCTAGACTCTAATGCAAAAAACAATGCAACACATAAAATGGAGTCTCATGCCAAATAGAATGAACTAATCTACTGAATCTATCAAATAACATATGAACAAAAACCATATAAATCAAAGCATGAATATAGGTTGAAGAATACCTCGATTGACTTATACACATCCACATAAGCACTTATGTCAAGACAAGATAGTCTCTCGTAACATTCTCTACCTGGACCTAGTCATTGACGACGTAATGAAGCATGCTAAGATATGAATGGTTGTCTCGTGCCTATGAAACTGAGGACTTACTGTTGTTCACCATGTTAAGACTTTTCCTCAAAGAGGTCGAACCAGTACTAGCTCTCATGAAACGAAGGAGGGTTCCCTATAAAAGATAACACTCCCCTATTCTACCCGTCTCTCAAGCAAAGTCTTAAACTATTCACCACTTCCTGAATGGCAGGACGAGGGTGGTCTAGAACAGATGATCAAAAGATAAAAAATAGAAAATTACAACACGATTACGAACATTACAAAAATTGGAAAATGAGACACAACACTTTGCTAAACTGCTATTTGGCTTTCTTTTTTGGACCCTTCTTTGCTTTTTTGGGGTCTTTTCTCTTTTTTCTTTTTTTTTTTTTCTTTTTTTTTTTCTTTTTTCCTAGAATTTTTCTTTCTTTTTTTTCAATTTTTATTTTTAGCCAGCAGTAGCATAACAAAAAGAGAAACAAAATGACTCACAACGACTTCCCCAAACCTATTCGAAAGAATAGGTTGGAGTACAAAATTTACGGAAAAGGAAAAATAAACTCAAAATACGGAAATGAAAAACGAAAAACAAGTCTAATGATGGTGCAACCCCCTCCCCAAACCTATTCGGAAGAATAGGTTATAAACAAAGGATCACACAATCTCACACTACCTCCTTCCTAGGCATTTAGCAATCTCAAAGCATGGTGAAGACTTGTTGCCTCTTAGGTACATAATTACTCGGGAAAACAACCATAAGACCCTAACATACATCATCCTATTATAAAGGCCTTCGTGAACCGCAGTAGAGAAAACACCACTAAGTGATATGTCGAGACTACCAAGCTTAACTAAGTGCAATACATAAATGTGACAAGCCAAGCGAGAAAAACCTCAAAGAAATTCATAGAGATGAAGCATACGATTAATGGCATAGTTAGTTGATCTACCCAATAAAAAAGTTCAAAAAATTCAGCAATAAACTCCATATAATACATGCAAGACTATCCTAGGATGAATGCAGTGAATGCAACCTAAAAAACTAAGAAAGCGGTAAACGTGCAAATGCAAAAAATTTCACGAGTTTATCATAAGCAAGATAAGTATAGAGATAACCAGCGATAACCTCCTCCCCAAACCTGAACGTCGTCGCTCGTCCCGAACGTCGAAAGTGGATCCAAGGTGAGAGCTAATGCTTGTATAAGTGACCTATAATACTCAATCAAACTCGTGAGAAAACAAAACACACTAACCTTCAGTGGAGGCGGTAAGGGTAAGCTCAAGGTGATCAATCTCCCTTTGATCACTAGATATTTCGAAGTATGGCTTCACTCGCTGGCCATTCACCTTGAGGTATTTCCCGTCTTTGGATCAAAGAGTTTTACAGCTCCATGGGGAGAAACTTCGATAATTTCGTACCGTCCATCCCAACGAGTACGGAGCTTTCCAGGAAATAGTCGAAGGCGAGAATTAAATACCAAAGCTTTTTGTCCAGGAATTAATTCCTTACGTATTATACCCCGATCATGATACTTCTTAGTACGTTCCTTGTAGATCTTGGCATTTTCATAAGCACCTAGTCGTAATTCATCAAGCTCATCTAGTTGCAACAATCGTTCCTCGCCAGCTTTTCCCATATCAAGATTGAGTGCTTTTATGGCCCAATATGCCTTGTGTTCCAGTTCTACGGGAAGATGACATGCTTTCCCATACACAATTCTGTACGGAGTGGTCCCGATCACCGTCTTGTAGCTAGTCCTGTATGTCAAAAGTGCATCATTCAATTTTCCTGCCCAATCCTTCCTACTAGGCTTCACTACTCGCTCCAGGATCTTCTTAATTTGACGGTTGCTGACTTCGACTTGTCCCGATGTCTGTGGGTGATATGGTGTAGCGATACTATGGTGGACACTGTATCTCTTAAGAACGGAGGCAAACGTTCTATTGACGAAGTGTGACCCTCCATCATTGATGATTGTCCTAGGGCACCCAAATCTTGAGAATATCACTTCCTTCAAGAACTTCATAACCACTGCGCCGTCATTTGTTTTTGTAGGAATTGTCTCCACCCATTTAGTCACATAGTCCACCGCAACAAGATTGTATACATAGCCTCCACTGGATGGAAATGGTCCCATGAAATCAATGCCCCATACATCGAAAGGCTCTACCACTAGATTCCCTTGAAGAGGCATTTCATCTTTCTTGCCAATACTACCACCTCGTTGACATGGGTCACAATTCTTCACAAAACTTCGAGCATCTTTGTATATTGTTGGCCAGAAAAATCCTGCTTGCAGTACCTTGCGTGCTGTTTTCAATCCACCGTAGTGTCCTCCACAATTAAGCTCATGGAAATGGCTCAGTACACTTTGTTGCTCTTCTTGTGGCACGCATCTCCTTAGAATCCCATCAGCTCCTTCCTTGAATAGATGCGGATGATCCCATATGTAAGTCCTGCAACGCTTGGCAAGAGCTCTCTTGTCTAAGGCTGAAAAGTTAGTGGGGCAAACATTCATAGCCAAATAGTTTACAATATATGCATACCATGGCTCTTCATTAGCCTTCATTAAGTGCTCATCAGGGAGGTCCTCATTGATGGGTACCGAATCAACAGGGATATTAGGTATTCTAGATAAATGATCTGCTACTAAATTCTCCCTACCAGCTCTATCCACTATGGTCAAATCAAAGTCTTGCAGCAAAAGGACCCAACGGATTAATCTAGGCTTAGAATCTTGCTTAGCTATCAAATGTCTCAAAGTAGCATGATCAGTATGGACATTCACAGGATGGCCAATTAAATAAGACCTAAACTTTTGTAAAGCAAAGACAACAGCTAAAAATTCCTTTTCAGTAGTTGTATAATTAACTTGCGCAGAGTCTAGAGTCTTACTAACATAGTAAATCACACGATACTGCTTATCAACTTTTTGGCATAAAACGGCACCCATAGAAAAATTCGAAGCATCACACATAATCTCAAAAGGAGGACTCCAGTCAGGCGGCACAACAATGGGAGCAGAAATAAGTTTTTCCTTAAGGGTATTAAAAGCAACTAAGCATTCATTAGAGAAATGGAAAACCACATCTTTGGCAAGCAAGCTACTTAAAGGTTTAGCAATTTTCGAAAAATCTTTAATAAACCTCCTATGAAACCCTACATGGCCAAGAAAAGATTGCAATTCTTTCACACAAGTAGGTGGGGAAAGTTTTTCAATGATTTCGATCTTAGCCTTGTCTACCTCAATACCTCTTTCAGAAACTACGTGTCCTAGAACAATGCCTTCTCTAACCATATAATGACTCTTCTCCCAGCTTAAGGTCAAGTTGCACTCAATGCACCTTTTTAAAACAAGATCTAATCTTTGCAAGCATTCATCAAAGGAATCACCAAAAAGGGAAAAATCATCCATGAAAACTTCAACAAATTTAGTTACCATGTCAGAGAAAACAGAAAGCATGCACCTTTGAAAAGTGGCGGGAGCATTGCATAGTCCAAATGGCATCCTCCTATAGGCAAATGTTCCGAATGGGCAAGTGAATGTCGTCTTCTCCTGATCCTCCGGTGCAATCGGAATCTGGTAGAAACCTGATAAACCATCAAGAAAACAATAAAACTTCCGCCCCGCAAGGCGGTTTAGCATGTCATCAATAAATGGTAAAGGGAAGTGGTCTTTCTTAGTGGCGGCATTTAATCTTCTATAGTCAATGCACATCCGCCATCCAGTGGTCTTCCTAACCGGTACCAATTCTCCCTTCTCATTCTCTTCCACCGTGACTCCTGATATCTTAGGAACTACATGTACCGGGCTCACCCATCGACTATCAGGAATGGGGTAAATCATATCAGCATCTAGCAACTTGATCACTTCTTTCTTTACCACCTCCTGCATGGCTGGATTTATCCTTCGCTGAGGTTGCCTAACGGGTTTGGCATCCTGCTCTAGAGTGATGTTGTGTACGCACCGTGTAGGGCTAATTCCTTTGATATCACTGATCCCCCATCCTATAGCTGCAGAATTTTCCTTCAATACTTCAATCAGCTTACTTTCTTCATTGTCGGAGAGATGTGAGGAGACAATTACAGGCCTCTTCTGATTTTCTCCTAAGTACACATACTTGAGGTGCGCAGGGAGCGGCTGCAATTCTAAGCTAGGTTCTTCTGGAAACCCACTTTCTTCCTCTTCTTCATCTAAAGGTTCAAGTACCTCTTCTCCTGCGGGAATTTCTGGGGTGCTATCCATCATTTCAACTAGTTTCCTTGCTTCTTCGGTCATGTAGCACGTCTCAGTTTGCATTGTCAGTGCCTCCTCAAGTGGTTCGCGATTAGCATGGCAATGATGAAATTCGGGAATCACGGATTCATAGCAATCGACAAATTTTAATTCCTCCGCAACTTCCTTATCTCCGATGCTACATCCTACCAACTCAATCTTCTCGCCCATTACCTCCATGGTTATTTTATTGCCCTTAAGTTCAAGGCATGTGTTGGTAGTTTCCATGAAAGGTCTCCCAAGTAGTACTACGTGCTCACGGATATGGCTCTTTCCCTCGTCCGCGGACTTCATTACTACAAAATCAGCTGGGATTATCAATTTATCCACCTTCACAAGGATGTCTTCTATTATCCCTACAGGCCTCTTCACACTTTGGTCCGCCATTTGGACGAGCATATCAGTTGGTGTCAATTCTCCGAGTTCCAGGGCCTTGTAGACTGAATAGGTCATTAAGTTAATGCTAGCTCCTAAGTCAAGCATTGCCTTCGTAGTTCGTCCATTCCCTAAGGCGATGTTGATGATGAAGCTTCCAGGATCCTTTTTCTTCACGGGAAATCCGACAATTGAGTTGACCGTTTCAACCCCATTCACTTCCTTTCCTGAAGTAATCCTTTTCTTCTTGATCTCACGAAAGAATTTCGTATAAGCTGGAATGTTCTGGATTAACTCTAAGAGAGGCACATTGACTTCCACTTTTGACAGGCGTTGGAATAGGGGTGAATCTTGAATATCCTTCTTGGCTGGTTTGATCCGGCTTGGGAATGGTACATGTGGCTTCGGAGGCACATATGGATTGGAAGACCTGTGAAGCTCCCCTGGCGTATTAGTTCCTACCTCGACCTCGTCATCTCCTATGTCTATCACGGATGGACTTGGTTCATCATTCCTTTCCGGAATTGCTTGAGGTTCTCTGGAACTTCCGCTAACCTCTTGTTCTGTGCTCGGTCCTGTATTTTCGGTCCCAGTAGGTTCTATCCGTTTAGGACGTACGAAGTTAGGAATTTTGGTCATCTTGCCTCCACGGAGTAGTAGATTCACCTCTTCGCACTCATTCTCCTTGGTAGTATCTGCTGGAAGTGGCTCGGGATCAATTTCAGGTGTCACATCGGGAGGACTGGGGTCGTCAGATTCCCTTGAGTTTGGGGGTGATTTGCTTCTTACCTCGGTTGGTTTGCTCACTACTTCCAGGGGGTGTCCTCGACTGCCTTACCGCACCTTCCGCATTTCAACAGGCTAAGCTCCTTGATAAGTTGCTCAGTTACTTCGACCGCTTCAAAAGCTTTCTCGATGCGAAGATTGTTCTCAGCTTGCCCTGCGTGTGCTATCTCGAAAACACTCTCAATGGCTTTAATCACTGCGTAAAACGCAAGTTCCTCCTCCTCACTGATGTCTTCGTCCTCAGAATATCTTTCGCATAACCCGTCAGTTTCGCCTTGATTTGAATATACGTTGGTGACTTCATTCGACATTATTTTCTCGGATTGTGCGGATCCATTGGCGTACTTTTGAAAGACCTTCACTGCTTCTTCAACTGTACATTCCTCTATACGTCCACACATCCCATCCACTTGAAGCCTAACTTCATCACGTAGTCCACCAACAAAAAACCAAATCAGCTCCCCATCGTCGAAACGGTGGTGAGGGCACTCATGTTTATACAACTCAAAACGTTCATAGGTGTCACAGAACCGCTCGTATTCTCCTTGCTTGAAGTGTTCGATCCGATTCCTCAGTGCAATTGTCTCATGGTAAGGCATGAAACGTGCCAAGAACTCCTCTACTACTTGGCTCCAGGTCCTCAGTGATTCTGGTGTTAACCTCGCTATCCATATCCTTGGTTCATATCCCAAAGCAAAAGGAAATAATTTCCTACATAATTGATCCTCGGTGAACCCCTTTGCCGGAACTTTTGCTATTTCCTCTTCATAGGACCTGATGAAGCTTATCGGATTCATATCCTCTCCATCTTCGAACCTCGGTATCCTTCTCACTATAGAACTTGTTACCTCATACCCCGATAACTCTTCTTCCAAGTATATAGCTGACCCCCTCTTGACTTGCGAGAATGTAGGCGTCAAGCGGGCTTTTAAGGTCGTCATACCTGGAAATCTTTATCAGGAGTAACTCAAAACTGAAAATTAGCCTCGTTAGAAATTTAGATATCGAATACTACTAAGGCTAGGAAAGGAGAATTAGAAACAGAGAGAGATTAAAAAGGAAAACTAAAACTACTAGAACTAGGAATTGAATGCTGAAAATATAAACAAATTAAACAGAAAAAAGGAGTATACTCCCCGGCAACGGCGCCAATTTGATGAACGCGGGATTGTCAGTTCCGGATCAAGCAAATAAATTTGTTATTTAGCCAAAGGCAATTCACAACTACAACGAAAACCGTAGTGTAGCAGTAGAATGACCTCGAGTGTCGTTCTCTAAGGACTATAACTAGCTTTATCTATTTACCTAAAGAATATAAAAACAGCAGTCGGTATAGCAAGGGTTTTTCTAACAGATAATGGAGATTGGTGATAGTATGGTCCTTCAAAGCATAACGGGTTAATAATCATGCGTAAATTCCTCGGTTTTGCATGGAGATCTTTGATCAATAAATTGTCCTGTTGTAATTATCAAGCACTACGAAGATAAATATATAGGTCAAAAGACTATTAAATTGTCCAACTGTGTTCCGTAATTATTCAACACTACGAAGATATAGATATGCTAGTCTAATGAATTGTCCAATTGTGCATAATAATTAATCAACATACGAAGATATAGATTCCGCGAGATCAAAGAAATAAAGCAATAACACGGAGTATAATGCGCGATATAGCCATTAGCATAATTATCAACCCTTCGCTAAGAATTCACATACTATCACCAACGATAAGTTTAGCTACTCATAGTTGTCATGCAATCAACAGAAATCATAGAAGAAAACATGTTGAAAGATATATAAAAATAAGTAGAAAAACTGTAAGATACAATGTTACCGAAGGTTGTCAGTCTCCGAAGAATCGCGATCTTACAAGCTCCAAACTGCTATGAAAAAGTATCTCCTAAGCTATGAACCCCCAGAACAGGCTCTGGGAAGTTCCTACCTAAAACTACAGAGAAAGGTGAGAGAATAGGTCTGGAAAAGTATGAATTTCGGAGAAAAACTGAGCAACTATATATAGTGTTCGAATTAGTGTGGGGCGAAGGGCCCCACACACCGGGCGAGTCGCCTGGTGTGGGGCGATTCGCCCCACGTCCCGGGCGATTCGCCCGGGAGCTTTTTTTGGGAATTTCCGCGTTTTCGACGCATTTTTTGATTTCTTCCCCTTTTCGGACTCGGTTTCTGACTTCTAGTGGCCTTCTAACCTCCAAATTCGACCCCTAGACTCCAAATCCTATCCGGAAACCTTCAGATACTCCAAATAGGCTTCTGGAACACCAATTCCTTGAACTTCATTATAATTGCCCGGAAATCCTCGTTTTTCAACAAAAACCTGTAAAATAAAAACTAAAGGGAAACGTGACACTATTCTAATAAAATGCACTAAAATATAGCTAAATTAACCTAGAGGATAGCTAAAATAGGTGAAAAAGACTCAAATGAAAGTGTAAAATACACATTCATCAGATACCATGGTTGAGGTTCAAGGAGCTGGAAACTAACTTTTATTGTCTTGCAGATAATCAAAGTATTGCAGATATCTTCGACTTCGACGAAGGAGAAGATTCACCGGACTATTACGAAGACTTGATACCTGTGCTTGCTTTTGGAGTATTGTAAGTCTTCTGATTAACGTGTTTAATATATACGCTATATACATGATCAATTAACCTGCATGTTAAGAAAATTTTGAAATTCCGCTGCGTACCCTAGGGGTAACTTTGACCACATTTTCTTACACTCTGACCATGCAAACTACTGAGAAGTATGTTTTTCTGAAAGAAGAGTCAGAAAAGAAGGATGCTAAACTATTGCATCTCAAAAAGTTAATTGCTGAAGCTACAGAGAAGAATTCTCAAATGGCAATAGAATTGGAAGAGTATGAGTCCTCAATTCTAAAGTTAATTGTTCAATATAAGAAATGAAAAAGATGAAAATCAATTTCAAATCTTATGCTGATGCAAGTAATACGCTAACTGAACTAAACTCTTATCTGAGAGACCCATCTCAGAAAGAAGGTTTAGGTGCAACGTATGAAGGTGATGATGTAATAATCTTGAGTAAAGACAAATCAACCAGAACTCTATTAGATTGGTCAATCTAAGGTTGCTGAAATATGCAATCAAGTACCTATGGCCGTAAAGTCCGCTGTTGCTACTCAAAGTAACAAGACTTTAAAAGGTAAACAAGTTGCTGAAAAGCAAACTGTTAAGAAAAAGGATGCTGTAAAGCATTCCGCCAAACAAGTTGCTGAAAAGCAATTTGTTAAGTCAAAAGGCAAGATTACTAAAAGTTATTAGAAGACCTTTGCTGACAAACCTGAATCAAGTAAGGTTGCTCAGACAAAAGCTCAGCATTCTCCGAAAAGTGGACTTGGTTTCAAAACCAATCAACTTTTTCATGAGTAGAAGCAAAGTCAGCAAAGATACTTCAAAGAGATGAACAAAACCAAGCCTAAGAGTTCTGACAAAACTCAAAACGCTAGGACTAGAAGGAACCTTGCCAGAAAATAACTTACTGAAAAAGTATGTTCAGCAAAAAGGTCAACCAAGCAAGACACCACATCAGAAAGTGGACTTGATTAGCAATGACCAAAACCTTCTAGTTGCTCAGCAAGTAGAAAACAAGTCAAAGTTGAAAAACTCAAGACTTGGGTTTCCACTAGACGATTTCTTGAACATGTTAATGGACATCCAATATTGGATAATTAAGTTGTTTGCTCTTGATTGTGCAGACTTTAGCCACGGAGACAAACAATGCATTTTGGCACTTTTACGTGAAGTTAGGATGCATTACCATTTCGGGAGTTCTTTATGTCAAAAATCTTAAGTTTAACATTTTCAGCATGAGTCAATTCGCTGACAAAGGTTACTTCATCAAAATCAAAAGTGATGAATGTAAACTTATAGACTTTGAGACAAAGAAGGTTATTATGGTTGGTAGAAGATCAGGAGGTTTGTACACTGTAGATTGGTCTTCAGCAATCGTTGAAAAATGCCTTGTCTCAGATCATGATTGCCTTGCTGAAAAAGCATGGTTATGGCATAAACGAACAAGTCACCTAAACTTCAAGACACTGGATAAGCTGTCTAAAAAGGCACTTGTAGTTGGATTACCTAAGGTTACTTTTAAGAAGGATGGTGTTTGCAATGCATGTCAGCAAGGAAAGCAAACCCAGTCTTCTTTCAAGAACAAGGCAGTACCGTCAACTACAAAACCTTTACAACTCTTGTACATGGACTAGTTTGAATCTTCTTCAACAAGCTATGCTGGTAAGAAGTATGGTCTGGTGGTGGTAGATGACTATTCAAGATTCACTTGGGTAGTATTTATCAAGCACAATCTGAAACAAGGACTGAAATATGTAACTTGCTGAATAAGCTTGAAGTCATGAAAAATGACAAGGTAAAAGTTATAAGAACAGACCATGGTACTGAGTTTGTAAACCAGTACATAACTGAGTATTGCACTTCAAAAGGCATACAACATCAGTTATCCTCAGTAAGGACACCTCAACAAAATGGTGTTGCTGAAAGGAAGAATCGTACCCTTAAGGAAGCAGCTAAAACAATGCTTGCTGACACTGAAATAAGTGAAGCTTATGGGGTTGAAGCGATTAATACCGCCTGGCTATACTCAAAATAGATGTTTGATAACTAAGGAATACAACAAAACTCCCTTTGACTTATTTGTTGGAAGACCTCCTAACATCATCCATCTAAGAGTATTTGGTTGCAAATGCTTTGTTCTTCACAATGGTAGAGAATACTTAAGAACATTTCAAACAAAGGCAGACGAAGTGATATTTCTTGGTTACTCCTTGCATAGTAAAGTTTATAGAGTTTACAATAAAAAGGCACAAAAGATCGAAGGATCAGTGCATGTTGTATTCTATGAAAAGTCACAAGGAGTTCCTGCTGAAGAAGAAATATCAGATTGTATGAAAAAGTTCATCATACACGAGCAAAGAACTGAATCTAATGCTAGGAATGTCAAATCAATTGAACTAAATGATGATTCTGACAATGACTCTCCTCCCCCAAGTCATGACAAGATAAATATAGTTCATGATAAAGAATTTCCAACAAAAGAAGCGGTTGCTCCGGATGTTGCTGAAACTATGCAACTTCCTGTGCCTGCTGACGAATTGCCTCAAACCAGCAATGCTGAACAAGCAGTTGTTGATCAACCAAATTCAGGAGAGACACAACAAGATACAAGTAGTACTGAGCAAGTACATACTGAAGAGTCACATGCTGAAGAGAAAACTTATCCAGATCCAAAGAGCAGTAAACTTGTTAATAAATGGATTAGAGATCATCCCTCGACGGATATGATTGGTGATATTAACAAACGCCAAGTGACTAGATCCAAAGTATCTACTAATCAAGAACTTGCTGAAGAAGTAAACGTCATTGAAGTAGAAGCTTTGTTCTCTTTCTTTGTTTCAGAACTTGAACCCAAGACCATAGAAGAAGCTTTAAAGCATTTTGAATGGATCAAGGCAATGCTAGAAGAACTAGATCAATTTGAAAGGAACAAAGTCTGGAAACTTGTACCCCTTGCTGAAGGAAAGAAAGCAATTGGTACAAAGTGGGTGTTCAGAAACAAGCTGAGTAAGTCTGGAGAAGTAACAAGGAACAAAGCACGTTTAGTTGCTCAAGGTTACTGTCAGACTAAAGGATTGGACTATGATGAGTCTTATGCACCAGTTGCAAGATTGGATGCGATTAGGCTTTTCTTGGCCTTTGCTGCTCACAATGACTTCATTGTTTATCAAATGGATGTTAAAAGTGCATTCCTAAATGGTGAACTTGCTGAAGAAGTCTACTTGGAACAACCCCTGGCTTTGAACTTCCCTTAGAAACCAAGATGGTATACAAGCTTCAGAAAGCTGTATTTGGTCTAAAGCAAGCACCAAGAGCTTGGTATGATACCTTAGCTAAGTTTTTGCTGGATAATGGTTTCAAGAAAGGTGAAGTTGACAAAATCTTATTTACCATGAACCATGATGGTAAAATACTCTTAGTCCAGATTTATGTGGATGACATAATATTTGGATCCAAGGACAAGCAACATTGTGATGACTTTGCCAAACTCATGACAAACAAGTTTGAAATGAGTATGATGGGTAAATTGAATTATTTCCTAGGATTGCAAGTCAAGCAACTCAAAGATGGAATATTCATAAATCAAGCAAAGTATGCAAAGGAAATGCTCATAAAGCTCAGGATCAAAGAGGAAGAAAAACTTGAAAAGATCCCTATGAGTGTTGGTACCAAATTGGGTTATACTAAACAAGATAAAAGTGTTGATGAACACAAGTATAGGAAGATCATTGGTTCATTGCTGTATTTAACAACAAGTAGACCTGACATTCAGTATGTTGTTTGTGTGTGTGCAAGATTCCAATCTGATCCAAGAGAATCACACTACAAAAAGGCACTTAAGATACTGAAATATGTCAAAGGTACAGTCAATGTTGGATTATGGTATCCAAAAGATTCTGGATTGGAATTGGTTGGTTATTCTGATGCTGATCATGGAGGGTCAACTCTTGATAGAAAAAGTACTTCTGGAACTTGTCAGTTTCTAGGTACTAGATTAATATCATGGTTCAGCAAGAAGCAAACCTGTGTTGCCAATTCATCTACTAAATTTGAATACATTGCGGCTGGTTGTTGCACAGCTCAAATCCTATGGATTCAGCAACAATTAAGAGATTATGGTATTTCTGCAAAGAAAACACCAATCTTTTGTGATAATACAAGTGCTATTGCTATCACGCAAAATCCTAAGTTCCACTCAAGGACAAAGCACATTGATATTAGACATCATTTCATTAGAGATCATGTGGAAAAAGGAGACATTGAGGTTGTAAAAGTAGGTACTGATGATCAACTTGCTGACATCTTTACCAAGCCCCTACCAGATAATAGGTTCGCAATGCTAAGGTATAACCATGGATTGATTGAACTACCTCAATAGTAAGGGATACATTTGGTAGATTGCTGAAACAGGCATTCAGCAAGCCAAAGTATGCTTACATGTATTCTTTACAAAGTTCCTTCCACTGATTTCTCTAAAAAGAAATGATAGTACACTACGTGATTGTTGAAACATGCATTCATCAAGTAATTCCGTCAAACAGGGTATTTGTTAGGAAACTTGATCACTTACTGAGACGGGTACTCAGTAAAGAAAAACTTTAAAGATTGTTGAAACTGGCATTTAGACAATCAAAGATACTGAAACAGGTATTCAAGTATCAAAAGAAAAATCTGAGACGGGAACTCAGCAAAGAGCAAGAATACTTCTCAGATTTTACCTAAGGATATCTCAATATAAAAAGAATTTGCTGAGACGGGAACTCAGAAATGTCTTTTAACTTAAAGAAATATGAGATATTTGATTAAGGGGAATTTTCAGCAAACACAAGGCTTGTTACCTAAAAAGGTAAGTCCCAAAGTCAGATTGAATAAAATCGCTGAAAAGATTCTTATTTACTTCAGCAATCAATTAGCGTTGGAGTAAAAGAGATCAAATCCCGTGAATCAAGGTAAAATCAATTTGTGACGTTAATCATGGCACAGATAAACTCGTTGTTAATCATGACATGAAATACAATTGTGGCCATTGATTTTAAAGCAGTTTTTTATCCAACGGTTGATATTACAAAGAGGAAGTATGCTCTGACGATTTTGTTAGTGGTCCACTACGCATTTAATGCAAAGGCTCAACTAACACAAATGAATCTCTGTTTTACCCTTGCTGAGAACTCAAAACCATTGAACTTCTCACACAACAGAGACACTATATAAATGAAGAGTTAGAGAAAGACAAAATTCTTTAACTCACATTTCCTTTCTCTGCAATTTCTCTAGCCTGTGCTGTGAATTCACTGTACCTCCGGTCAAAAAGAAAAACTCTCTTTCGTACATTTCTTAAACCCTCCTACTATATAAGAGATGGCTCCCAAGAGACAAACCTCTAAGACCTCAAAATCGTCAAAGGCAGACAGTGCTGGAAAAAGCACTGCTCCGGTTGACAATCCGGCAACAAACACAGTGAAAATTGTGTTGAAAAATGACCGTATAACCGAAAGACCCATGCCGCCTGCATATCGCGACACTGCAACGTGTGCCAGATGATGCAGTGGGGCGGATTTGCCAAACAGAACTACATTCGATTCTTCTATGAACAAGATTTGGACGAAGAAAACGAAGAGACGTTGAACTTGATTAATCAACAAGGCCTTCTTTTCTTCATTACTGCTCGCACTAAGAAAGTGAGCATGTTGGACACAATGGAATTCTAAAGCAATGCAGAAATCCAAACTCTTACTGACGAACAAGGAGTCACTAAAAAAGTGATTTCTACCTCACTTCAAGGAGTGCAAATCATTCTGAAATGGATTGATTTAGCAAACTTCTTTCAGTTTCCAACTACTGGAACTGAAGATGACATCACTGCCACTAATGAAGAAATTGAAGCCTTCTACAGTGATGTTAGAAATGAAAGAATGAAGAAAGGCGAGATTGCTCTCGTGACTTGGACAAAGCACGTAAAGAGGAAGCATCTCTGCCATTCACTTGGTCTGGTAGCTCTGCTACTCATCAAAGTCTTAGACTCCCAAATTGGAGGAATTGACCAAGTAGGCTTGAGAAGGTGGCAATTGCAGATGCATATCCATGAGAATAAAACTGAACTTAACTGGGCTAAGTACATTTTCAACAGACTTGTTGATTGTGTTACTAAGTTCAAGGTAAAGGTTGAAGACAACACAGTCTCACCTTCCTTTCTAGTGATGTATGGATTGAAAATATGCTACATCCTTTAACATTTCAGGATTCAGCTAAGAAACCCATTGCCGATTAAGAAATCACTATGCAATGTGGGAAGAGCCTTCTACGAGCAGAATGGACCTAAGGTTGCTGACAAGAAGCCAAAGAAGACAACAACTGCAAATGTTGTTGAGACTGATAACCAGTCCATGAATGCAACAGCTGCAAATGTTGCAAATATTGGTCAGCAAGATAGGTATCCAACAGCTGCAAATGTTGTTGAGAATGCAACAACTTCAAATGTTGCTGCTGACGCCACTGCGGTTGCTGAAACTAATGCACCCAGTGACAAATCTAAGAAGAAAAAGAGGAAAGATGATGATGACACTCGAACTGCAGCGTCATCAGCTGATCCTATTCCTAAGAAGGCACGGACAAAGACTTACCCAAGAAAGAAAACAACGGCACGTAAGTCCGTTTCAATTGTCCATGTCATTCAGGATGACGATGTTCCAGTGGTTGCTGAAACGCAAGCCACTGCAGTAGATGTTGTTGAAGTGTTTGCAGAAGCCTTCAGCAATGTTGAAGTGTTTGCAGAAGCCTTCAACAATCAACCTAATGTTGATACATCTGCTGAAGCGAGACCACATCGCAGTGGAAATGAAAATCCTGGCCAAGTCCCCGATATCTACATTGTAGATAATCTTGATGACAACACTCTGGAACCAGCAAGTGATATCGCTGCAAATTAGAGAAGAGTTGCACTTGCTGAAAATGTTGCTGAAGAAACAGTTGCTGAAAAAGCAACTAGTCCGGTCCCAGAAATTGTTGAAGCTGCAATTGCTGAAGAGCCACTTGCTGAAACTGTGATAAACGAGATTGTCAGACTCGAACAATCAAATAAATTTGTTTGAAAGCCAAAGGGCAATTCACAACTACATAAAACACGTAGTGCAGAGGTAAGATGACCTCGAGTGTCGATCTCTAGGGACTAAACTAGCTTTAACTAAATAACTATATATAATTTCAGAAAACAAATTTATCTTAACTTGACTTAACAATATATGGAGAGAGCTGGTGATAGTATGCTCGTTCTAAGCATCAAGTTCTAATTATGCATGAAAGTGCAACTCGTACTGCCTTAAAGGTAATTCGAATTTAACAAATACCAAAGACAGATTTGTAGACGTGTATTTTGAAAGCTTCCAATCTATACTAATACTTGGCTAAGGTTGTCAGTCTTAGTTTAAGCAGTACTTGCAAATTATATATAATTGAATCGATGATCTTGAATTGTCCTAGTGTTTCTAACACTTTTCTACGAAGATATTGGCTTAGTCGGATCAAAGAATCGAATTAAGATAATTAAACAAGTAAAAGACTCAGAAACTCAATCATGCATAATATGAACCCTAGCTACGAATTCACATACTATCACCAACTAGATACTTAGCTACTCATATCAATAACACAATCAACAATCATAATCAAAGCAATAATGAATGAAAACATGTTGAATTGAAAAATAAATAGCAGAATTATGAGATACAAAGTTACCATCAAAGGTTGTCAATCTCTGGTGAATTGCTAAACTCACAAAGATCTAGCAAGGTGAGATCAATTGATGTCCAAATCTCTACTCTAACTCCAAAATCGCTAAGAAATAATGGTTCTAAGTCAAAGAATACCCAGAACAAGCTCTAGGGTTTATGTCTCTCAATATATGAAGATGGGATGTGAAAATTCGACTTTTATATATAAAATAACGCAAACTTCCGGAAATTGTGGGGCTGTCCGCCCCCCGTACCCGGCGATCTGCCTGTGGCTGGCAGCAAGTTTGCCAGTTTTTCATCTAAGTTCGAATAGATATTCCGGGCGCGTCCGAACTCGTATTGGCACGTAAGACCCACCGCTGGATAGCTCTTTGAGTTAGCTACGCGTAGGTTATAACCTCATCCCAATCCAATATCGTATGAAAGACCGGTGCCCAAAATACTGAGACTGTTGGTCCCTTTCAACTCTTTGCCGGATGACCTCTATTTATAGTGAAATAAGGAGCCGTTTGAATTTCAAATTCTAAGGCTTTTGTTCCTTAAAATGTCACTATCTTGCTTTTGTACTTTCAGCAGCGTCCTTGTTTGTCTTCTAGTCTTCATGTCCTTCGCGTGCATGCTTTGCATTTAATGCTTATTTGAACAGAATTCAAACAGTAACATTGGAGCGCAAATACAAGTACTTTCAGCAAGAGGTCACATATGTTCCATCAGCAAGTGGTCAGTCTCAGTTTCAGCAAGCACAACCTACTCTGTCGTTCAGATTTTCACTTATGCAAGCTGTTGCTGAAGTTTCAACTTTCTGAGCAACATGTGCCTTTGTAGATACCAGTCTTCAGAAATCTTCTAGTCTTCAGTCTTCGAAATCTTCAAGATTCTGAGCGGTTCTAAATGCTTCAATAGTTTGTTTGTAAAAAACAAAGTACATCATCATCAAATGCTTCAATAGGTTATTTTCTTTTCAGAAAACAAAATACATCATAAGCTTTAAAACCAACCTATCTAGCACCTATTCTAAGTCTTCAGCAAACGTTCCTCTTTTACAATGTCCTTAAAATTCTAAATTCCTATGGACCTTAAGAGTACTAGTTACTGGATTTTCCTTAATTTAGCATGGTTAATTGCTCATCAAAGTTACAAGTTTCCTAACAACTTTCCCCCTTTTTGATGTTAGCAATCCATGGCTAAATTAATTGTTACCCTTTTAGAGGTTTCTGATGTTGAATAAATCAGTTTATTAATGCAAGCATACTTGAATAATTAAACAGTAAGCATAAGTAAATTGCATAATCAAAAACCAATAAGAGTCAAAAGCTTCATTGCTGATAGTTATCTTTCAGAAGTTTACAAGAAGTAGCAGAGATAACTTAAACAGAATCAGCAAACAAAACTTTAACAAAAACTATTACAGAGAATTAAGCTCTTCCAGAAGATTTTCTCAAAATCTCTCCTACACTCTTCTCAACAAGTGCAGTAAATTCAACACAGTCCTTTTCGTAGTTCTCAAGAAGCCTACGGACTTATAGTTGAAGAATTCTTGCATTTTTGCAGGCAGTATGATGATGCTTTTCAGCATTCATTTCCATGTAGTGAGTTACCCACAAATGCATGCCCCAATTGTTGGCATGGAGAAGTTGTGTATCTCAAATGCGTTTAGGATGAATCTTTCTTAGCCAGAGAAGATCTTCTTCTTGATCCTTAGCAGTGAGATAGAAATACTCATAAGGAATCAATCCAAGTCTCTTCTTTGTTTTATTGGTTACCGGGTCAGAGTAATAAGCAATGCCAGGTGGTTTTATCAAATTTGGTTCTTGTCTATAAGTCTTACCAATGGCAGTTCTTCTTACTGAGACCTCAAGATTCAACCATTTCCGAGCAACGTTTCTTGGGAGGGATTCTACCCTTTGTTTCCTTTGCACCTTGAGTTCAATCCATGTGAACATTTGGTTCAATATGGCTGTAGGAAAGAACTCATTCACCAGCAAATCTTCCAGCTTTAAGATCCAGCAACCATGAATGAATCTGATCACATTCTGAGTGGTTTTATCACTGCTGGTCTTTGTATACTCGATGCCGGAAAAATAGCAATGCTAGCCAGCCTCTTTTCTTCCTGTCTTTGCCTTCTTCTTCTTGATTTTGCATTGTCTTGATCTCTTGCTGAAGAGTCAGACGAGAAATGCTTTGAATGGCCAGACGGAGTTAAGGCTGTTAAGGGTCTAGCTCTTATGGCTTGAGCTATTGTCTGATTGTCATCATCATCAACATCATCTTCATTCACATCTCGATGACTTTCAGTATGGCAAAAATCTTGAGTTTCAGCAGCAGTTTTTCTCTTTTTGGTACTTGCTGAATTTAACTCAGATTCTGCTTGCCTTTTAGAACTTTGCTCTTTTTCAACAAGAGGTTCTATGGGCAGTGGCTCATCAACAGTAGGAGGGGTTTGGTTTCTTTTTCTGGTACTTTTCTTTTCCCCCTTAGACATGGATTGCAACATCGGAGGGATGTGCAGAGAATAGAACTCATTGCAATTTTCAGCAAGAGTACTTAAGCTGTTATACTTCATGATGATTTGTTGCTGATCAGATGTCATTTTTTACAACTCTTTTTGAATACTCACCATGTTCTCTTCATGTCTTTTCTCTGTTGCGGCCTTATCATCCATGAAAGTCTGAGCCTTCACAAGAGCGGTCTTTGCGAGCATGAGTGCTTGACTTACATCTTCTTCATAGCTTTTGTGATAAAGACTGATGTCTTTCTGAGCTATTGTAAGAGTAGTAGTGCGTCTCAGCACTGTAGCCAATATTTTCCCAATGTCAAGCGGGCTCTCAGCAAGCAATGCCTCATCTTCTGCTTTGCAGGCATCATGGACTTTCTTTAGTGCCAAAATTCTAGGAGTAAACTCCTCAACTCTTGGGAACGGCACTAGGTTTGGGGTCAAGGAATGAACTTTCAATTCTGAAGCAAACTGATCATCCTTCATCAACAATTCTCCTCTTAGACCATCGTCTATATCATTTATGTAATCAGGAGGAGGAATTTGAACCACTTTGGGGCTCTTTTGGATTGGTCATCCTCATTTGCTGATAAGTCATCGTCATCCTCAGATTCATCGAGGTCAGCAACCTTGGAACCTAAGTCAGCAGCTTCATTTCCTTTTGGTTGAGTGGTTGCAGATGGCAACGCTTCAGACTCAACAACTGGAGTTTCACCAGTAGTTAGTTTTAATTGAATAGTTGCTGAGGGCAACGTTTGAGACTCAATTACTGGAGTTTCGCTAGTAGTTAGTTTTAATTGAGTAGTTGCTGAGGGCAACGTTTGAGACTCAATTACTGGAGTTTCGCCAGTAGTAAATGGAAGGGAGGGGACTTCCTTTGGTCTTGCCCCTGAAGATTCACCAATTTCTAGATCCTTTGTATGCCTTGCATGGATCAATAGACTGTTCTGTAGAGCACGTTGGTAATCTTCATCCAATTCATCTTCATTATCAAGGTTTGCATCAGTGACCTTGGCATTAGAAATTTGGCTCTTGCCATTTTTCAAGGAAGCCCGTTTTCTGGCGTATTCTTCTTCAGTATCAGCACCTTGTACAGGTGCTTGATTTTCAGCAGCAGCAGCAGCAGGTTGAGATTCATGCTGAGGTTGTGGTTGTTCAGCTTGCTGATTTTCTTGTTGAACATTTTCAGCAACTATCAATTTTAAACCACCAGCATCAGGACTTGGGCCTTGATTGTCATCATCGTCGTCTTTCTTGTCCTTTGAATCTTTCCCTTCATCATCATTGGGATCTGTTGGAATGTTCTCATCTTCTTCCTCTTCATCATCATCGGTCAAAATTACTAGCTTGAGAAGCTTGTACAAAGCAACACTCGTTACTTCCTCTTCCTCATTGATTTTGTGGGGATCAGCCACCACGGGTACAAATGAACCCTTGAGCATCACAGCTTGTTCAGCTGGAGAGGCACTCTTGACTTTGGCCTTCATATTCTCTCTGATTTGAGCAATCAGATTCGAGCTCATTGCTGAGAATATGACATTTCTTCAGGAAGTATGGAGTGAACGAATGTCTCGAGCTTTAGCAGAGAAGATCTCTTTTTCTCGTTTGAAAGATGAAGATGGAGATCAGAGAAATCCATTCGCCTGTATCTTTGCCAGTTGCTGACGGACTTAGCAACTCTTGACAAAGTGGTTCTTTTGAAGTTCAAGTACAGTTCCTCAGAACTCACTTGTTGATCTTCAGTGATAATCACCACTTCAGTGGTCTCCTTTAGAGCCTGAAAAAGAACAATATTTAGATCAGGAGAGGTTTGGATAATTTCTTTAGAGTTCAAAGCTGAAACATGAATTACCCGCTGAGATTCAGCAAGCTCATGTTGTACAATTTCCATTCCTTGAGGAGCTTGAGTAGCATCCTCCATTTGTTCATCCTGAAATAAATTTGAGTTAGATACAAGTACTAAGCTGTCAAACTTAGTTTTATTACCAAAACCATTAACTACCTGCTGAGCAGGGAGTGTTGATTCTGGTGCAGAGGCTTCAGCAACCATCTGACTTGCATCTTGAGAAGTCTGTAGAGATAACATAATATTAGCAAAATAATAAGTTTCAGAATTTGAAGTTTTACTGATGGTTGAATTAACTACCTTCTGAAGAAGGACATGTTGTGGCTCAGTCCTTTCAGCATTAACAGTTTCTTCATTTTCCTGGACTGTTTCTTCAGCAGACTTCTTGTCTTGCTCTGTTTGAGAAAGCTGCGCGGTTTCAGTAATCTCCCTTGTCTCTGAAATGACAAGTTGAGCAGAAGCATCTTGACCTTTAAGCTCACTGCTTGTCCTGAAGACATCAACGGATTTATTGGATGATTCTTCAATCTCCAACTCCATTTGTTGGCTTATAGCTTCCAGTACAAGCTGGACTTTGTCAATTGATGTCTTTGGTGAACTTGGGCCAGTATTCTCAGCATCACGAGATGCGTCGTTGAATAGTGCTTCTTGTGTTTCAGCAACTTCTGGAACTTGAACCATTGTTGTCTCAGCGACTGGTTCTTCAGCAACCGGGGTTTCAGCAACTTGATGAGTTGCTTGTTCAGCAACCATCTTTGCAGCAACATCAGCAAGTGCCGCATTTTGCAGATCAGCAACAATATCACTTGCTGGTTCCAGAGTTTGATCATCTAGATTATCTACAATGTAGATATCTGGGACTTGGGCAGGAATTTCATTTCCACTACCTTGTGGTCTGTTCTTAGTAGAAGGATCAACGTTGAGTCGATCATTGAAGGCTTCCGCAAACACTTCAATGTTGCTGACATAGGCTTCAGTAACTACCTTGTCAACATCTACTGGCAATTGCGTTTCAGCAATTGTCTGGGAATTGTCTGAGAGGTCATGGACAACAGGGACTGACTTGCGAGCCAGTGTTTTCTTCCTTGTGTTGCCTGTCCTTTTCCTCTTTGGTACGGGGTTTGCTGATGACGCTGCAGTCTGAGTGTCATCATCAGCTTTCCTCTTTTTCTTGTTAGATTTCTCCAGTTTCCCAGAGGCGTCAGTAGTTGCATTTTCAGCAACGGCTGTTGTACACGTACCTTGTTGATTATCTACATCAGTTTCATTTTTGTCACCACCATCTACAGCAGTTTCATCTCTAAGTTGCTGAGTGGTGACATCTGCAGCTGTTGTATACCTTTCTTGCTCGCTTGTGCTGACAACATTTGCAGCTGTTGTCTTCTTTGATTTTTCGAGTTTCTTGCCAGCAGTCTTAGGTACATTATGCTTGTAGAAGGATCTTCCCACATTGCACACAGATTTCTTGATTGGCAATGGGTTTCTCAGCTGAATCCTGAAATGTTCAAGGATATAGCATATCTTTATTCCATACATAACTGGAAAGGAAGGTGAGACCTTGTTGTCTTCTACCTTTACCTTGAACTTAGTAACACAATCAACAAGCCTGTTGAAAATGTACTTAGCCCAGTTAAGTTCCGTTTTGTTTTCATGGATATGCATCAGCAGCGGCCATCTTCTCAGGCCTACTTGGTCTATTCCTCCAACTTGGGAGTCCAAAACTTTTATCAGTAGCAGAGCTACTAGACCAAGTGAATGGCAGAGATGCTTCCTCTTAACGTGCTTTGTCCAAGTCACGGGAGCAATCTCGCCTTTCTTCATTTTCTCATTTCTGACGTCACTGTAGAAAGCTTCAATTTCTTCGTCAGTGGCAGTGACGTCATCTTCAGTTCCAGTGGTTGGAATCTGAAATATTTCCGCTAAATCAGTCCATTTCAGGACGATTTGCGTGTTTTGGACTGTAGTAAAGATCACTTTTTCAGTGACTCCTTTACTATCAGTAAGGGACTGGATTTCTGCATTATTGTAGAACTCCATTGTATCCAGCATGCTCACTTGCTTAGTGCGAGCAGATATGAAATTCATGAGGCCTTGCTGCTTGATAAATTCAAGCGCCTCTTCATTCTCATCATCGAGTTCTTGTTCATAGAAGTATCGAATGTACTTCTCTTTTGCGAATCCACCCCATTGCATCATCATCTCACACTTTGCAGTGTCAAGATATGACGGAGGCATAGGTTTTTCCGATATCCTATCGTTTTTCAACACAAATTTCGTTGTGTTTGATGCCGGAGTAGTCACCGGAGCAGTGCGTTTCTCAGCACTGTCTACCTTAGACGACTTTGAGGACTTAGAGGACTGTCTCTTTGGTGCCATTTCTTTTTATAGAGAAGAAAGTGTACGAAAAAGAGATAGTTTGCTTTTTGACCGGAGGTACAGTAGTTTCAGGCTAAAATTTGCAGAGAAGGGAAATGTGAGTTAAAGAATTTTGTCATTTCTCTAACTCCTTCTTTATATAGTGTCTCTGATGTGTGAGAAACTCAATCGATTTGAGCTCTCAGCAAGGGCAAAACAGAGAAACAAAGGCGTTAGTGGAGCCTTTGCATTGAATGCGTAGTGGCCCACTAACTAAAACCGTCAGAGCACTCTCTCTCTTTGTTTTGTTAACCGTTAGATTAGTAACTCCTTTAAGTCAATGGCCACGATTGTATTTCATGTCATGATTATTACGAGTTTATCTGTTCCCGATTAACGTCACAAATTGATTTTACCGAGTTTTAAGGGATTAGATTGCTAGCTGAAATAGACAAGAATCTTTTCAGCGAGTTTGCATAAATAGCCTAGATACTTGCTGAAAGTTCCCCCTTAATTAGATATCTTATATTTTCTTAAGTTTAAAAGATATTTCTGAGTTCCCGTATCAGTAAATACTTTTGTACTTGAGATATCCTTTGGTAAAATCTGAGAAATGAGTTTTGCTCTTTTTCTGAGTTCTCGTCTCAGAATATTCCCTTGATACTTGAATACCTGTTTCAGTATCTTTGATTGTCTGAATGCCTGTTTCAGCAATCCTTAAGGTTTTTGTCTTACTGAGTGTCTGTCTCAGCAAATGATCAAGTTTCCTAACAAATACTCGTTTTGAAGGAATTACTTGTTGAATGTCTGTTTCAGCAATCATGTAGTGACCTATCATTTCTTAGAAGAAATTAGTGGACGGAGCTTTTAAGTAAGAATACTTTGGCTTGCTGAATACCTGTTTCAGCATTCTGCCAAATGTATTCTTTATTGAGGTCGTTCAATCAATCCAAGGTTATACCTTAGCATTGCGAACCTATTATCTGGTAGGGGCTTGGTAAAGATGTCAGCAAGATGATCATCAGTACCTACTTTCACAACCTCAATATCTCCTTTTTCCACATGATCTCTAATGAAATGATGTCTAATATCAATGTGCTTAGTCCTAGAGTGAACTTAGGATTTTGCGTGATAGCAATAGCACTTGTATTATCACAAAAGATTGGTGTTTTCTTTGCAGAAATACCATAATCTCTTAATTGTTGCTGAATCCATAGGATTTGAGCTGTGCAACAACCAGCTGCAATGTATTCAGATTCAGTGGTTTGCTTCTTGTTGAACCATGATATTAATCTAGTACCCAAAAACTGACAAGTTCCATAGGTACTTTTTCTATCAAGAGTTGATCCTCCATGATCAGCATCAGAATAACCAACCAATTCTAGTCCAGAATTTTTAGGATACCATAATCCAACATTGACTGTACCTTTGACATATTTCAGTATCTTGATTGCCTTTTTGTAGTGTGATTCTCTTGGATCAGATTGGAATCTTGCACACACACAAACAACATACTGAATGTCAGTTCTACTTGCAACACTTTTATCTTGTTTAGTATAACCCAATTTGGTACCAACACTCATAGGGATCTTTTCAGGTTTTTCTTCCTCTTTGATCCTGAGCTTTATGAGCATTTCCTTTGCATACTTTGCTTGATTTATGAATATTCCATCTTTGAGTTGCTTGACTTGCAATCCTAGGAAATAATTCAATTTACCCATCATACTCATTTCAAACTTGTTTGTCATGAGTTTGGCAAAATCATCACAATGTTACTTGTCCTTGGATCCAAATATTATGTCATCCACATAAATTTGAACTAAGAGTATTTTACCATCATGGTTCATGGTAAATAAGGTTTTGTCAACTTCACCTTTCTTGAAACCATTTTCCAGCAAGAACTTAGCCAAGGTATCATACCATGCTCTTGGTGCTTAATTTAGACCATATACAGCTTTCTGAAGCTTGTATACCATCTTGATTTCTGAGGGAAGTTCAAAGCCAAGGGGTTGTTCTAAGTAGACTTCTTCAGCAAGTTCACCATTTAGGAATGCACTTTTAACATCCATTTGGTAAACAATGAAATCTTTGTGAGCAGCAAAGGCCAAGAAAAGCCTAATAGCATCCAATCTTGCTACTGGTGCATAAGACTCATCATAGTCCAATCCTTCAGTCTGACAGTAACCTTGATCAACTAAACGTGCTTTATTTCTTGTTACTTCATCAGACTCACTCAGCTTGTTTCTGAACACCCACTTTGTACCAATAGCTTTCTTGCCTTCAGCAAGTGGTACAAGTTTCCAGACATTGTTCCTTTCGAATTGATCCAGTTCTTC
The DNA here is from genome assembly GCA_028274465.1 of Plantago ovata. NCBI lineage: Eukaryota > Viridiplantae > Streptophyta > Magnoliopsida > Lamiales > Plantaginaceae > Plantago > Plantago ovata. Next base: position 89,293,392 of record CM051457.1, on the reverse strand, counting down.
TTGCATTGCCTTTATCCATTCAGAATGCTTTAAAGCTTCTTCTATGGTTTTAGGTTCGATTTCTGAAACAAAGCAAGAGAACAATGATTCTACTTCTACGGCAGTTGCTTCTTCAGCAAGTCTATGAGTAGCTTTGGATCTAGTCACTTGGCGTTTATTAATATCGCCAATCATATCCGTAGAGGGATGATCTATAATCCATTTATTAACAGGTTTTCTGCTTGTTGGATCTGGATATGTTTGCTCATCAGCATGTGACTCTTCAGTATGTACTTGTTCAGTACTACTGGGATTTTGTGTCTCTGCTTAGATTGGTTCATCAGCAACTGCTTGTTCAGCATTGCTTGATTGTGGAAGTTCTTCAGCAGGCACTGGAGGTTGCGTAGTTTCAGCAACTTCCAGAGCAACTGCGTCTTTTGCTGGAAATTCCTTGTCATGAACTATATTTATCTTGTCATGACTTGGGGGAGGAGAGTCATTGTCAGAATCATCATTTAGTTCAATTGACTTGATTTGCCTAGCATTAGATTCAGTTCTTTGCTCATGTATGATTAACTTTTTCATACATTCTGATATTTCTTCTTCAGCAGGCACTCCTTGTGTCTTTTCATAGAATACAACATGCACTGATTCTTCAATCTTTTGTGTCTTTTTGTTGTAAATTCTATAAGCTTTACTATGCAAGGAGTAGCCGAGAAATATCGTTTCGTCTGCCTTTGGTTGAAATGTTCTTAGGTATTCTCTACCGTTATTAAGAACGAAACACTTGCAACCAAATACTCTTAGATGAGTGATGTTAGGAGGTCTTCAAACAAACAATTCATAAGGAGTTTTGTTGTATTCCTTAGTAATCAAACATCTGTTTTGAGTGTAACAGGCGGTATTAATCGCTTCAACCCAGTAAGCCTCACTTATTTCAGTGTCAGCAAGCATTGTTCTTGCGGCTTCTATCAGGGTACGATTCTTCCGTTCAGCAACACCGTTTTGGTGTGGTGTCCATACTGAGGATAACTGATGTTGTATTCCTTTTGAGGTACAATACTCAGTTATGTACTGGTTTACAAACTCAGTACCATGGTTTGTCCTTATGACTTTTACCTTGTCATTTTTCATGACTTCAAGCTTATTCAGCAAGTTAGGTATTTCAGTCCTAGTTTCAGATTTGTGCTTGATGAATACTACCCAAGTGAATCTTGAATAGTCATCCACCACGACCAGACCATACTTCTTACCAGCATAGCTTGTTGAAGACGATTCAAACAAGTCCATGTGCAAGAGTTTGTAAAGGTTTTGTAGTTGACGGTACTGCCTTGTTCTTGAAAGAGGATTTGGTTTGCTTTCCTTGCTGACATGCATTGTAAACACCATCCTTCTTAAAAGTAACCTTAGGTAATCCAACTACAAGTGCCTTTTTAGACAGCTTATTCAGCTTCTTGAAGTTTAGATGACTTGTTCGTTTATGCCATAACCATGCTTTTTCAGCAAGGCAATCGTGATCCGAGACAAGGCATTTTTCAACGATTGCTGAAGACCAATCTACGGTGTACAAGCCTCCTGATCTTCTTGCAATCATAATAACCTTTTTAGTCTCGAAATCTATAAGTTTACATTCATCACTTTTGATTTTGATGAAGTATCCTTTGTCAGCAAACTGACTCATGCTGAAAAGGTTAAACTTGAGATTTTTGACATAAAGAACTCCAGTAATGGTTATGCATCCTAACTTCACGTCACCATAGCCTTTTGTAGAACCGGAGCCTCCACCAGCAAACCTTATTGTTGGACCTTTAGACCACCGTCTATAGTTTATAAGGTTATTCTTGTTGCCCGTCATGTGCTTTCCACAACCACTATCAAAGTGTCAGATTGCATCGTTTGTCTCCGTGGATGAAGTCTGCACAATCTAGAGCAAACAAGTTAATTATCCAATAATGGATGTCCATTAACATGTTCAAGAATGCGTCCAGTGGAAACCCAAGTCTTAAGTTTTTCAACTTTGACTTGTTTTCTACTTGCTGAGGAACTAGGAGGTTTTGAGCTGAAAGACTTTTGATTCGTGCTGATCAAGTCCACTTTCTGATGTGGTGTCTTGCTCGGTTGACCTTTTTGCTGAACATACTTTTCAGTAAGTTCTTTTCTTGCAAGGTTCCTTCTAGACCTAGCATTAAGAGTCTTTTCAGAACTCTTAGGCTTGATTTTCTTCATCTCTTTGAAGTATCTTTGCTGACTTTGCTTATACTCGTGAAAAAGTTGACTTTGCTTGGTTTTGAAACCGAGTCCACTTTTCGGAGAATGCTGAGCTTTCATGTCAGCAACCTTACTTGATTCAGGTTTGTCAGCAAAGGTCTTCTGATTACTTTTAGTAATCTTGCCTTTTGACTTAACAATTTGCTTTTCAGCAACTTGTTTGGCGGAATGCTTCACAGCATCCTTCTTCTTTATAGTTTGCTTCTCAGCAATCTGTTTTCCTTTTAAAGTCTTGTTACTTTGAGTAGCAACAGCGGGCTTTATGGTCGTAGGTACTTGATTGCATGTTTCAGCAACCTTAGATTGACCAAACTGATAGAGTTCTGGTTGACCACTATCAGTAGCACGTACAAAGGAAATCGGTGATTTATCTTTACTCAAGATTTCTACGTCATCACCTTCATACGTTGCACCTAAACCACTACAAAAAATCCGTCGGATACCGACGGATAAAATAAAGGATTTTATCCGTCGATATTTACCGACGGATCGCTCCCCGTTACCGACGGATGACGGATAACGAACAAAGTTGACCACTTTGTTCGCCATCCGTCGGTAATTTAGCGACGGATAACGTTATCCGTCGCTGAATTACCAGTTTTAATAAAAAAAAATTAAAAAAACAAAGCTTACCGACGGATAACGTTATCCGTCGGTACGCTTCACTATATCGTGAAGAAACCGGCAGAAACCTTCATTCTTTTTCCTCCATTCTTCTTCTTCTCCGTTTTTCTCTCTTCTCATCTCCATTTCTCCTTCAAAACTCCACCATCTTCATCCATTTTGGTAGCAAATTGAAGCTTATTGCACAAGCAACAAGGAACAACCTTCAATTCGAAGTTTTTTTGGTCAATTTGTGCAAAATCAAAGGTATGAACTCTAACCCTTATTTGATTTTTAATTTGGGAATTATCCAATTGTTTGTTAAATTGTCAAATGTATGTTACATAGTAGTTGATACAAGTCTATTTTGCTTAAATGTGTAGTTGATTGTTGTTAAAATTGAGTAATGAATCGATTTTGGGATTTTGTTAATTTGGGGATTTCTTAAATTATGAAAATGTATGTTAGTATTAAGTAGATATTAGTTGTTATAGTTGAATGTTAGTTTTGGATTATGTTAATTTGGGTTTGTTAATTAAAATCGAGACTTAGATCAATTTAGGGCTTTTTTTAGTTTTGTATTTGATCGAATTTCATGTTCCATAACTAGCTTATGTACTTATATAAGGTTAATTTTGTAGTTGAATACGATAAAATTGAGTAATTTATGAAAATCGAGACTTGTAGCTCAATTTGGGGTTTTTGAAATAAAGTGAAAATGGGTTCGAGATGATGATATGATGATGATGTTAGGTTAGAGATGATGTTCATATGGTTGTTGTTGACAATGCTAGGCTAGAGATGATGTTGTTGATGGTTGGTTGATTGGTGATAAGGTTGATGATGTTAGGCTAGAGATGATGTTGTTATATGGTTGATTGGTGATATGGTTGATAATGTTAGGCTAGAGATGATGTTCATATGGTTGTTGTTGATGATGCTAGTCTAGAGATGATGTTGTTGATGGTTGGTAAATTGGTGATATGGTTGATGATGTTATGCTAGAGATGTTTTTGTTATATGGTTGATTGGTGATATGGTTGGTTGATGATTATAATTTATCCTTAAAATTAAATGAAATGATTATAACATAATAATAAAATGATTATAATGTTAACTTCAAATCTGTATAAGACATATAAATATCCTTAAAACTACATTTCTAAATATGAATATTGAAAATGTATGAATTTAATAATTAAAGAATTTCAGGTTAGTCATTGTTGAAATGGAACCCGATCGGTCTTGGATGTATAAACGGACCAAGCATGGGATGATTCTGCCTAGTTTCGAGCAGGGGCTTGATTCATTTATTGCATTTGCACTTGCACACCCTGATTGTTTGAAATGTGGGGATATGAAGTGTCCTTGTAGTGCAAATAAATGTAGAAACACGCAATGGTTGAGCCCCAATATGGTTAAGCAGCACGTAAGAAGTAGGGGATTCGTGCCTGATTATGAGGTATGGAATCATCACGGTGAGACTGCTCCTTTGCTCCTAGACTATGGGAGCGCGAGAAAGATGAGACGGACCAAGGATTTGTCCGCCGTTTCCTCGGGTCCATCGTCAGTACATGGTGATATGGATGCCATGTTGGAGAATGTTGCACATGGTATCGATTTTGGTGACAGTAATATGGAGGATGTTGAGGAGTCTCCAAATGCCGAGGCTATGGCATTCTACAAGATGTTAGAGTCCTCAAAGAAGCCTATCTTTCGAGGCAGTCCTATGACCGAGTTAGAGTTGGTGTCTCAAACTTTGAGTGCCAAAGCTGAGGGTGCCCAATCAGAAGAGAACTTCAACACTTGGTTAAACATCCTTAGGAAGGCGTTTCCCAAGCCTAACTTGATTCCTACCAATTTCTATCACGCGCAGAAGAAGATGCGTGGTTTGGGGTTTCCTATGGAGAAGATTGATTGTTGCCCCGATATGTGCATGATTTATTGGGAGGAGGATGCAGAGTTGCTAAGTTGCAAACATTGTGGGAAGGAACGATACAAGCGTTACAAGCCTGGGGCTTCTAACAAACGACAGAAAATGAATCTTTCCCACAAGAAGATGTGGTACTTTCCTTTAGGTCCGCGTTTGAAGAGGTTGTATGCTTCAAATGCTTGTGCAGATAAAATGAAGTGGCACAAGGAGAGGGTGATACCTGCAGATATGGCGGGTAAGATGGAGCATCCAGCTGATTCACCGGCCTGGAAGGAATTTGATGAGAAATATCCTGAGTTTGCAGCGGAACCGAGGAATGTAAGGTTGGGCCTTAGTTCTGATGGTTTTAACCCTTTTGGGAATGAGCGTAAGTATTCCATGTGGCCGGTAATGGTAACTCCGTACAATCTGTCGCCGAATGATTGCATGAAAGAACCATTCATGTTCTTGACTGTCTTGGTTCCCGGTCCAAATGATCCGGGACAGAAGCTGGATGTGTTCTTGCAGCCCCTGATCAAGGAGCCCTGGTACGGCGGGGAGTGCAGGTTTGCAAGGCAGTTCTCATGCTCCTTCGGGTTCCAGTGGTCGTGGTTCTAGTGGTCGTCGTTCTTAGATTTTGACATTTTAGTTGGGCATTTGTAGTACTATTGTAGAACTTTCACATTTACATTTGTAGTAAACGTTTTTCTATTTTGAAGAATCGAATTTTATTGAATTTTATTTTCAATTCAATTTTAATGATTTTTAATTTTTTGTACGTAAATTTATATTTATTCCCGATAAAAACAGGTTGTTGTATAATTATTAAGAAAAATAATAAAAAAATTAAAAAAAAAATACCGACGGATAACTTTATCCGTCGGTCAAGACCGGTTGACAGTCAACCGGTCTTGACCGACGGATAAAGTTATCCATCGGTAAACATCACTGACGGATAATTTTATCCGTCGGTCAGACGAATAAGGGCTGGTCAACGCCCTTATTCGTCAGTCCGTCGGTATTATCCGTCGCTAAAGTTAGCGACGGATAATAACCGTTGGTAATGGGGTTACCGACGGATAAAATAGTTACGGGCTATTTATCCGTCGGTAAGGGAGGACCAATCCGTCGGTAAGGGCTTACCGACGGATGGTATCCGTCGGTAAGAGGTGTGTTTCTTGTAGTGAACCTTCTTTCTGAGATGGATCTCTCAAATAAGAGTTTAGTTCAGTCAGCGTATTACTTGCGTCAGCATAAGATTTGAAGTTGATTTTCATCTTTTTCATCTCTTGGATTTCAGCAAGTAACTTTAGAATTGAGGACTGATATTCTTCCAATTCTAATGCCATTTGAGAATTCTTCTCTGTAGCTTCAGCAATCAACTTCTTAAGACGCCTTATTTCAGCATCCTTTTCTTCTGTCTCTTCCTTTAGCAAGACATACTCTTCAGTAGTCTGCTTGGTCAGAGTTTCAGCAATCTGTAGTTTCTCTTGCTGCCTGCTCAGAGTTTTCTCAAATCTTTCGATTTCTCCTTGAATCTTGTCAAGGTCAATCTCGTCTTCACTTTCTGAGTCTGAGTCAGAGGTAGGGTTGTTTACCTGACCGGCCATGAGGCAGAACTCGTAGTTTGACACATCTGGATAAGCTTCCATAGCTATTCCACAAACTTCTTTGCCAATCTCCACGTCTAGAGTGGCTTCTTCATCGTCAATGTTTGAACTTTCATCCTCACTGTCTTCGAAGCTAGTATCAATGCACAGTGCATCGATCTTTGCTTGAAGCTTCTTCTTTTCTTCAGCAATAAAAGCTCTCTTGAACTTCTTCTTCTTTTCAGCAGATTTGCCTTTCAGCAAAGGGCAATTAGCTTTGAAGTGTCCAGGCTTTTTGCAGTAAAAGCATAGATCATTTCCAACTGCAGGTTCTTCAGATGAAGTTGCTTGCTGAGCTTGCTTGTTTAGCGAGCTAGTCTCATTCTTGTACTTATGGTAATTGTTACCAAGATGCTTTTTCAGCTTCTCTTTTGCTTTTCGCCTTTCAAGTTCCTTACTGATGAATTTCTTCATGTTTTTGACAACCAAAGAGTTTTCATCAGTAGGCTCTTTATCATTCTTCTTTTCAGAAGATGACGGCTTTGTAGCAAGATCAATGTTTTGCGATTTTTCAGCAAATACATTTTCTCTTTGCTTTGTCTCATAGTTGACAGTAGCAAGATGAGAGAACAACTCTGTTGGTGTAATATCTGGCATTCCTTGATTGTAATAGAAATTCTGAGTGTGGATCCATTCTTGATTCAGACTTCTCATGATGGTTTTCACCTTCTCAGAATCTGAGTAAAGATTTCCAACACCCAAGGCTGCCATTTCACTAACAAGAGTTGTGAATCTGAAATCCAAGTCTTCCAGTGACTAGTTTGTACCTTGTTTAAAGTTTTGAAACTTTAATTTAAGTACTTCAAGTTTGTTTTCCTTGGTTTTGTCAGATCCAGCACAAAGATCTTGAACCATTTTCCAAGCTTCATTTGCAGTCTTAGCACCCCACAGTTTGCACTGTATGGTATCCGGAGTTGATCGAATGATGATGTTTCTTGCTTGGCCATCAAGACGGAATCTCTTAGCTTCGTCAGAAGTCCATTCCTCTCTCGGTTTTGGCACAACGGTATCCGTTGGTTCGCCTAAGATAGTTTCCTTTCCAGCTTCAGTGGTCTTGTGAGGGAAACTCCTTTCAACCTTAGTGATCTTGATAGGTCCATCATTAATGACAGTGACCATTTCATCACTAATAGCCACAAGATGTAACATCATGTTGTTTCGCCATTTTTCGTAATTTTCCAGCTTCAGCAAGGGAGCATCTCCTAAAGACATCCTGTCAGCAAAGCACTACCAAACTGATCAAGTGAGAGTGATTTACAGAAAGCACCTAAGGGGATCTAGGTTCAGTGTTGAAGGTTAAAGAACCTCCAGCTCTGATACCACTTGTTGGTCCCTTTAAACAACAAGAAAAGACTAGAGGGGGGGAGGGGTGAATAGTCTTTTCAAACTTTAGTCGTTTAAAACTTTCTCAGCAAGGGCTTATTACTTTTCAGTAATGAGTTTGCTGATACTTAACTTTCTCAACAAGCACAAGTTACTTTGCAATAACTAAGTTTGCTGATACTTAAAATCAGAGAGCGGAAGTCTTTGATACAATAAGTGCTTTTTCAGTAAATGAAGGTTTCAGCAAGTGATGTGAGTGACAGTGTACAGATAGATATGATTTGCTGAAAACCAAGTACAGTAAGTAAATCACACAAACACTTTTATAGTGGTATCTGAGAGTGGCGTAATCTCTCAACTAACCCACTTTCTCCTTTCTAGGACTGAATCCACTAAGATAAGATTGAGGTTCCTTACAACACCTATCTAGAGCGATTCAAACAGAAACCAAAGCACACTTGCTTCGTCTCCAACCTAATCTAGAGAACACAACCTTGTTCTCCACCAAACTTGGTACTTTTAATCAGCAAAACTATGCTTGATTAAGTTCCCCCTGAATATCACGCCTGAAAGGGTGTGTTTTCAGTTAGAGAGGTTTGGGATGAGATAACTTAATTATAACTTATTCAGTTACAACAAGTAATCTAAGAAACAAAACTTTGAATACTTTGCAGTAAACAAGTTTGATTGTTACTGGTGTCAAGACTTGTTCTTGTTCGAAGGAAAGAAAGAACACTTAACTAATTGTAAAGTGTCCTCTTCTCTTTTTGGCTTTCTTAGTCGTGCAAATTCTACTTCTTCACAACTAGCTTTCTCAAGCTTTAAGTCTTGGAACGGATAAATGGCAGTAGAGAGTATTGAAAGGTATGTGAGTTTAAGCACAAGTGAGAGTGTGATCACGTTGTTGACACACTTCAACTCTTTGCCGGATGACCTCTATTTATAGTGAAATAAGGAGCCGTTTGAATTTCAAATTCTAAGGATTTTGTTCCTTAAAATGTCACTATCTTGCTTTGGTACTTTCAGCAGCGTCATTGTTTGTCTTCTAGTCTTCATGTCCTTCGCGTGCGTGCTTTGCATTTAATGCTTATTTGAACAGAATTCAAACAGTAACATTGGAGCGCAAATACAAGTACTTTCAGCAAGAGGTCACATATGTTCCATCAGCAAGTGGTCAGTCTCAGTTTCAGCAAGCACAACCTACTCTGTCGTTCAGATTTTCACTTATGCAAGCTGTTGCTGAAGTTTCCACTTTCTGAGCAACAGGTGCCTTTGTAGATACCAGTCTTCAGAAATCTTCTAATCTCCAGTCTTCGAGATCTTCAAGATTCTGAGCGGTTCTAAATGCTTCAATAGTTTGTTTGTAAAAAACAAAGTACATCATCAGCAAGTGCTTCAATAGGTTATTTTCTTTTCAGAAAACAAAATACATCATAAGCTTTAAAACCAACCTATCTAGCACCTATTGTAAGTCTTCAGCAAACGTTCCTCTTTTACAATGTCCTTAAAATTCTAAATTCCTATGGACCTTAAGAGTGCTAGTTACTGGACTTTCCTTAATTTAGCATGGTTAATTGCTCATCAAAATTACAAGTTTCCTAACAGAGACTATGCAAATAGAACTTCCAGATTTCACTTCAAAGGTTCCAAAATCTTCACCTGAACTCCGAATTGTTGGTCCCTTTAAACAACAAGAAAAGACTAGAGGGGGGGGTGAATAGTCTTTTCAAACTTTTGTCGTTTAAAACTTTCTCAGCAAGTGCTTATTACTTTTCAGTAATGAGTTTGCTGATACTTAACTTTCTCAGCAAGCGTAAGTTACTTTACAGTAGCTTGGTTTGCTGATACTTAAAATCAGAGAGCGGAAGTCTTTGATACAATAAGTGCTTTTTTAGTAAGTAAAGGTTTCAGCAAGTGATGTGAGTGACTGTGTACAGACAGATATGATTTGCTGAAAACTAAGTACAGTAAGTAAATCACACAAACACTTTTATAGTGGTATCTGAGAGTGGCGTAATCTCTCAACTAATCCACTTTGTCCTTTCTAGGACTGAATCCACTAAGATATGATTGAGGTTCCTTACAATCTCCTATCTAGAGCGATTCAACAGAAACCAAAGCACACTTGCTTTGTCTCCAACCTAATCTCGAGAACGTAACCTTGTTCTCCACCAAACTTGGTACTTTTAATCAGCAAAACTATGCTCGATTAAGTTCCCCCTGAATATCACGCCTGAAAGGGTGTATTTTCAGTTAGAGAGTTTTCGGGTGAGATAACTTAATTATAACTTATTCAATTACAACAAGTAATCTAAGAAACACAACTTTGAATACTTTGCAGTAAACAAGTTTGATTGTTTCTGGTGTCAAGACTTGTTCTTGTTCGAAAGAAAGAACACTTAACTAATTTCTTAGCCGAGTTTGTTCTACTTCTTCACAAGTAGCTTTTTCAAGCTTTAAGTCTTGGAACGGATCAATGGCAGTAAGAGTATTTGAAGGTATGTGAGTTTAAGCAAAAGTGAGAGTATGATCACGTTGTTGACACACTTCAACTCTTCGCCGGATGACCTCTATTTATAGTGCAAGAAAGGAGCCGTTTGAATTTTAAATTCCAAGGCTTTGATCCTTAACATGTCACTATCTTGCTTTTTTACTTTCAGCAGCGTCCTTGTTTGTCTTCTAGTCTTCATGTCCTTCGCGTGTAAGCTTTGCATTTAATGCATATTTGAATAGAATTCAAACAGTAACATTGGAGCGCAAATTCAAGTACTTTCAGCAAGGGGTCACATATGTTCCATCAGCAAGTGGTTAGTCTCAGTTTCAGCAAGCACAACCTACTCTGTCTTTCACATTTTCACTTATGCAATGCTGTTGCTGAAGTTTCCACTTTCTGAGCAACACGTGCCTTTGTAGATACCAGTCTTTCAGCAATCTTCAAGTCTTCAGATCTTTGAATTCTTCAAGTCTTCAGATCTTCAATAATCTTCAAGATTCTGAGCGGTTTCTAAATGCTTCAATAGTTTGTTTGTAAAAACAAAGTACATCGTCAGCAAATGCTTCAATAGGTTATTTTCTTTTCAGAAAATAAGATACATCATAAGCTACAACATCAATAAGTTATTTTCTTTTCAGAAAATAAAATACATCATACGCTAAAGAAATAACTTATCTAGCACCTAATCTAAGTCTTCAGCAAACGTTCCTCTTTTACAATGTCCTTAAAATTCTAAATTCCTATGGACTTTAAGAGTACTAGTTACTGGACTTTCCTTAATTTAGCATGGTTAATTGCTCATCAAAATTACAAGTTTCCTAACAAATTTCCCCCTTTTTGATGTTAGCAATCCATGGCTAAATTAATTGTTACCCTTTTAGAGGTTTCTGATGTTGAATAAATCAGTTGATTAATGCAAGCATACTTGAATAATTAAACAGTAAGCATAAGTAAATTGCATAATCAAAAACCAATAAGAGTCAAAAGTTTCATTGCTGATAGTTATCTTTCAGAAGTTTAACTTAAACAGAATCAACAAACAAAACTTTAACAAAAACAGAATCAACAAACAAAAACTTTAACAAAAACTATTACAGGGACTTAAGCTCTTTCAGAGGATTTTCTCAAAATTTCTCTTACACTCTTTTTAGCAAGTGCAGTAAATTCAATACAGTCCTTTTCGTAGTTTTCCAGAATCTTACGGACTTGTAGTTGAAGAATTCTTGCGTTTTTGCAGGCAGTATGATGATGCTTTTCAACATTCATTTCCATGTAATTAGTCACCCACAAATGCATGCCCCAATTGCTGGCATGGAGAAGCTGTGTATCTGAAATGCTTTTCGGATGAATCTTTCTTAGCCAGAGAAGATCTTCTTCTTGATCCTTAGCAGTGAGATAGAAGTACTCATAAGGAATCAATCCAAGTCTCTTCTTTGTTTTCTTTGTTACTGGGTCAGAGTAGTAAGCAATACCAGGTGGTTTGATCAGATTTGGTTCTTGTTTGTATGTCTTACCAATGGCAATTCTTCTTACTGAGACTTCAAGATTCAACCATTTCCCAGCAATATTTCTTGGGAGGGATTCTTCCCTTTGATTTCTTTCGACCTTGAGTTCAATCCATTTGAACATTTGATTCAAAATGGCTGTAGGAAAGAACTCATTTACCAGCAAGTCTTCCAGCTTTAAGATCCAGCAACCATGAATGTTTCTGATTACATTCTGAGTGGTTTCTTCATTGCTGGTCTTTGTGTATTCAATGTCGGAGCCAATAGCAATGCTGGCCAGCCTTTTTTCTTCCTGTCTTTGCCTTCTTCTTCTTGTCTTAGCATTGTCTTGATCTCTGCTGAAGAGTCAGACGAAAAATGCTTTGAGTGGCCAGACGGAGTCAAGGCTGTTAAGGGTCTAGCTCTTATGGCTTGAGCTATTGTTTGATTGTCATCATCTTCATCATCTTCTTCATTCAGATTGTGATGACTTTCAGTATGGCAAAAATCTTGAGTTTCAGCAGCGGTTTTTCTCTTTTTGGTACTTGCTGAATTCAACTCAGATTCTGCTTGCCTTTTTAACTTTGCTCTTTTTTAGCAAGCGGTTCTATGGGCAGTGGCACATCAACAGCAGGAGGGGTTTGGATTCTTTATCTGGTACTCTTCTTTTCCCCCTTAGACATGGATTGCAATATCGGAGTGATGTGCAGAGAATAAAACTCATTGACATTTTCAGCAAGAGTGCTTAAACTGTTATACTTCATGATGATTTGTTGTTGGTCAGAAGTCATTTTGACAACTCTTGTTGAATGCTCGTCATGTTCTCTTCATGTCTTTTCTCTGTTGCGGCCTTCTCATCCATAAAAGTCTGTGCCTTTACGAGAGCGGTCTTTGCTAGCTTTAGAGCTTGACTTACATCTTCTTCATAGCTTTTGTGATAAAGACTGATGTCTTTCTGAGCTATGGTCAAAGTAGTAGTGTGTCTCAGCACCGTAGCCAAAATCTTTCCAAAGTCAAGTGGGCTCTCAGCAAGCAATGCATCATCTTCAGCTTTGCAGGCATTATGGACTTCCTTTAGTGCTAGAATTCTAGGAGTGAACTCCTCAACTCTTGGGAACGGCACTAAATGTGGTGTTAAAGAATGAACCTTAATTTCTGAAGCAAACTGATCATCACGCATCAGCAATTCTGCTCTTAGACCATCGTCTAAATCATTGATGTAATCAGGAGGAGGAATCTGAACGACTTTTGGGTCTCGCTTGGATTGTTCATCCTCATTTTCTGACAAGTCGTCATCATCCTCAGATTCATCAAGTTGAGCAACTTTAGAACCTTTATCAGTAGCTTCACTTCCTTTTTGTTGAGTGGTTGCTGATGAAACGCTTTAGACTCAACAACTGGAGTTTCACCAGTAGTTAGTTTTAATTGAGTATGTGGTGCCCCAGTCTGGAATAAAAGTACTTCCTAACCGGATAACCACCCGCCTAATCCTTCGTTCAAGTGAATTCGGTTTCATCTTTCGGAAAGAAAAGGAACGGTAAAATAAAATCAATAAACATTAAAATCAGAACATATCAAAGTCCATAAAACTCTTTATTTCAGCAACATAAAACATAACGAAGTTCAAACTCACTTTTACAATATCACACAAGGGCTAGATTACGGGAACATGTAACTTACATGGATTTCACACGTACAAGGAACCCGTTTTTATTCAAGCAGCTACCAAATATCTACAATATGTCACTTCCTCGTCCTCTACTTGATTACTCTGAAGAAGGAAACAATGAGAGGGTAAGTCTTTAATGATTTAGTGAGGATAGTAAACACGAACAGCAGAACAATTGCTAGTTCAAAATCAAAGGCAATCAAGGATAGAAGATATGAATAGAATCACGATAACACACATATACCAGCCGTCACCTTGTAAACTAAACCTTATACTTCCACGCGAGGAGCTACCTCGAAACACAATGACATGCCTAGGTACATGTCAAACGGGAATGTAAGATGCAGCTACCCTAACTACATCTAACTCCCGAGAAGGATCTGAATATATAACTTTAACCAACGGTCCTTTCCGCTCGGTGGTTATACATGGCAGTCCTAGGGCCCAAAACACGTACACGGATTATATAAACACCACGATTTCTTATCACAGTTCAATAGTGAATTAGAGAAAGAATTGAGAGAACTAATTCAATATTGAACAACAAAGGATGAAGAACAAGAACAAGGGATAAGAAACGAATTGAAAGTTCGGCAAGAATCAACACGAGAACAAAAGGTGAATTGGTAAACGAAAGAAGTTCTGAAATGAACAAAGTTGAACAAGGAAGGGATCCTCACCTATTCCGAAGGTACTTGTGCATAAGACTCACTAACCGTACCTATACAACGAGTTGCTATTTTATTAATAAGACTGACACACATATATATCATATTAATTAACACAGAAGGTACTTTCTTATCTACTATCTATTAATTAAGAGGCACAATACTGTATTTGAAAATAACACCTCTGTAATCATTTTCAGAAAGCTACAGTTCCAATTTTAGTGTTATAAAAAGTTCAACAGAGGTTCATTTACTGAGACAGAAACTAAATTCTAGCAAAACGACAAACTGTAGTAAAACGACAAATCTTATAACCGAAACAAAACAACAAACTGTATGACTGCAAAAAAGACAGGACTGTAACAAAAACGATAAAACTTCATATTCGCAACATAACAGTTTCTGTGTGCATTTGGCCTAAAGAAATACAGATTATAGCAAAGTATATCATTTCAACATCTCAAATCTTGATCAATATCATAAATAATAACATAAATCTATAGAGAAAGAAACATAGACGAATTACAGTAATTAAAACATGAATAGATAAATTAACTCTTATTCTTCTGCTTACAGGCTCAAACGCTAACTCCCTCTCCTAAGAACTAACTGAATTTACAAATTGAAACTGAGATTGAGAGTGATGGTTTTTTTTTAATTGAGGATAGAGGAAACTATTTATAGAGCCCGGTGAATACCGGTGATTGGTCGAACAAGACGGCCAAAGATGACATTGCCCGGAATGAGAACACCTGAATTTATTCTCGATGATAAGCAATGAGCTGTTTCTTCTTCGATAAGGATACCGTCTCGGCAATACACTTGGATTCATATCCATCGTCGAATTAATCAATCCGGCGACCTGCTTCGGTTTAGCGGAAGAGAAGAAACACAAAATATGTTGATTGGTTGAATTGAAGGTTTTGGATTTTTGGATGAATAAAGGAATTGATGAATTAAAGAAAAAGGCATTGTCGATCACTCTCTGATCTTCAAAGACCAAATATAGATCTACATGGGAAAATTACAACTGTTTCTAGGAAATTAAAAACTAGGGCCTATAAAAGTAATTCTTGCAATCTAGTCCTATAAGTTTACTTTGACCCCCTAAATGCACCACTTTACGCCAAATAATACGTACTAGTTTCTTTTTGACATTTTCTAGATATTTCTAATAATAAAATACTCATGTAAAATATAATTCAAAATTAGAGCATATAAATTTCAAATTTCAAACGTAGATAAATTAAGTAAATTATGCGGTTGGTTAAGGCGGGGCGTCACTATCACCCCTCCTTAAGGGAATCTGGTCCCCAGATTCTTACCTGGTTGAATGAAGAGTTCCGGATAATGCTTGAGCATGTCGTCTTCTCGTTCCCAGGTTGCTTCCTCAACCTTATGATTTCTCCATAACACTTTGAGAAGTGGTATTTTCAGTTGCGCAACTCCTGTATTTTCTTATCCAGAATGCGCACTGGTTTCTCCTCGTATGTCAAATTCTCTTCAAGTTGTAGATCCTCATGACTTATGACATGCGAGGCATCAGGATAATATTTCCTCAGTTGTGAGACATGGAAGACGTCATGAATTCCAGTAAGATTTGCCGGTAACATCAATCTATAGGCAACTTGTCCCACTCTCTGAGTAATTTGAAATGGTCCAACGTACCTCGGGGCTAAGTTTACCTCCTTTTCCAATCCTTTTGAAACCCTTGCATGGAGAAACTTTGAGAAAGACAAAATCATCAACATCGAACTCCAAATCCTTTCGACGCCTATCAGCGTAACTCTTTTGTCGATCTTGAGCAGTCTTAATCCGCTGCTTAATGATTTGCACTTTATCAATGGCTTCTTGTATGATGTCAGGCTTTAGAGATCTTTGTTGTCCATCTGATGTTCTTCTCCACTCATCTAAATCCCAATTCAGTGGTAATCGACACTTCCTGCCGTACAATGCTTCATATGGCGCCATTTGCATAGTAGCTTGGTAGCTATTATTGTAAGCAAACTCGATTAAAGGCAAATGCTTGTCCCAACTACCACCGTAGTCCAAAACATATAAGCCTTTCTGATTGTCCATCAGTTTGTGGATGCGCGGCCGTACTAAAATGCAAATCGGTACCCAAATTTTCCTGCAGTTGTTTCCATAGACGAGATGTAAACTTTGGATCTCGATCAGATACTATGCTGATTGGTACCCCATGCAACCGAACAATCTCTTTCTTATAGAGCTCCGCTAGAGCTTCTACTCCAAAATTTGTTTTCACGGGAAGAAAGTGTGCAGATTTAGTAAGTCTATCAATGATAACCCAGATACTATCATAGCCTCCTCGTACCTTTGGTAAGCCTGTCACAAAATCCATAGTAATTTGATCCCATTTCCAACAAGGTATTGGTAAAGGTTGTAACATACCTGCTGGACGTTGATGCTCGGCTTTTACCAATTGGCACGTAAGGCACCTTCGAACGAAATCTGCAACGTCTCGTTTCATTCCATTCCACCAGAAGTGGTGCTTCAGTTCTCGATACATTTTTGTTCCTCCTGGATGAATAGTGTATCGAGATTTGTGAGCTTCATTCATCAAATGCTCTTTCATTTCATCGGGTACACATACTCGATCCTTGTACCACAAAACTCCATCATTGTCAGCTTTAAATTCTGAGTTTTCCTTTGTTAGCACTGACATCTTCTGTTTTTGAATCTCTTCACTTCGATCTTGAGCTTCCTTTAATTGTGAATACAACTCTGGTTGGATGATCAATCCTGAAATCTGAGCATGAGATTCTACCAGGATCAAATCATAATTTGATCTTTTTGTGAGATTGGCGAGTTGAGCAACTTCCTTTTTGCGACTCAAAGCATCAGCTACAACATTCGCCTTTCCTGGTTGATATAAAATAGTACAATCATAATCTTCCAGGAACTCCATCCATCTTCTCTGTCTCATGTTGAGATTCTTTTGACTGAACAAATATTTCAAACTCTAGTGGTCGGTATAAATCTCGAAAGTCGCACCGTATAGATAATGTCGCCATTTTTCCAAAGCGAAAATGATAGCACCAAGTTCCAAATCATGGGTCGGATAATATTGCTCGTGTGGTTTTAGCTTTCTTGATGCATACGCAATGACCTTTCCGTTTTGCAGCAGTACACATCCTAATCCTTCTTTCGAGGCATCCGTGTATACCACAAACCCTTCTATTCCATCTGGTAATGAAAATATAGGGGCTTCCGTCAATCGCTTCTTTAATTCCTGGAAACTCATTTCGCAATCCTCGTTCCAAACAAATGGAATGCCCTTTTGAGTTAATCGAGTTAGTGGTCCTGCAACTTTTGAGAAGTTTGGCACGAAACGACGGTAATACCCAGCTAGACCTAGAAAGCTTCTTATTTCGGATACATTCTTTGGAGGTTTCCAAATCTCAATTGCTTCTACCTTTGAATGATCCACTTCTATACCATCTCTCGTTACTACATGTCCTAAAAAGGTTACCCTTTCTATCCAGAATTCATACTTGCTGAATTTAGCATACAACTTATGCTCTTTCAGGGTTTCTAGTACCAATCTCAAGTGAAGAGCATGATCTTCCTCAGTTTTTGAAAATACTAAGATGTCGTCGATGAATATCACAATAAATTGATCCAAATATGGCCTAAAGATACGATGCATCATGTCCATGAATGCAGCAGGTGCAATTGTTAATCCAAATGGCATAACAACAAAATCAAAGTGACCATACCTTGAATTGAACGCTGTCTTTGGAATATCATCTTCTCGTATTTTCAACTGATAGTAACCCTGTCTCAAGTCTAGCTTGGAAAACACACAAGATCCGTGGAGTAAATCAAAAACAGCTCATTTATGTGCGGAAGAGGATACTTATTCTTCACAGTAAAACTGTTTAGACCTCGATAGTCTATGCACATTCTCAATGATCCATCTTTCTTCTTAACAAATAGCACAGGAGCTCCCCATGGAGATGTGCTAGGTCTAATAAATCCTCTTTCCACGAGATCTTGTAATTGAATCTTCAACTCTTTCAGCTCAGCGGGTGCCATGCGATATGGTGTTTGAGATATCGGAGTAACACCTGGCAGTGTTTCAATAACAAACTCGATTTCTCGATCCGGTGGTAAAGAAGTTAATTCTTCAGGAAAAACTTCGGGAAATTCTTTTACCACCTCGACTTCCTCGATTTTCGCTTTTTCTTTAGGCTGATTAATCAAATATGCCAAAAATCCAGAGGCTCCTTCTTTCAAAAGTCGCCTAGCCTCAACAACAGATATCATCCCTACGATCTCAAGATTTTTCTGAAGCCGTTCCAAATTTTCACCTTCCACTTCACCCAACTTCACTTCTTTAGTATGGCAATCCAACGTGGTGTAATTCGAGTAGAGCCAATCCATCCCAAGTATCACATCGTACTTTTCAATCGGTAATTCTATTAAATTAGCAAGATAAGTACTATCCTTTATTTTTATCTCGCAATTCCTATGAATAGCATCAGTAATAACACTTATACCCATAGGTGAACTAACTTCAAAGATATAAGGCAGATGTTCAGCAATTAAGTGCAATCTACGCGTAAACACAATCGAAATAAAAGAGTGCGTAGCACCGGGATCATAAAGAACCTTACCAGACTCATCATTGACCGAGACTTCTCCTTCCACGACGTCAGTTGGTTCAGGTTCTTTTCCCCCGCCTAATGCATACGCTCTTGCGCGCACTTTTGCCTTTCCAGGTTGAGCCACGTTTGGCTTTGCGGGCTTTCCTGGTTGTGTTCTTGAGTTTTGGCACCTTGGACAGTCCGCAATGCGGTGCTGATCACTTCCACAAGCTATACATTTGCCACTCTTTTTCCAGCACATTGCCTCAGTGTGACGTGGATTTCCGCAAAAGTTACATCCAAGGTCGTTACTTGGACGATTCATCCCAACGGGCTTATTCGAGTAGGTATTCTTAGATGGGAAATTTGTCGGGTTAGTCCTCGCCACTCCAGAACCTTGGTTTTGGCGCTTGTTACTCTGTCCACCAGAATCCTCGACTGGTTCCATTTCACTTTATCACCAATCTTCCGAAGTTCCTTTATCTCCGCCTCAACCAGTAGTGCCTTATCTACCACTGCCACATAATTTGGGAATTCCACGGAAACAAGTGCCCAGCGAATTTCTAACTTAAGGCCTCCGACGAACTTCTTAATTTTTCTTTTCTCATCGTCCCAGAAATGTGGAGCATATTGGATCAATCGGCTAAACTGAGCTTCATACTGGCCAACATTATTCATACCTTGAAGGAGATTAGTGAACTTTGATTCACGTGCATCACGAACTACTTGAGGTATGAATTTTTGACTAAATTCTTTCAGAAAGTTAGCCCAAGTATAAGGAGTGCCACTTTGTTTCCAGCGCTGATTTACCACTGCCCACCAATGACGTGCGGACTCCTCGAGACGATAAGAAGCATATTTGATCTTTTGAGAATCACTGTAGTTCAAGACCTCAAATATCTTCTCCATTTCTGCTATAAAGGATTCAGCTTTCTGATCATCGGGTTCACCCAAGAACCGTGGAGGACGAAACTTCAAAAACCTTTCTAAAGCTTGATCATCACTTAGAGATGTGGAATCCTTCTTTGCACCATCAGACGATGCTTGGTTCTGGCAGAAATGCCTCAGTTGATTGATGAATCCATACATAGATTGCATCTCAGAGCCTTCACCCTTTTCAGTAGTCTTACCGTTGAACTCTGGTTGTTTTCTAGAATCTCGATTCTCTTCCTCATCCATTGATTCTTTATCATGTTCATCTTCTAGCGTGACCGTGTCCTTGTTTGTACCGTTTTCACCCATAACTTATTATCTGTAGCAATGCACGGTTAGAATCTACCTTCGTTTTCCTATTCGCGTATCTTGGTAAGAAAATTTAAGATAGTAGACGTCTAGTGGATAACAAGAAAATATATCTAGATGATGGAAAGAATCGGTTCTCACATAATCACTCGTCAACCAATAATTTCATAAAGATATAAGCTTTATTTACCAATTCTAAATACTGCTAATAAGGAGAAAATAAGAAGAAGAGCATGTAGTTGCTAAATGATAATAATAATAGTTGAACTCATAGCAATATAATTGCCAATGTATAAGCGTATATAATTATCTCAAAGGTTAATGCAAACCTTGTTTTGCAAGATAGTACAACTTTTCAGCTTTCAAACTTAACTTTTAATACCCAGAACAGCATATACACATGTAACAGTGATTTGCAGAAATCTGTTTTCTGAAAGCTAGACTGCTGACTGTTTGGAAATTAATTTGAACATCCAAACGATGTCCGAATTTTGCAAACTAAAATTCCTAGCGTAGCTACTTCAGTATAGCATCATTTCTGAAAAAATGGGAATTTTTAAAGTCCCTAGTTGCTACCAGAAAATTATCTACTACAGGCTGTCCAGAACAACATTTTGTGTGCCTTTGTAAGAAATAAAGGTATTTATTCAAACCAAACAACAAAATTACTTTCTGGAGCTTCTTTGAACTTCAATGCACACATTCAAGCAGTCCAAATGGTCTCCTAACATGAAAATTAAGTTGCTAATGTACTCTTTAAAACAGGATTGTCAATATAGAATTTGTAAAATGTCAAGAAAATATATCAAGTTACTCAGTCATACACAGAATCTCTATGATATAGTTATGAGCTGTTTTTGACAGCAAAATGCAATTTATAATTGCAGCAAAATAGCAGCAGAGCAATATAGACTCAATAAAATAACTTCATGTTTACCAGAATTGGAATTTGCAGAACATGATATGAAAGAGTTTTTGAAAGAAAACTTAACAGAAAATTTCATAGCATGTAGAAAGTTTAAATAGCTGTTCTATCTAATAATTAGAAGGCAGTAAACAATCTTTGGGTATACAATTAGTTGACCACCTGATTATATGGTTTGTATTTACAGCAAAACATTTCTAAATTTTCTACCATAACAGGTGTTCAAGAGAAGAATGTTCTATCTTAAAAGCACAAGGCAGAAAACAATTTATAAGTGTGTACCTTAATAATCACCAGCTGCTAAATCATAGTTGCAGAACAGTTCACAAACAGATAATATTAACTAACAACTGCTGAAGTGTATTTGTAGATTATACTCGCACAGAAAATAAGCAGAACTGGAACTTCAGTAAGCTATCTTGAACGCAGAAAGTTCCTAAGGAGTACTCCACCAAGCTAGAACCAGATCTGATCTGATGAATCTGAGACACAAGGTTTTTATAGACCTGATATTATCCAAGCCTAATTTATTAAGATGCAATTCACAGTGACGAGAGACAATCAAACGTCGAAAATATAACAAGCGAATAGAAAGAGACCACACAGAACTAGCCAGCAAGCAAACTATTATCAAACCAAATTGTACATACTCCTTCATCACATAAGCAACTTCTAGATAAGATGACCAACAAGCCTACAAACTCCCAAAGTTTCTGGTGTTTAAGATTCTAACAAGAATACTTCAACAAGAACACTTTACCAAATTCATGAAATAGGCAGATAAGGATTAACACACCAATAAACAAGTCTGATAAAATTCTGCTCAAGATCAAAATCTGAAAATCAGATCTGAGCATACTAAAGCCGATATATATATCAAAAGATGTTACATACATGTGCTAGGTATATATATATATATATATATATATATATATATATATATATATATATATATATATATATATATATATATATATATATATATATATATATATATATATATATATATATATATTTATACCGACAAAAATTGGCCTATTCTAACAAAATGGCCTACGATAATCAGGGCAGCACTACAAAAGTGTTGTAGGCAACTAGCTATACGTGCCTCCCTTGAAACTACATATATATATATATATATATATATATATATATATATATATATATATATATATATATATATATATATATATATATATATATATATATATATATATATATATATATATATATATATATATATATATATATACTGCCTTACCTGCTCCTACTGGTAACAAATCAATCATCAGATATGATGATTGTGCCATCCACGATCTGATAATTGCTAATTTCGTTGACAGGCTCCTCCTTCACACCCCTTGGGTCAGAATCCTCAAACTCCTCGTCTGGGTCTTCTTCATCAATCAACAAACCTTTTCCATTGTTCTTTTCCGCCACACACAGTCCAGATGACTCGGGTCTAGATGTCCCCACATAATGTGGATGGACGCTTACAACCTCGTTGCCTCTCTCACATCTATTTAGGTCACCAAGTTGTTCAATGGCAGTATCCATGGTGTCTAAATGCTCCTTGTAATCATCTGCAATCCTTCTCAACTTTCCTTCAGCAAGTTTCTTTTCAGCAATTGCTCTTTTCAGCTCCACTTCAGTCTGCTGAATTTTGGATTCCAGAGTGTGAACCTTCAAGACCATTTCGTTGTTGATTTGCTGACGTTTCACCACCTCAGCCTCCAACATCTGAACTTGGGAATTTTTCTGAGTGATTGATTCCACCATCAAGTTCTTTTCGTTGAGAAACTGCATCATTTTGGTTCTTACTCCAACGAGATTATGGTTCATCTGTTCTACGTCCATGGCAGTGAACTCAAGCCATTCTAGCGGGCGTTTAAAAGAGTGCGACGATCCTTCCATTTTTCTAGTTAACTCCCTGAAATGAACAGAACCATGGGCACAACAAGGTCTATATAAAATATATAAATAAAGTAGATAAACAAATTTAACCAAGATAAAACAAATAGTCATAAAATAACAATAAGGACGCACAAGGGCAAGGTTCTAATCCATATATACAACATTTCAAGCCTAGGCTCTGATACCACCCTGTGGCGCCCCAGTCTGGAATAAAAGTACTTCCTAACCGGGTAACCACCCGCCTAATCCTTCATTCAAGTGAATTCGGTTTCATCTTTCGGAAAGAAAAGGAACGGTAAAATAAAATCAATAAACATTAAAATCAGAACATATCAAACTCCATAAAACTCTTTATTTCAGCAACATAAAACATAACGAAGTTCAAACTCACTTTTACAATATCACACAAGGGCTGGATTACGGGAACATGTAATTTACATGGATTTCACACGTACAAGGAACCCGTTTTTATTCAAGCAGCTACCAAATATCTACAATATGTCACTTCCTCGTCCTCTACTTGATTACTCTGAAGAAGGAAACAATGAGAGGGTAAGTCTTTAATGACTTAGTGAGGATAGTAAACACGAACAGCAGAACAATTGCTAGTTCAAAATCAAAGGCAATCAAGGATAGAAGATATGAATAGAATCACGATAACACACATATACCAGCCGTCACCTTGTAAACTAAACCTTATACTTCCACGCGAGGAGCTACCTCGAAACACAATGACATGCCTATGTACATGTCAAACGGGAATGTAAGATGCAGCTACCCTAACTACATCTAACTCCCGAGCAGGATCTGAATATATAACTTTAACCAACGGTCCTTTCCGCTCGGTGGTTATACATGGCAGTCCTAGGGCCCAAAACACGTACACGGATTATATAAACACCACGATTTCTTATCACAGTTCAATAGTGAATTAGAGAAAGAATTGAGAGAACTAATTCAATATTGAACAACAAAGGATGAAGAACAAGAACAAAGGATAAGAAACGAATTGAAAGTTCGGCAAGAATCAACACGAGAACAAAAGGTGAATTGGTAAACGAAAGAAGTTCTGAAATGAACAAAGTTGAACAAGGAAGGGATCCTCACCTATTCCGAAGGTACTTGTGCATAAGACTCACTAACCGTACCTATACAACGAGTTGCTATTTTATTAATAAGACTGACACACATATATATCATATTAATTAACACAGAAGGTACTTTCTTATCTACTATCTATTAATTAAGAGGCACAATACTGTATTTGAAAATAACACCTCTGTAATTATTTTCAGAAAGCTACAGTTCCATATTTAGTGTTATAAAAAGTTCAACAGAGGTTCATTTACTGAGACAGAAACTAAATTCTAGCAAAATGACAAATCTTATAACCGAAACAAAACAACAAACTGTATGACTGCAACAAAAGACAGGACTGTAACAAAAACGACAAAACTTCATATTCGCAACATAACAGTTTCTGTGTGCATTTGGCCTAAAGAAATACAGATATAGCAAAGTATATCATTTCAACATCTCAAATCTTGATCAATATCATAAATAATAACATAAATCTATAGAGAAAGAAACATAGACGAATTACAGTAATTAAAACATGAATAGATAAATTACCTCTTATTCTTCTGCTTACAGGCTCAAACGCTAACTTCCTCTCCTAAGAACTAACTGAATTTACGAATTGAAACTGAGATTGAGAGTGATGGTTTTTTTTAATTGAGGATAGAGGAAACTATTTATAGAGCCCGATGAATACCGGTGATTGGTCGAACAAGACGGCCAAAGATGATATTGCCCGGAATGAGAACACCTGGATTTATTCTCGATGATAAGCAATGAGCTGTTTCTTCTTCGATAAGGATACCATCTCGGCAATACACTTGAATTCATATCCATCGTCGAATTAATCAATCCGGCGACCTGCTTCGGTTTAGCGGAAGAGAAGAAACACAAAATATGTTGATTGGTTGAATTGAAGGTTTTGGATTTTTGGATGAATAAAGGAATTGATGAATTAAAGAAAAAGGCATTGTCGATCACTCTCTGATCTTCAAAGACCAAATACAGATCTACATGGGAAAATTACAACTTTTTCTAGGAAATTAAAAACTAGGGCCTATAAAAGTAATTCTTGCAATCTAGTCCTATAAGTTTACTTTGACCCCCTAAATGCACCACTTTACGCCAAATAATACGTACTAGTTTCTTTTGACATTTTCTAGATATTTCTAATAATAAAATACTCATGTAAAATATAATTCGAAATTAGAGCATATAAATTTCAAATTTCAAACGTAGATAAATTAAGTAAATTATGCGGTTGGTTAAGGCGGGGCGTCACTATCACCCCTCCTTAAGGGAATCTGGTCCCCAGATTCTTACCTGGTTGAATGAAGAGTTCCGGATAATGCTTGAGCATGTCGTCTTCTCGTTCCCAGGTTGCTTCCTCAACCTTATGATTTCTCCATAACACTTTGAGAAGTGGTATTTTTCGGTTGCGCAACTCCTGTATTTTCTTATCCAGAATGCGCACTGGTTTCTCCTCGTATGTCAAATTCTCTTCAAGTTGTAGATCCTCATGACTTATGACATGCGAGGCATCAGGATAATATTTCCTCAGTTGTGAGACATGGAAGACGTCATGAATTCCAGTAAGATTTGCCGGTAACATCAATCTATAGGCAACTTGTCCCACTCTCTGAGTAATTTGAAATGGTCCAACGTACCTCGGGGCTAAGTTTACCTCCTTTTCCAATCCTTTTGAAACCCTTGCGTGGAGAAACTTTGAGAAAGACAAAATCATCAACATCGAACTCCAAATCCTTTCGACGCCTATCAGCGTAACTCTTTTGTCGATCTTGAGTTCCGGATAATGCTTGAGCATTTTCAGCAACTGTCAACTTTAGTCCTCCAGCATCAGGACTTGGACCTTGATTGTCATCATCATCGTCTTTCTTGTCCTTGGAATCTTTCCCTTCATCATCACTGGGATCAGTGGGAATGTTCTCATCTTCTTCTTCTTCATCATCGTCTGTCAGAATGACTAGCTCAACGTGCTTATACAAAGCAACACTTGTCACTTCCTCATCCTCATTGATTTTGTGGGGATCAGCCACCATAGGTACAAATAGACCTTTGAGCATCACAGCTTGTTCAGCTGGAGAGGCACTCTTCAATTTTGCCTTCATATTCTCTCTGATTTGAGCAATCAGATTGGAGCTCATTTGCTGAGAATATGTCATTTCTTCAGGAAGGATGGAGTGGACAAATGTTTCGAGCTTCAGCAGAGAAGATCTCTTTTTCTCGTTTGAGAGATGAAGGTGAAGATCTGAGAAATTCATTCACCTATACCTTTACCAGTTGCTGACGGACTTAGCAACTCTTGACAAAGTTGTCCTTTTGAAGTTCAAGTACAGTTCCTCAGAACTTACTTGATGATCTTCAGTGATGAGTACCACTTCAGTGGTCTCCTTTTGAGCCTGAAAAAGAACGTTATTTAGATCAGGAATGGTTTGGAGAATTGTTTTAGAGTTTATATCTTAAACATGATTTACCTGCTGAGAGTCAGCAAGCTCATGTAGTACAATTTCCATTCCATGAGGAGCTTGAGTAGCATCCTCCAT
Source organism: Plantago ovata (assembly GCA_028274465.1). Lineage (NCBI taxonomy): Eukaryota > Viridiplantae > Streptophyta > Magnoliopsida > Lamiales > Plantaginaceae > Plantago > Plantago ovata. The sequence goes on along the minus strand of CM051457.1, from coordinate 89,267,011 downwards.
TTGTTCATCCTGAAATAAATTAGAGTTAGACACAAGTACTAAGCTGTCAAACTTAGTTTTTATACCAAAATAATTAACAACCTGCTGAGCAGGGAGTGTTGGTTCTGGTGCAGAGGCTTCAACAACCATCTGACTTGCATCTTGAGAAGTCTGTAGAGATAGTATAATATTAGCAAAAGAACAATTTTCAGAAATTGAAGTTTTACTGATGGTTGAATTAACTACCTGCTGAAGAAGGACAGGTTGTGGCTCAGTCCTTTCAGCATTAACAGTTTCTTCAGCTTCTTGGACTGTTTCTTCAGCAGACTTCTGGTTTTGCTCTATCTGAGAAAGCTGTGCGGTTTCAGCAATCTCCCTTGTCTCTGAAATGACAAGTTGAGCAGAAGCATCTTGACCCTTGAGCTCACTGCTTGTCATGAAGATATCAATTGATTTGTTGGATGATTCTTCAATCTCCAACTCCATTTGTTTGCTTATTTCTTCCAGTAAAAGCTGGACTTTGTCAATTGATGTCTTGGGTAAACTTGGGCCAGTATTCTCAGCATCGCGAGATGCGTCGTTGAATAATGCTTCTTGTGTTTCAGCAACTTCTTGAACCGGAACCATTGCTGTCTCAGCCACTGGTTCTTCAGCAAGTGGTGTTTCAGCAACTTGATGAGTTGCTTGTTCAGCAACCATCTTTTCAGCAGCATCAGCAAGTGCCGCTCTTTGCAGATCAGTAGCAATGTCACTTGCTGGTCTCAAAGTTGGATCATCTAAGTTATCTACAATGTAGATATCGGGGACTTGGGCAGGAATTTCATTTCCACTGCCTTGTGGTCTATTCTCAGTAGAATTATCAACATTGAGTTGATTGTTGAAGGCTTCCGCAAACACTTCAACATTGCTGACATAGGCTTCAGTGATCACCTCAGCAACATCTACTGGCAAATGCGTTTCAGCATTTGTCTGGGAATTGACTGAGAGGTCTTGGACAGCAGGAACTGACTTGCGAGCCAGTGTTTTCTTTCTTTTGTTGCTGGTCCGTTTCCTCTTAGGTACGGGGTTTGCTGATGACGCTGCAGTCTGAGTGTCATCATCAGCTTTCCGTTTTTTCTTGTTAGATTTCTCTAGTTTCCCAGAGTCATCTATAGTTGCATTTTCAGCAACGGCTGTTGTACACGTACCTTGTTGATTTTCTACAGCAGTTTCATTTATGTACCACCACCAACAACAGTTTCATCTCTAAGTTGTTGAGTGGTAACATCTGCAGCTGTTGTATACCTTTCTTGCTGGCTTGTGCTGACAACATTTGCAGTTGTTGTCTTCTTAGTTTTCTTTCCAGCAATCTTAGGTACATTCTGCTTGTAGAAAGATCTTCCCATATTGCACACAGATTTCTTGATTGGCAATGGGTTTCTTAGCTGAATCCTGAAATGTTCAAGGATATAGCATATCTTGATTCCATACATGACTGGAAAGGAAGGTGAGACCTTGTTGTCTTCTACCTTTACCTTAAACTTAGTAACACAATCAACAAGCCTATTGAAAATGTACTTAGCCCAGTTAAGTTCCGTTTTATTTTCATGGATATGCATCAGCAATGGCCATCTTCTCAGGCCTACTTGGTCAATTCCTCCAACTTGGGAGTCAAGAACTTTTATTAGTAGCAGAGCTACTAGACCAAGTGAATGACAGAGATGCTTTCTCTTAACGTGCTTTGTCCAAGTCACGGGAGCTATCTCGCCTTTCTTTATTTTCTCATTTCTGACGTCACTGTAGAAAGCTTCAATTTCTTCGTCAGTGGCAGTGACGTCATCTTCAGTTCCAGTGGTTGGAATCTGAAAAATCTTCGCTAAATCAGTCCATTTCAGGACGATTTGCGTGTTCGGAACATAAGTAAGGATCACTTTTTCAGTGACTCCTTTACTATCTGTAAGGGACTGTATTTCTGCATTGTTGTAGAATTCCATTGTATCAATCATGCTCACTTGCTTAGTGCGAGCAGAGATAAAGTTCATGAGGCCTTGCTGCTTGATAAGCTCAAGCGCCTCTTCATTTTCGTAATCTAGTTCTTGTTCATAAAAGTACCTAATGTACTTTTCTTTTGCAAAACCTACCCATTGCATCAACATCTCACACTTTGCAGTCTCAAGATATGAAGGAGGCATAGGTTTTTCAGAAATGCGGTTGTTTTTCAACACAACTTTCGTTGTGTTTGTGGCGGAGTAGTCACCGGAGCAGTGCGTGTTTCAGCACTGTCAACCTTTGACGACTTTGAGGACTTAGAAGACTGTCTCTTGGGAGCCATTTCTTTTTATAGAGCAAGAAAATGTGTACGAAAAGAGATAGTTTGCTTTTTGACCGGAGGTACAGTAGATTCAGGCTAAAATTTGCAGAGAAAGGAAATGTGAGTTAAAGAATTTTGTCATTTCTCTAACTCCTTCTTTATATAGTGTCTCTGGTGTGTGAGAAACTCAATCGATTTGAGCTCTCAGCAAGGGTAAAACAGAGAAACACTGGAGTTAGTGGAGCCTTTGCATTAAATGCGTAGTGGCCCACTATCTTAAAACCGTCAGAGCACTCTCTCTCTTTGTTTTATTAACCATTAGATTAGTAACTCCTTTTAATCAATGGCCACGATTGAATTTCATGTCATGATTATTACGAGTTTATCTGTGCCCGATTAACGTCACAAATTGATTTTACCGAGTTTTAAGGGATAGATTGCTTGCTGAAATAGACAAGAATCTTTTCAGCGAGTTTGAATTAACAACCTAGATACTTGCTGAAAGTTCCCCCTTACTTAGATATCTCATATTTTCTTAAGTTTAAAAGATATTTCTGATTTCCCGTATCAGTAAATTCTTTTGTACTTGAGATATCCTTTGGTAAAATCTGAGAGATGAGCTTTGCTCTTTTTCTGAGTTCCCGTCTCAGAAAATTCCTTTGATACTTGAATGCCTGTTTCAGTATCTTTGATTGTCTGAATGCCTTTTTCAGCAATCCTTAAGCTCTTTCTCTTACTGAGTGCCTGTCTCAGCAAGTGATCAAGTTTCCTAACAAATACCTGTTTTGAAGGAATTACTTGCTGAATGCCTGTTTCAGCAAACATGTAGTGACCTATCATTTTCAGCAAACATGTAGTGACCTATCATTTCTTAGAAGAAATCAGTGACTTTGGCTTGCTGAATACCTGTTTCAGCATTCTGCCAATTGTATCCTTTATTGAGGTAGTTCAATCAATCCAAGGTTATACCTTAGCATTGCGAACCTATTATCCGGTAGGGGCTTGGTAAAGATATCAGCAAGCTGATCATCAGTGCCTACTTTCACAACCTCAATATCACCTTTTTCCACATGATCTCTAATGAAATGATGTCTAATATCAATGTGCTTAGTCCTAGAGTGAAACTTAGGATTTTGCGTGATTGCAATAGCACTTGTATTATCACAAAAGATTGGTGTTTTCTTTGCAGAAATACCATAATCTCTTAATTGTTGTTGAATCCATAGGATTTGAGCTGTGCAACAACCAGCTGCAATGTATTCATATTCAGTAGATGAATTGGCAACACAGGTTTGCTTCTTGCTGAACCATGATATTAATCTAGTACCCAAAAACTGACAAGTTCCAGAGGTACTTTTTCTATCAAGAGTTGATCCTCCATGATCAGCATCAGAATAACCAACCAATTCAAGTCCAGAATCTTTAGGATACCATAATCCAACATTGACTGTACCTTTAACATATTTCAGTATCTTGATTGCCTTTTTGTAGTGTGATTCTCTTGGATCAGATTGGAATCTTGCACACACACAAACAGCATACTGAACAACAAGGAACCAATGAGCTTCCTATACTTGTGTTCTTGAAACACTTTTGTCCTCTTTAGTATAGCCCAATTTGGTACCAACACTCATAGGGATCTTTTCAGGTTTCTCATCCTCTTTGATCCTAAACTTTATGAGCATTTCTTTCGCATACTTTGCTTGATTTATGAATATTCCATCTTTGAGTTGCTTGACTTGCAATCCTAGGAAGTAATTCAATTTTCCCATCATACTCATTTCAAACTTATTTGTCATGAGTTTGGCAAAATCATCACAAAGTTGCTTGTCCTTAGATCCAAAAATTATGTCATCCACATAAATTTGAACTAAGAGTATTTTACCATCATGGTTCATGGTAAATAAAGTTTTGTCAACTTCACCTTTCTTGAAACCATTTTCCAGCAAGAACTTAGCCAAGGTATCATACGATTCTCTTGGTGCTTGCTTTAGCCCATATACAGCTTTCTGAAGCTTGTATACCATCTTGATTTCTGAGGGAAGTTCAAAGCCAGGGGGTTGTTCTAGGTAGACTTCTTCAGCAAGTTCACCATTTAAGAATGCACTTTTAACATCCATTTGGTAAACAATGAAGTCATTGTGAGCAGCAAAGGCCAAGAAAAGCCTAATTGCATCCAATCTTGCAACTGGTGCATAAGACTCATCATAGTCCAATCCTTCAGTCTGACAGTAACCTTGAGCAACTAAGCGTGCTTTATTTCTTGTTACTTCACCAAACTCGCTCAGCTTGTTTCTGAACACCCACTTTGTACCAATAGCTTTCTTGTCTTCAGCAAGTGGCACAAGTTTCCAGACTTTGTTTCTTTCAAATTGATCCAGTTCTTCTTGCATTGCCTTTATCCATTCAGAATGCTTTAAAGCTTCTTCTATGGTTTTAGGTTCAATTTCTGAAACAAAGCAAGAGAACAAAGATTCTACTTCTACGACAGTTGCTTCTTCAGCAAGTCCATGAGTAGCTTTGGATCTAGTCACTTGGCGTTTATTAATATCGCCAATCATATCCGTAGAGGTATGATCTCTAATCCATTTATTAACAGGTTTTCTGTTTGTTGGATCAGGATATGTTTGCTCATCAGCATGTGACTCTTCAGTATGTACTTGTTCAGTACTACTGGGAATTTGTGTCTCTGCTGAGATTTGTTCATCAGCAACTGCTTGTTCAACATTGCTCGATTGAGGTAGTTCATCAGCAGGCACTGGAGATTGCGTAATTTCAGCAACTTCCGGAGCAACCGCGTCTTTTGCTGGAAATTCTTTGTCGTGAACTATATTTATCTTGTCATGACTAGGGGGAGGAGAGTCATTGTCAGAATCATCATTTAGTTCAGTTGACTTGATTTGCCTAGCATCAGATTCAGTTCTTTGCTTATGTATGATTAGCTTCTTCATACATTCTGATATTTCTTCTTCAGCAGGCACACCTTGTGACTTTTCGTAGAATACAACATGCACTGATTCTTCAATCTTTTGTGCCTTTTTGTTGTAAACTCTATAAGCTTTACTATGCAAGGAGTAGCCGAGAAATATCGCTTCGTTTGCCTTTGGTTGAAATGTTCTTAGGTATTCTCTACCATTGTTAAGAACGAAACACTTGCAACCAAATACTCTTAGATGAGTGATGTTAGGAGGTCTTCCAACAAACAATTCATAAGGAGTTTTCTTGTATTCCTTAGTAATCAAACATCTGTTTTGAGTATAACAGGCGGTATTAATCGCTTCAACCCAATAAGCCTCACTTATTTCAGTGTCAGTGACGAACGTGTCAGATTCAGTCAAATAAATTTGTAATTAGCCAAAGGCAATCCACAACTACAACGAAAACCATAGTGTAGTAGTAGAATGACTCGAGTGTCGTTCTCTTAGGACTATAACTAGCTTTATCTATTTAACAAGAAAATATAAAACAGCAGATAGAAAGCAATAGGGGGTTTCAAGCAGATAATGGAGATTGGTGATAGTATGGTCCTTCTTAACATAATGGGTCGATAATCATGCATAAATTCCTCGGTCTTGCATAGAGATCTTTGAATCAATCTAGTGTCCTTGTTGCAAGTATTAAGCACTACGAAGATAATTTGGTCTGAATTGCCAACAGCTAACGTCCTAATGTGTTCCGTAATTATTCAACACTACGAAGATAATTGGTCTGATGGTCGACAAGTGTCCAAGCATGCATAATAATCAATACAACATACGAGAATTTTGGTTACAACTGATCAACGAAATAAAGCAATGACACAGAGTATAATGCGCGATATAGCCATTAGCATGATTATCTTCCCTCGCTAAGAATTCACATACTACCACCAATGATAAATTTAGCTACTCATAATAGGCATGCAATCAATAGAAATCATAGAAGAAAACATATTGAAAGAAGATAAAATAAGTAGATAAAAACTGTAAGATACAAAGTTACCGAAGGTTGTCAATCTCCGGATGATTGTGGTCCTACGAGCTCCAATCTTCTATGAAAAAGTATCCCCTAAGCTACAGAACTCCCAGGACAGGCCCCGGGAAGTTCCTACCTAAAACTATAGAGAGAGGTGAGAAAGTAGGCTTGGAATGATATGATTTTCGGAGAGAAACTGAGCACTATATATATGCCCGAATTTTGTCTGGGGCGGTTCGTCCCAAAGCTATTTCGCGGAATTTCCGCGTTTTCGACGCGGTTTTGGATTTCTTCACCTTTTCGGACTCGGTTTCTGACTTCTAGTGGCCTTCTAACCTCCAGATTCGACCCCTAGACTCCAAATCCTATCCGGAAACCTTCAGATACTCCAAATAGGCTTCTGGAACACCAATTCCTTGTAGACTTCAATATAATTGCCCGTAAATCTCCGAATTTCAACCAAAACCTGTAAAATAAAATCTAAAGGGAAACGTGACACTATTCTAATAAAATGTACTAAAATATAGCTAAATTAACAAAGAGGATAGCTAAAATAGGTGAAAAAAACTCGAATGATAGCGTAAAATACACATTCATCAAACTCCCCAAACCGAACCTTTGCTTGTCCTCAAGCAACTAAGCTAGACTCTAATACAAAAAACATGCAAGACTCAAAATGGAGTTTCATGCCAAATAAAATGAACTAATCTACTGAATCTACCAAATAACATATGAACAAAAACCATATAAATCAAAGCATGAATATAGGTTGAAGAATACCTCGATTGACTTATACACATCCACATAAGCACTTATGTCAAGACAGGATAGTCTCTCGTAACATTCTCTACCTGGACCTAGTCAGTGACGACGTAATGAAGCATGTTAAGATACGAATGGTTGCCCCGTGCCTATGAAACTGAGGACTTACTGTTGTTCCACCATGTTAAGACTTTTCCTCAAAAGAGGTCGAACCAGTACTGGCTCTCATCAAACGAAGGAGGGTTCCCTATAAAAGATAACACTCCCCTATTCTACCCATCTCTCAAGTAAAGTCTTAATTTATTCACCACTTCCTGAACGGCAGGACGAGGGTGGTCTAGAACAGATGACACTTAAGACAAAAAAGATAAAAAATAGAAAAACACGATCACGAACATTACAAAAATGAAAAAGACTCAAAACTTTGCTAAACTGCTTTTGGCTTTCTTTTTGGACCCTTCTTTTGCTTTTTTTTGGGGTCTTCTTTTCTTTTCTTTTTTTCTTTCCAGATTCTTTTTTTCTTTTTCTCTTTATTTTATTTTTTTTTTTCTGGAATTTTTTCTTTCTCTTTTTTTTCGATTTTTTCTAGCCAGCAGTAGCATAACAAAGAGAGAAACTAAATGACTCACACGACTTCCCCAAACCTATTCGAAAGAATAGGTTGGAGTACAAAATTTACGGAAAAGGAAAATAAACTCACGATACTAAAAATGAAAAACAGAAACAAGTCTATGATGGTGTAACCCCCTCCCCAAACCTATTCGGAAGAATAGGTTATAAACAAAGGATCACACAACCTCACACTACCTCCTTCCTAGGCATTTAGCAATCTCAAAGCATGGTGAAGACTTGTTGCCTCTTAGGTACATAACTACTCGGGAAACAACCATAAGACCCTAACATGCATCATCCTATTATAAAGGCCTTCGTGAACCGCAGTAGAGAAAACACCACTAAGTGATGTCGAGACTACCATGCTTAACTAAGTGCAATACATAAATGTGACAAGCCAAGCGAGAAAAACCTCAAACAAATTCATAGAGATGAAGCATACGATTAATGACATAGCTAGTTGATCTACCCAATAAAAAAGTTCAAAAATTCGACAATAAACTCCATATAAAACATGCAAGACTATCCTAGGATGAATGAAGTGAAATGCAACCTAAAAACTAACAAAGCAGTAAACGTGCAAATGCAAATGCAGACGAATAAAGCATGCGAGGTACTCATCCTACCAATGCCAAGCTCCAAACTAACAACATCAGATCACTTAAATCCCATCCCCCTCATGAAATTAACGCTAGTCCCTAGCAATAAGAAAATGAGAAAATAAGATGTGATACTAGATGTTACCCCATGGTTTGGCCTCGGTCGGCTGAGTATGCTGCTTGTGAGTTATTGGGCCTCCTCCGGGAGCTTTATAGGGAGTCATCAGGTCTTCGGATACGCGCGGTAGTTTCAATTATGGGACGTATAGGAGCAACTCCTCAGTTAGTATCATCATTGCTCGTATGGCCTTCATTGTCACTACTATCACGCACATCCTCACTAGTAGAGTTGTAGTGGCAGGTAGAATTCTCAAGATTAGCCGCCGCTGTTATGGATTTCTCCATCCTGTAGCCCTTCAATAGGATGTGAACTGTTGAAGGGGAAAGGGCAGTGGTATCAGGACCTCCCCCTCCAACGGTTTACTCCACGATAAGGTTTCAGTCAGCTGCTCGGATACTCAGAAGTCTTCTACCTTTTTCTCCAATTTTGTCCACATTCTCTACAGTTGATGCTCCCAATATCAATGTTATGCTCCTTTTAGCGGCAGGCAGGGGGCACCCCAACAAGGTGCTGAGTACCCATGTCATTATGTTTTGGAACCAAGCTAGCGCTTCGGAACCTTCTAGCAACTGCGAACTCAAGATCAAATCCGTCGCTGCGAGAATGTCCCTGTGCCTTCCAGTTCACTCGAACTCTGCAGTCCTCGTGATGGAGTGATGACGTAATAACGGTTTCTGTCCCTTCGGTGGTGCATGAATAGGCATAGGAGTCTTTACTCCAGGTGTACTCTAGCTCCTCCTCTTGGATAATCCACGACCTTGTTGCAAAACCCCTTAGCTCGAACGCACATCTAGCGAGATCACCTTCCTTGACATGGTTCTTTACAGCAATCATACGGGAATGCTCCCTTCCCTTGGTATGGTACCTACAAACAGCAATTAGCACCTCGTATGACAGAAAACAGACTCAAATATATGCTAGTGTACAAGCGAAAAATACGAGTGATAAAATCAACAATCAAGCTCCCCAAACCGTAATGTCTAGCCTAGCTTCTTCATCATGCAACATACCAATGTAACTACTACATGCAATACATCACATCATGCTTTCACTAGACAACCAATATCCTTGATAACAAGGCTCAATTCATACCATAGCAACGCAAAAATTCTACCAACATAAATCGTCATTCTCAACAATTAAGCATTCTAATGTCAAATCCACCATTATCACATCAATAAACACAATCATATGCAAGAAATCAAAGATAAAGACATATTGCAGAACAAGATATATCATCTAGCAGCAAAATACCCAAATCAACAATCCAAGCAAATTTGAGCATGCAATTGATAGTAAATAACATGTCTAATCGCACAAACAACATACCCATGCATCAAATAAGCATAATTGAAGCTCAAAATAGAAAACCCCCAAATTTGAAAATTAGGGTTCTAAGGATGATACCTCAGATCTGCAAATCTAACGAATTAGGATGAAATCTGTTCAGGTAGGATGATAGATCGTGTAATAGGCTTTGAATTAAGCTAAAGAACACTCAATTTGGTCAAGAAATGAAGAAGTTATGAAGATTTGGAAGTAAAATCGCACTTTTCGGGTTTTTTGGGAGAATGGATGAAGAAGAATGAAGAAAATAAGGTTTTGGGGTTGAAATCCGCGTTTTTTAAGATCTGGGACCGTGGGGCGGTTCGCCCCCCACCACGGGGCGGTTCGCCCCGTGCTCCCCAATGCGGGGAGACGGGTCCCGATGTCAGAAAATGCGGTTTAAATTCCGAAACCAATTTTTTTCAAAAAAAACCACTCAAAAAATCTCACTCAAACATAAGCATATACGACACAGACATGAACAAATTCGCATACGAGAAGAAAATAGTTCAAGAATGAATGCATGCAGAAAAGCAGTAAAGAAAGCGATAAAAATTCCGGGTTGCCTCCCGGATAGCGTCATTGTTTAAAGTCTTTGACTCGACTCCTGTCTGCGCCTATCTCTTCTTTTTGCGGGTACTAGGCTTCCCCTTCATTGTTCTCCTTTCCATGCCACGAACCTGTGAATAAGAAAGAATATAGGCTGCAAGACCACAGTAGTGAGTAGTAATATCAGGCGGTTCAGGTGGATCAGGTATGGCTTGCAACACGTGTTGCTTGCCATTCACTTCGATGGTGCAAGTTCTTTGGTAGATATCCATCACCGAGCGTAGTTTAGTCAAGAATGTTTGTCCTAAGAGTATGACATCCCCCGTTCCTGGTGCAGACGCCGGCATAACTACAAAATTGGTGTATATAGATGCTTCACCAATCTTGACCAAAACATTTTTCACAACGCCCTCCGGTCTCATAAAGGATCCATCCGCCAGTTGCACAATAGCTCTTTGCTCAGATAGTTTTCCAATGTTGCTTTTTTCAAACACATTCAAAGGAATTATGTTTGAGTAGGATCCCGTGTCTAGTGTGGCACGGACATCTTCAAGCTCACCAATCCCTACCTTCACATCGAAACTTTTAGGGAGTGGTTCGGGATCCTCTTGTTCCTCATCACTGGTGTTAGAACCAAGGCCCTTCTCTTCCTCCTCGGCCTGTAGAAGTTCTTCCTTCATGCAACTCTTGCACCTAACAACCTTCCTGATGGTGATTTCGTCAGGTACATCATCAGCCAATGTAATGGCATTCGACTTCACAGTGCTGCTAGGCAGTTTTCGGTCGATCAACTCTTGCATCTTTTGATGGGCAAGCCTAGTGCTCTCTTCCAACTTATCGAGCCTTTCCCTAGTCTTCTCAGAATCTTCTTCATAACGTTTGAGAAAACTTTGTGTGTGATCGACCATCTTTTGCAAGTTCTCCATCAGTTGAGCCGTCTTCGACTTCGGTGGCTCTTTCGGAGCGGGGTTTTCGCAGTGATCATTACCATAGTTCAGCCTACTACGGTCTTGGTTAGGTCCATAGGTTTGGTTAACCGGTGCATATCCTTGATTGTTACGGTATCCTCTTCTCCAAAATCCACCTCGAGGATTCCTACCGTCTTGTCCGTAGCAAAGGCTTCTTCTTCGCCTCCTCGAGCCCAGTTGCCATCATCGTATGCCAGTTCCGATCTACACATATGAGCCCCATGCCCATAGTTCTTGCATATTCGGCATACTTCGTTCGAAACAGTTGTTCCGGTGGCGCTCTTGAGGACTTGCTTCAATTCGTTGGAAAAGCACTCGAATTGATCCCCATTCCCCCTGTACATAGGGGCTTCTTGAGTCGGTGGAGCTTCAGGTCCACGTCTCCTAACCATTGCTCTTGGGTCCTTGAACTGCGAACCCTTAGCAAGCCTTTCGAAAACTGCCCAGACGGCTTCAGCGGATTCCTCCCAAATATTGCCTCGGCATTGGAAATCCACCACTTGTTGGTTCTCGAAGGTTAGTCCATTGTAGAAGTATTGGACTAGGTCGGAAAGTTCAAAACCATGGTGAGGGCACTTGTTCGTGAGATCTTGGAACCTCTCGAACGCGGTGTAGATGGTCTCATCATAGTCCTGCTTGAATCCAGTGATTTGCGCCTTAAGCACGGTAGTCAGAGTGTGTGGGAAGTATTTCTCCATGAATGCTGAAAAAACCTTTTCCCAAGTGTCCAGCGAGCCTGCTGGAAGAGAACTCAGCCATGACTTGGCTCTGTCGCCAAGTCCCATAGCAAAAACCTTCATCCTTAACTCATCCGTTGTTATGTCAGCTCCGGGTCGTGGGAGTTGGTTGACGAAATCATCGATATCGTGCAAGTACCCCATCACATCTTCCCTTGATAAGCCATAGAACCTCAGAAGTTGTTGGAATGCGTGGTTCTTGATCTCCAGATCTCGGGTTGCAGACGAAAGAACTATCGCCGTTCCCCTCATGCGATCCTTGGTGGGTTGTACCCATGCCTTCAGTGGTCTAGCTTCTGCCATTCCGTCGGTTTCCTTGAATAGACTAAGTAGAGATTCAGAGAAATCGGTTTCCTCTATTTCCTCTAGTGCGCGCCTTTCAAGTAGTCGCCTTGTTTGGTGGTAGACTCTATCGATCTCAACAATTGAATTAGCAAGCGGTGTTCCTGCAGAACGTGTATGCGGCATACACTATCTGTGACAGACTAGGAAAAGTGATTAGAGACAAACTAGGAAAGCAGAGAGAAGTTAAAAAGGAAAACTAAAACTAATAGAATTAGGAATCTAAAGCTGTAAATATAAACAAATTAAACAGAAAAAAGGAGTATAGTCCCCGGCAACGGCGCCAATTTGATGAACGTGTCATATTCAGTCAAATAAATTTGTAATTAGCCAAAGGCAATCCACAACTACAACGAAAACCGTAGTGTAGTAGTAGAATGACTCGAGTGTCGTTCTCTCAGGACTATAACTAGCTTTATCTATTTAACAAGAAAATATAAAACAGCAGATAGAAAGCAATAGGGGGTTTCAAGCAGATAATGGAGATTGGTGATAGTATGGTCCTTCTTAACATAATGGGTCGATAATCATGCATAAATTCCTCGGTCTTGCATAGAGATCTTTGAATCAATCTAGTGTCCTTGTTGCAAGTATTAAGCACTACGAAGATAATTTGGTCTGACTTGCCAACAACTAACGTCCTAATGTGTTCCGTAATTATTCAACACTATGAAGATAATTGGTCTGATGGTCGACAAGTGTCCAAGCATGCATAATAATCAATACAACATACGAGAATTTTGGTTACAACTGATCAACGAAATAAAGCAATGACACGGAGTATAATGCGCGATATAGCCATTAGCATGATTATCTTCCCTCTCTAAGAATTCACATACTACCACCAATGATAAATTTAGCTACTCATAATAGGCATGCAATCAATAGAAATCATAGAAGAAAACATATTGAAAGAAGATAAAATAAGTAGATAAAAACTGTAAGATACAAAGTTACCGAAGGTTGTCAATCTCCGGATGATTGTGGTCCTACGAGCTCCAATCTGCTATGAAAAAGTATCCCCTAAGCTACGGAACTCCCAGCACAGGCCCCGGGAAGTTCCTACCTAAAACTATAGAGAGAGGTGAGAAAGTAGGCTTGGAAACATATGATTTTCGGAGAGAAAACTGAGCACTATATATAGGCCCGAATTTTGTCTGGGGCGGTTCGCCTCTGGCTGGGGCGGTTCGCCCCACAGCTATTTCGCGGAATTTCCGCGTTTTCGACGCGGTTTTGGATTTCTTCACCTTTTCGGACTCGGTTTCTGACTTCTAGTGGCCTTCTAACCTCCAGATTCGACCCCTAGACTCCAAATCCTATCCGGAAACCTTCAGATACTCCAAATAGGCTTCTGGAACACCAATTCCTTGTAGACTTCAATATAATTGCCCGTAAATCTCGAATTTCAACCAAAACCTGTAAAATAAAATCTAAAGGGAAACGTGACACTATTCTAATAAAATATACTAAAATATAGCTAAATTAACATAGAGGATAGCTAAAATAGGTGAAAAAGACTCGAATGAAAGTGTAAAATACACATTCATCAGTCAGCAAGCATTGTTCTTGCGGCTTCTTTTAGGGTACGATTCTTCCGTTCATCAACACCGTTTTGTTGTGGTGTTCTTACTGAGGATAACTGATGTTGTATACCTTTTGAGGTACAATAATCAGTTATGTACTGGTTTACAAATTCAGTACCATGGTCTGTCCTTATGAGTTTTACCTTGTCATTTTTTATGACTTCAAGCTTATTCAACAAGTTAGGTATTTCAGTCTTGGTTTCAGATTTGTGCTTGATGAATACTACCCAAGTGAATCTTGAATAGTCATCTACCACGACTAGACCATACTTCTTACCAGCATAGCTTGTTGAAGAAGATTCAAACAAGTCCATGTGCAAGAGTTGTAAAGGTTTTGTAGTTGACGGTACTACCTTGTTCTTGAAAGAAGATTTGGTTTGCTTTCCTTGCTGACATGCATTGCAAACACCATCCTTCTTAAAAGTAACCCTAGGTAATCCAACTACAAGTGCCTTTTTAGACAGCTTATTCAGCGTCTTGAAGTTTAGATGACTTGTTCGTTTATGCCATAACCATGCTTTTTCAGCAAGACAATCATGATCTGAGACAAGGCATTTTTCAATAATTGTTGAAGACCAATCAACAGTGTACAAGCCTCCTGATCTTCTTGCAATCATTATTACCTTTTTAGTCTCGAAATCTATAAGTTTACATTCATCACTTTTAATTTTGATGAAGTATCCTTTGTCAGCAAACTGACTCATGCTGAAGGTTAAACTTGAGATTTTTGACATAAAGAACTCCAGTAATGGTTATGCATCCTAACTTCACATCACCATAGCCTTTTGTAGATCCGGAGCCTCCACCAGCAAACCTTATTGTTGGACCTTTAGACCACCGTCTATAGTTTATAAGGTTATTCTTGTTGCCCGTCATGTGCTTTCCACAACCACTATCAAAGTGCCAGATTGCATCATTTGTCTCCGTGGCTGAAGTCTGCACAATCAAGAGCAAACAAGTTAATTATCCAATAATGGATGTCCATTAACATGTTCAAGAATGCGTCAAGTGGAAACCCAAGTCTTAAGTTTTTCAACTTTGACTTGTTTTCTACTTGCTGAGGAACTAGAAGGTTTTGAGCTGAAAGACTTTTGACTCGTGCTAGTCAAATCCACTTTCTGATGTGGTGTCTTGCTCGGTTGACCTTTTTGCTGAACATACTTTTCAGTAAGTTCTTTTCTAGCAAGGTTCCTTCTAGCCCTAGCATTAAGATTCTTTTCAGAATTCTTAGGCTTGATTTTATTCATCTCTTTGAAGTATCTTTGCTGACTTTGCTTATACTCATGAAAGAGTTGACTTTGCTTGGTTTTGAAACCGAGTCCACTTTTCGGAGAATGCTGAGCTTTAGCGTCAGCACCCTTACTTGATTCAGGTTTGTCAGCAAAGGACTTCTGATTACTTTTAGTAATCTTGCCTTTAGTCTTAACAACTTGCTTTCAGCAACTTGTTTGGCGGGATGCTTCACAACATCCTTTTTCTTTCTAGTTTGCTTCTCAGCAACCTGTTTTCCTTTTAAAGTCTTGTTACTTTGAGTAGCAACAGCGGGATTTATGGTCATAGGTACTTGATTGCTTGTTTCAGCAACCTTAGATTGACCAAACTGATAGATTTCTGGTAGACCACTATCAGTAGCACGTAACTTTAGAATTGAGGACTGATATTCTTCCAATTCTAGTGCCATTTGAGAATTCTTCTCTGTAGCTTCAGCAATCAACTTCTTAAGACGCCTTATTTCAGCATCCTTTTCTTCTGTTTCTTCTTTCAGCAAGACGTACTTTTCAGTAGTCTGCTTGGTCAGAATTTCAGCAAATTGTAGTTTCTCTTGCTGTCTGCTCAGAGTTTTCTCAAATCTTTCGATTTCTCCTTGAATTTTGTCAAGGTCAATCTCGTCTTCACTTTCTGAATCTGAGTCAGAGGTAGGGTTGTTTACTTGACCGGCCATGAGGCAGAATTTGTAGTTTGACACATCTGGATAAGCTTCCATAGCTATTCCACAAACTTCTTTGCCAATCTCTACGTCTAGAGTGGGTTCTTCATCGTCGGTGTCTGAACTTTCATCCTCACTGTCTTCGGAGCTAGTATCAATACACAATGCATCGATTTTTGCTTGAAGCTTCTTCTTTTCTTCAGCAATAAAAGCTCTTTTGAACTTCTTCTTCTTTTCAGCAGATTTGCCTTTCAGCAAAGGGCAATTAGCTTTGAAGTGTCCAGGCTTTTTGCAGTAAAAGCATAGATCATTTCCAACTGCTGGTTGTTCTGATGAAGTAGCTTGCTGAGCTTGCTTGTTCAGCGAGCTAGTCTCATTCTTGTACTTATGGTAGTTGTTAGCAAGATGCTTTTTCAGCTTCTCTTTTGCTTTTCGCCTTTCAAGTTCCTTGCTGATGAATTTCTTCATGTTTTTGACAACCAAAGAGTTTTCATCAGTAGGTTCTTTTTCATTCTTCTTTTCAGGAGATCATGGCTTTGCAGCAAGAGTAATGTTTTGTGATTTTTCAGCAAATACATTTTCTCTTTGCTTTGTCTCATAGTTGACAGTAGCAAGATGAGAGAACAACTCTGTTGGTGTAATGTCTGGCATTCCTTGATTATAATAGAAATTCTGAGTATGGATCCATTCTTGATTCAAACTTCTGATGATAGTTTTCACTTTCTCAGAATCTGAGTAAAGGTTTCCAACACCCAAGGCTGCCATTTCACTAACAAGAGTTGTGAATCTGAAATCCAAGTCTTCCAGTGACTCGTTTGTACCTTGCTTAAAGTTTTGAAACTTTAATTTAAGTACTTCAAGTTTGTTTTCCTTGGTCTTGTCAGATCCAGCACAAAGATCTTGAACCATTTTCCAAGCTTCCTTTGCAGTCTTAGCGCCCCACAGTTTGCACTGTATGGTATCCGAAGTTGATCGAATGATGATATTTCTTGCTTGGCCATCAAGACGGAATCTCTTAGCTTCGTCAGAAGTCCATTCCTCTCTTGGTTTTGGAACGACAGTGTCCACCGGTTCTCCTAAAATGGTTTGCTTACCGGTAGGATCCGTGGTTTTGTGAGGAAAGCTTTTCTCAATCTTAGTGATTTTGATAGGTCCATCATTAATGACAGTAACCATCTCATCACTAATGGCCTCAAGATGTAGCATCATGTTGTTTCGCCATTTCTCATAATTTTCCAGCTTCAGCAAGGGAGCATCTCCTAAAGACATCCTGTCAGCAAAGCACTACCAAACTGATCAAGTGAGAGTGATTTACGGAAAGCACCTAAGGGGATCTAGGTTCAGTGCTGAAGGTTAAAGAACCTCCAGCTCTGATACCACTTGTTGGTCCCTTTAAACAACAAGAAAAGACTAGGGGGGGGGGGTGAATAGTCTTTTAAAACTTTCGTCGTTTAAAACTTTCTCAGCAAGTGCTTATTACTTTTCAGTAATGAGTTTGCTGATACTTAACTTTCTCAGCAAGCGTAAGTTACTTTACAGTAGCTTGGTTTGCTGATACTTAAAATCAGAGAGCGGAAGTCTTTGATACAATAAGTGCTTTTTTAGTAAGTAAAGGTTTCAGCAAGTGATGTGAGTGACTGTGTACAGACAGATATGATTTGCTGAAAACTAAGTACAGTAAGTAAATCACACAAACACTTTTATAGTGGTATCTGAGAGTGGCGTAATCTCTCAACTAATCCACTTTGTCCTTTCTAGGACTGAATCCACTAAGATATGATTGAGGTTCCTTACAATCTCCTATCTAGAGCGATTCAACAGAAACCAAAGCACACTTGCTTTGTCTCCAACCTAATCTCGAGAACGTAACCTTGTTCTCCACCAAACTTGGTACTTTTAATCAGCAAAACTATGCTTGATTAAGTTCCCCCTGAATATCACGCCTGAAAGGGTGTATTTTGGGGTGAGATAACTTAATTATAACTTATTCAGTTACAACAAGTAATCTAAGAAACACAACTTTGAATACTTTGCAGTAAACAAGTTTGATTGTTTCTGGTGTCAAGACTTGTTCTTGTTCGAAAGAAAGAACACTTAACTAATTTCTTAGCCGAGTTTGTTCTACTTCTTCACAATTAGAGCAAGAAAAGAAGTCTGCTGAAGAACAAGTCCCAGATAATGAAGCTGCTATCATTGCTGAAAGGGTTGAGTCACCACCTGTCCTTCTTCAGCAGGTAGTTAACTCAGGTATAAGCAAAACTTCACTATCTGAAACTTTATCTTTAGCTAATATAATTGTTTATTTACAGACTTCTCAAGATACAAGTCAGAAGATTGCTGAAACTTCTGCACCAGAATCCACAACTCATGTTCAGCAGGTTGATGAAAGTTTTGGTAATTCTACTAAGTTTGAAAACTTAGTACTTGTATCTAATTTAAAGTTATTTCAGGATGAACAATTCAAGGATGCTGCCCAAGCTCCTGAAGCAATGGAAATAGTACCAGCACAACTTAGTGTGCAACATGATGAACAATTCAAGGATGCTGCCCAAGCTCCTGAAGTAAAAATGACAGTTGTTGATACTGAAAATCACAACACTGAGAATCAGCAAGCTGACCAAACTCCCAGTCAGCACCAACAATCTACTCCCGCTCCTGCTGAGACAAGTACTCAAGCAACTGAACAAGTTGCTGAAACTGAAGAAGAGTACGCCAGAAAGCATGCTGAAATGCACTTAGGCAAAGCTAAGCTTTCTGATTCCGAGTTAGCATTACTCGAAGCTAAGGTCATTGATCCAAACCTTTGGAGAAGAAGAAATGGATTAAGATTATCAAAGAGCTCTACAAAATAGCCTGCAGATTCATGCTAGACATACGCAGAATCTAGACATTGCTCAATCTTCAGGAGTGAACAATACGGAAGTCTCCTCCCTTCCACCTACTACTGGTGAAACTCCAGTTGTTGAGTCCAAAGAGTTGCCCTCACGAACCACTCAACCAAAAGTGTCTAAAGCTAAATATTTGGGAATCAAGGTTGCTGGCCTTGACGAATCTGATGACGAAGAAGATCTATCTAACTTCTCAGCAAATGAAGAAGAAAGAACAAAGAAAATTGAACCCACAGAGGTTGCAATTCCTCCTCCATCTCTCCAAACTGATGAAGGAGATGCTGAGAGAAGTCGCTTGCTGAGAAATGATGATCAATTCGCAACTGAGATCAAAGCTCATTCACTTACTCCCTCTCTAGTGCCGTTTCCGAATGTTGAGGATTTTACTCTAAGAATAAAGGCACTAATGGCTGTTCACAAAGCATGCCAAGAAGAGGATGATGCATTGCTTGCTGATAGTCCGCTTGACATTGGCAAAACACTGGCTACAGTGCTGAAACGCACTACTACTCTTACCATAGCTCAGAAAGACATCAGTCTACACCACAAAAGCTATGAAGAAGATGTCAGTCAAGCACTCACACTTGCTAAAAGTGCATTGAAAAAGGCTCAGGCTATTATTGGAGAAAAAGTCGAAAATGAGCGCAGACATGAGGATAATTTGGCTTGTATTAAGGAAGAACTGTCCAAGCTAACCACAGATCAGCAAGGCATAATTCTAAAATACAACAGCCTAAGTACTCTTGCTGAAAATTGCAATGAGTTTTTCTCTCTACACATCAGACCAATGATGCAATCCATGTCTAAGGGGGAAGATAGACAAAGAAAGTCTTCAAGATCAAACAAAGCCTCTACTGAAGCGCCATTAATACTGCCTGGTCCACCTCCTAGAGAACCTCTTGCTGAAAAAGAGCAAAGTTCTAAGAAACGAGCTGAAACAGATTCTGAGAGAAGTTCAGCAAATCCAAAAAGGAGAAAAACTGCTGCTGAAACTCAAGAATACTGTCACACTGAGAGTCATCAAGATCTGAATGAAGATGATGATAATGATGATGACCAAACAATATCTCAAGCTATAAGAGCTAGGCCTATTTCTGCCTTAACTCCATCTGGCCAATCCAAACACTTCTCTTCTGACTCTAGATCTTCAGCAAGAGATCAAGAAAATGTTTAAGTCAAAAAGAAGAAGGCAAAGACAGGAACAAAAAGGCTAGCCAGCATTGGAATTGGCATTGGCATTGAATATACAAAGACCAGCAATGAGGAAACAACTCAGAATGTGATCAGAAACCTACATGGTTGCTGGATCATAAAGCTGGAAGATCTTTTGGCCAATGATTGCTTTCCAACTGTTGTACTTAATCAAATGTACACTTGGATTGAATTGAAAGTGCAAAGAAAAGAAAGGGATCCTCCTCCCTACCCAAGGAACATTGCTGCAAAATGGCTGAACTTAGAGATCTTAGTAAGAACAACTTCTATCGGCAAGAAGATAAAACAAGAGCCCGATTTGATCAAACCGATATATGTTGCTTACTACAGTGATCCTTTAACCTAGAAGTCCAAGAAGAAAGATGGATTGATTCCTTATGAGTATTTTTATCTCACTGCCAAGGATCAAGAAGAAGATCTTCTCTGGTTAAGAAAGATTCATGCCAACAAGGGCATTTCAGATACTCAACTTCTCCATGCTAGCAATTGGGGCATGCACTTGTGGGTACTTCACTACAAAGAAATGAATGGTGAAAACCATCATTATACTGCATGCAAGAATGCAAGGATTATTCAACTTGAAGTCCGTAAGCTACTTGAAGATTACGAGGACTGTGTTGAATTCTCTGCTCTTGCTGAGAAGAGTGTAAGGGAGATTCTTAGGAAATCTTCTGCTGGAATAGCTTAAGTCCCTTGTAAAAAGCTTTGTTTGTTTTGTTTGTTGATTATTGTAGTTATCTCTGAACTTTCTTGTAAACTTACTGAAAGATAACTATCAGCAATAAACTTTTGACTCTTATTGGTTTTTGATTATGCAAACTACTTATACTTACTGTTTTATTATTCAAGTATGCTTGCATTAATGAACTGATTTATTCAACATCAGAAACCTCTAAAAGGGTAACAATTAATTTAGTCATGGATTGCTGACATCAAAAAGGGTGAAATTTGTTAGGAAACTTGTAAATTTTGATGAGCAATTAACCATGCTAAATTAAGAAAAGTCGAGTAACTAGTAATCTTAAGGTCCATAGGAATTTAGAATTTTAAGGACATTGTAAAAGAGGAATGTTTGCTGAAGACTTAGTGTAGGTACTAGTTAGGTGCTTTAGTTTGCAGATGATGTACTTTGTTTTTACAAATAAACTCTTGAAGCACTAGAACCGCTCAGAAACTTGAAGATTCGAAGACTGAAGACTTATGAAGAATTCTGAGAAAGGTATCTACAAAGGCACATGTTGCTTAGAAAGTGGAAATTTCAGCAACAGCTCGCATAAGTGAAAATCTATATGACAGAGTAGGTTGTGCTTGCTGAAACTGAGACTGACCGCTTGCTGAAATATATATGTGACCTCTTTGCTGAAAGTACTTGCATTTTGGCTCCAACGTTCACATTTGAATTCGATTCAAATGAACATTAAATGCAAAGTAAGCATGCGAAGAACATGAAGACTAGAAGACAAATGAAGGACGCTGCTGAAAGTACAAAAGCAAGATAGTGACATCTTAAAGAACAAAGCCTTAGAATTTGAAATTCAAACGGCTCCCTTGATTCATTATAAATAGAGGTCATCCAGCAAAGAGTTGAAGTGTGTCAACAACGTGATCAAACTCTCACTTGTGCTTAAACACTCAATCTTCCACACTCTTTATTGCCTATTGATCTGTTCCAAGACTTTAGCTTGAAACAAAAGCTACTTGTGAAGAAGTAGAACATTCACGGCTAAGAAATTAGTTAAGTGTTCTTTCTTTCGAACAAGAACAAGTCTTGACACCAGAAACAACTTAACTTGTTTACTGAAAAGTATTACAAGTTGTGTTTCTTTAGATAACTTGTTATAGCTGAAAACATTATACTCAAGTCATCTCATCCCAAACCTCTCTAATTGATAAACACCCTTTTTCAGGATTGAAATTCAGGGGGGATTAATCAAGCATAGTTTTGCTGATTAAGTGTCCCAAGTTTGGTGGAGAACAAGGTTTAGTTCTCTAGTTAGGTTGGAAACGAAGCAAGTGTGCTTTGGTTTATGAAGAATCATTATAGATAGGTGTTGTAAGGAACCTCAAACTTATCTTAGTGGATTCAGTCCTAGAAAGGACAAAGTGGATTAGTTGAGAGATTATGCCACTCTCAGATACCAGTATAAAAGTGTTTGTGCGATTTACTTTACCGCATTTAGTTTTCAGCAAGCTTTACTTATTGTACACTGCCACTCTGCTCACTTGCTGAAACTAGCGCTCTCTGAAAAGCACTTATTGTATAAAGACTTCCGCACTCTGTTTTTAAAGTACCAGTAAAACTCGTTAATGAAAAGTAACTAGTACTTGCTGAGAAAGTTAAGTATCAGCAAACTCATTACTAAAAAGTATAAGCACTTGCTGAGAAAGTTTTTAAACGACGAAAGTTTGAAAAGACTATTCACCCCCTCTCTAGTCTTTTCTTGTTGTTTAAAGGGACCAACACTTCATGATGTATCTTGTGACTTCAAAGTTTCAATATTAAGAGGATACAAGCTCAATGTAAGGCACTTCAATCATGTGAGAACATCCATGTGATAGATCTGAGATTATCATTTCAGCAATGAAGAGCTTTCGAATTTCAACATTGACCTTCTCTAAACCTCTAAACTTTCGATTGTTGAGATAGATCAACTCAATTTACTTTAAAAGCAAAGCTACCTAGATCAAATCAATGTATATGTTCCCCTACAGTACAGTTGCAGAGTGAAGTAATGGAGCTCTTGGGGAGGGGCTCAAGGTCATCCAATGCCAGTTTGCATAACTAGTACTCAGCTATAGGAAGATCTAGTTCCAACGGGTAGAAACACAAAATTGTATTTTCTTTTTGAGTGAAAAGGTGGCAAAATCTGCCTAGACATCAATAGTGTCAAATTCAATCCCCCATGCACTCACAAATAAATGAGATTTCTAAGCCAAAAATTCTCCAACATATGACACATCTTTCCTTCTGTGATTTCTCATAACCAAGATTCCCTAGAAGCTAAGTAAATATCAAATATTGCAATGTATTATGTCATAAACATCAATCCTTGAGTAACAGGTTCTTTTACATATTGTTAACACCAAATAAAATGTTACAATTTTAAAGCTTAACTTAAAGTTTTAGGCAACACATGAATAAAGAAAGAACCAAAGTACGATTCAGATGTTACAGCACAATAACAAGGTCACATTAATAAACATACTTGCCGACAAATGGACACACATTTTATCACCCCTGAAAATTGATGAAGAAAACAAATTGAGCATTGTGCTTCCAAGAAGTTGCTTGTTCTGTTTTTCTCATGGTGTTCTGGTCACATATGGCCAGGTCCTAGCTTCTTCAAGTCTCTTCCGATTTTGGGGAAGCACAAGGTCTACTGTTTTCTGGATGTGCTCAGCATGATCGTACAAGTTTTCCATTCCTTCAAATTTAGGCACGAAGCTTAAAGGGAGTGGCAATTTGTAGATGATGTGACCATCAGGAGCGAGAACTTCATCGAGCTACTGCAAATAAACGCGTCCCCAATTGGTTCCCGCCCCCTGGAATTAGCAATCATCTTACGGAAATGGGCAGCGGTTTGAAGGGGCCTGATACAGTGGGGCTAAAGGGAACCATATTCGGTGTACCATATCCGTGTTGGATTGCGGTTTTATTCATCGTGCTCTTTCAAAACCATCTGAAGTAGTTTTGCCAGCTTGAACCTTTCCGGATCAACATTATGTATGTAAAACTTCTTTCCACCATTGTAAGAGACAACTTTTTCCACGTCTTCCGGAAACATGCCTTGGTGCCTCACAACTAGTTGCATCAACTCAGGGGATTGAGCTGGAAAATATGAGCAAACTTCTAAATTAGAACACTTATGCCACATATACACTGACATGGCTCGTCAATTTCACAATACACATTGCAAGTCACAAACTAAAGTTCCTAATGTTTGGAAGAACATGCCCCAAACATTGGCTACAAAATTGCATCATTTATTGTTCACCTTAAAATACAGTCAATGTGATTAATTTATATTTCGAAATGCACATTGCAAGTCACAAAATATAGTTACGAATCTTTGCAGGAATATGCCCCCAAAAAATTAACAAAAACATGCTAGAGCTCTTCATGCGCTTAATAGAGGATCAATGTGGTCAGAAGATTGTTTGATCATAATATTGCATCATAAGAGAGGTTGTCAATGACGGCTTACATCATTTTCAGTAGTTATAACATGGCACTTAATCAAGCTAAAGTTACAGATCTTTAGAAGAAGATGCCCAAAACAGTGATAACAAATTTCAACAGATGTTGTTGAGATTAAAATAGGTTTAAGCAACTGATTACTTTCCACAGAATGTATGCACCTATAAATTATAAACGAGCTTATTCAACTTCTAACCATGCAAAATATTGCTTTAACTAGATCATTTGGCTCTACAATCAAAGTAGCAAGTACACACAAAAGAACCACATTACTACTGGAAAATGCCACTTCCATTTAACTACAGTTCAAAATCAATAAACAAACTATAACATAAATAGCAAAGTTCTTTCTATTTTCACAGTCTTCTTAATGATCTTTGAGCAACAATATTTGCATTAAAGGACAAAAAATAACATAGCATTTCATCAGGGAGAAATCTTTTGTTACCCAGATTAGTTGGATAATGCTACAGTTTCTGTAGCAGATAGCTTTGATTGTTTGATCCATGGCTTCTCCCCGTTGCAAGAGACTCAACACTCAATTCTGCACTTGACTCTCCACTGGATCCATCGCCTGAAGACATCACTGCTGTGTTCAGAATATTGAAGGTGTGAATGAAAATAAACAAAAAATACAACAAACTGATATATTTAGGGAAGGGGGGTGGGTGTGTGGGGGGGGGGGTGGGTGGTTTGGGGGAAGGTGGGGGTGTGTTACCATATTACATACAATACATACTATAATGATAACTAGGCTTCATATCTTGCAATTAAAAGTGTATACAAATACTCAAATCCATTTCACTGCATTTTGTTCCACAAGTTTATTTCAGGGACCGTGAATTACTACTTCGAGTTCATAGTGTAAAGTCTTGTAAACACGTAAGATGCAAGCTGCGACGACTGTATTTTTTTGCACCAAAAACGGAATTACATCCATCAAGAATTTGCAACCAAGAACGGCCGTTTACATATATAAGTGCCCAAGTTCTAATATAAGTCGCTAGTCGATAACACACAAAACTTTAAATATGACAGCCCTCGATGCATTGCAGGTCTCAGATCTTACGTTGACTACCGGACATTTTCGTTGCCACTTTTACACATATCTTCTTCTGTGAAATTTATCATCCATCAACAGTATTTATTTATAGTTTCTGTCCAAGGCTTTTATCTAGGCTTAGCTTCATTGGAACTCACAGTCCTAATGTTATACTTTCAATTATACATGTTATTACTGATATAAACTTGCTCAATTCATTTTTACAACACCAAGTATAGTACAATTGTATAGCCCTAGTTGATATCTTACAACTTTTAAACCATAGTATTTTACAACTTTTAAACCTAGTTGATATTTTACAACTTTTAAACTATAGTAATTGCAATCTTACCTGCCTTGGTGAACCGATAAACATCTCTTCACAATATTTATGACGTGTTGCAGGGGGTTTAAGCATCATTACATTGCTTTTCCTACTTCCAACACCAGCCATTACTCCTCACCAATACACAACCATTCATATGCCTGACTCCTTGACTTCTCTCACACGCCTAATCAAGATCTTCTACATACACTTCAACTTCTCAAATCAAAATATCAGTCTACTCATCTAACTTGCAGGGAATATCCTCCTCTAAGAACTTTTCACCTTTTGCAGAATTTCAAGAACAGTGGCTGACGCTTTCACTCCAATGCGACAATCGGCTGCAAAGAATGACGAAGGTGAAGGATCTGCCAAGAGAGGACGAGGACGGCCCATAAAAGATTCAGGTGAGGTTCTACGATAGGCTCTTCCTCCAATGTTGTACTAATTTTTACAGATCATGCGATAATTCTGGCAAAGTTTATGTTCTTGGTTCTTTGCTTTCTGAGTTTATTTGATGTTCGTTCGTTACAAGCTTCTTTGATTTTACTTTCTCAAGCACTAGCATATCTAGGATTTTCAATTATTAATTATGTAGTTTCTGTAATGGACCTGGCTTTATGGCTTTATAAGTTTTTCTTTTGTCATAACTATGCCTTTGTTACTTACTCTGTTTTTAATTTACTGTTGTGATCTTTGTCTCTTCTATGACTTTCTGAATTCGTGCTTTAAAGCCTTCTTGTTTGCGGATTTCGTTGAACATGTTGAGATCTACCTAGCAGATACCCTAACCATGTGCATGCATTTCAATGCATCTTGTTGTGTCTCCATATAGCTTAATTGATGAATCTATTGCATTGTTAGCTATACTTATATGTTAGTTGAATTCGCATAAGTTTTGCATTAACATTATCCTTGATCTTTAGGACTTAACTTCACTTGTTACATAACCCAAAGGCATTTTAAAATAGCTCCTTTTTAACTAACCTCAACTTTGTTACCACCAAAATTAGTGTCTAAGTTTATGTGTTGGAGTTTTGACTGCTACCAAAGCCATTAATAGAACAATCTAATTGTTCTTTCAATAGTGAGTATCTGCATTTTTTTGTTGTTTTAATCCACAGGATTAATGGATTTAATGATCAAAGCTGTCACTAAAAGTTTTCTGTATCTTGCTTGCAGTTCTAGCTAAGCCTCAAAGGCCTTGGCTAATCAAGGTGAACTATGGAGGCATTTGGCTAAAGTATGATGGGGAGCCTGTGGTCTATCATGGGGGATCAGTTGCTTGGATCCATATTAAGGATTGGGTGCAGTTTCACTATGGTGAGCTAATGTGTGCGGTTATGGGGAGAGTTACAGGACCACTGCCGAATGGTTGCTTTTGGTTTCTCTCTAATGGTTGCAAGATTCCAAGTGCCCTTACCCCACTGGAAAACAAGGAAGACATGAAGCTGATGTACTTGGCGGGATTGGTGTCTAAGCAAACATGCTCCCAGATATATGTGCAGGAATCGGAGACAATTTACTCAACTAAGACACTAGGCGAGATCCTGTATGAGGTACCTGCTGAAATCGAAAGGATGGATACTACGAAGCGATATAACTGGTTTGAGCTGTCCAGGCTGATTGTCAACAAGGAGAAGGAGGCGCTGCAGGTAAGCCCAGTTAAAAGGAACGGGTATGTTTCAACTAGCAGCACTGAGAAGAGCAAGATGATGCGCAACACGCGTGGGACTAACAGAGCTGATGAGGACTTCCCGTTCATAAAGAATTCTGGCTGGTAAATTTCAACTTATATGTGAACAGGTTATTATAATATTATGCTATTCAGAATTTTAATGCTTAAGTTGTTGGGATTATGCTAATATTTTGTAAAGACTATTTAACGTACTTATTGGCTTCAACTATGCTCACTGTTTTATCTACTATGAACAAGTTTATCTTGTATTACTTATGACTTTCATGGATAGCTTTCATATGAAGCATGAAGTATTTTGTTCACTGCATCTTTAAGCATTTCATGCAAATATCTGCAGCTTCATAATTTAAACACCCCTTCTCACTTAACTTGTTAATTACTCTCCCTGGTTGGTTTCATTTGGCAAGTAGTTTTATCATGCATGTTTTAGCCCAATTTCTACGGACAGAGACCGGAGCATCCAAAACTTTTTTACAACTAATAAACCGTATCGTAGGATTACAATGCCTTAAGTTTTTCCACACAGACCAATTTTCTTCTCAATGATATAAAAATCTATAAAGAAGACATAGACTTAATAGAAGCCCAAAAACAAAATTATACCCCATACAATCGTCTTATTCAATCGCACAACCTGCCTGCCAAGTTCTACAACTTCAATCAACCAAATATACAACTTAAGACACTAAGGTGAGCAGAAACTACAGACTACATACAAGACGGTAACGTCAACAAACTATTGGTATTAGAAGAATGATACTTCCAGAGCAACATCTTGCGAACACAACAACTGCAGAGCTATTTCCTCACCTCAAACCAAACAACATGATCCAGCATGTTCACATTTTAGAATGAATACACAAAATTTCAAAACCTGAAATTTTGGGGGGAAATTGTTCCCACCAAACAGAAGCTTCATTAATACTCCATCCTTTACAGTCCAAGTAGCTTCTTATACCTATGCAATACAACAACAAAACATGGCTTCAATCCAAGATACCAGCCAGCCACCTGTTGAACAGTTTCGAAAGCCACTGTGCCACTGCAAGAAGGCCACAGTCAAAGACTGCAGCTGGACCGACATCGACAACCCTTGCCGGCGCTTTATCCGCAGCCCCCAATTCAAAGTGAGTCCTGCATCTCGTGCTTGTGCGTATGCAGCCTTTTTTTTTTTTTTTTTTTGAGTAATATGGTCTTCTCACCCACGCTATCTTCAAAACTTAAACAGATGCCAAATGGATGTTCATTCAAGCAATTCACGGATGAGGGCCTCGCACCAGATTACAAGGAAATAATTAACGACCTCTTTTCAAGGTTGAGATTGAAGGCTAAAGAGATTGAAACACTCAAGGGATTCAATAAGAAGTTTGAAGTGAAGATCAGGCAAAACAACATCCGTTGGGCTGCAAGGTTGACAAAGGCTTGCAGAAAGCGACCTTCGGTTCGCTTCGAAACATGTGGCATATGCTTAGAAACATGGGTAATAATGTTAAAAACATGGACAATATTGTAAGGAACATAGGTAATAATCTTAAAAACATGGACCATAATCAGAACAATATCAATATACACTAAAAATCAAAATAAGAACATGGGACATATCAAACAATATGATATGACATAATATAAGAAACATGGGTAATAATATTCAAAACACGGGACATATGCTTAGAAACATGGGTAAGAATTTGTAGATTATGTAACGGTGTGTCCAATGTAGAAACATCGAAACGACAAAAAATACAAGGATAACAACTCCACGAAAATCAAAGGGGGAAACAACAAAGGTAGTAACTACTCCAAAACAAAACAAACAAGTTCAAGGATCAAGTTCACCTACAAAATCACTAGTCACAACTTATGGAAACAAGAGTAACAAAGCAACATGAAGAGTAAAAACTAATTGGGTTATACGCAAGTTATAACCCAATTACCACAAGCAAATGCCATCTACCTGGTACTCAAGTACTCAACAAATAACACCCCTTAACACCTTTAGAGCCAATCTTGCTGCTACTATTACCACTACCACTAACGGTGTTGCTACTACTAATTACTACTACCAACGCTGCTCCTACTAACTAGTGATACTAATACAACTACTACTAACGATGCTACTACTAACTGCTACTACCACCACCACTAGCACTACCATTACTACTATTAAGAACATGAACATAGACAATATACCTACAAACATGGACAATATATTTAAGAACATAGAACATATTTCCCATCCGTGGTGCTAAGATCTGCTACAAATAAAAGCAACTCAATATAAAAAAATAATAATAAAAAAGTAGCTCATAAACAACAATTTAGCATCACTCCAAACACATTCACAAGTATACTCGACTACTTCATCAAACGATAAACTTCAATCTAGTAAATACAAGGAAAAACAATGAAGAGACAATTTTTCATAAAAACAGTTAAAAAAAAAAAACAGAGCATTAAACACAGTGGGCATATTGGCCAGAACATGGATAATATTGGCTAGAACATGGGCAATATTGTACAGAACATGGCGAATATCGCTGAACGTAAAAAATTCATGAGATGAACATAAATCTACATTTAGATGCAAAAGCTGACATATATGACCAACAAACTACGATTCAAACACATATCTACATAAATCTAGATGCAAATAAAAACAACAACGTGGCCCACAACTAAAAAATAATCTTAATCAAGCCAGACCAAGACCGCACCGAACACCACAATAACCATAAATTCTTCAAAGACAATACAAATATTCATTTCCATCAGATAATAGCACCAAAACAGACCAAGCGCCATTGTTGAGAATATGAGAATCATACAAATTACGACCTGATCGAAATGGATTGAAGAAAATACCAACCTGAAAGGCAGCGAGAGAGACGAACTAATCGAGCTTCAGGTTGAACTGATGCCATGGCCGCGAAAGAAAACCAAAGAAAGAAGGTAGAGTCGTAGAGAAGAAGGTAAACTGAGAAATAACGAAGAAAGACAGAGAGAAGTGATACGGTCATGGCCATGGACAGATCTGGGCGAGAAGTTAGATTAAAAGAAAGAAGAAGTGTTTGCTGAAATGACCTCATATTTATAATTAATTACACTTTTGCCATCGGATTTTGTATTGATTATAACATGTTGTTGGTAAATTGCATAATAGTACGGTCTCTCTTTAACTTAAGAAGATACGGTCTCTTATGAGACTTTGCGTATTTATTTTTATTACATTATTCACACCGAATCTTATAGCTTCTTTGTTCGTGTAGTTCTATAATTTATACAAATCGGTCCACTAGAAGACTCACTCATATTTTAGGTCAGTGCCTCTACCACAATTTTCACGATGGAACTGTTCTGAGACGAGATAGTTTTTCTAATGCTAATCCCCCTGATCATCACAGAGCATCTGCTTCCCATTCCTGTAACACAACCCCTGTTCTCCTCCCTGATCAACAACCATCCCATAACTGTACTTCAATGGCATCTTCCCCAAAACCCTATGAAACTCCATCAAACACACCCCTCTTCTCTTCCTATGCTCCTTCCTCCTACTACTCAAACCCACCCCCCTCACCCCCTCTCCCTCATCATCATTCCTCACATCTCCATAATCCCTAATCCCCCCTCCTTTCGCCCCCACCATCACCCCCTCCTTCCCCACCACAAAGTTCATCAGTATATCCTCACAGTTATTCATCTCCTCCACAATCCTCCTCGCCTCCTCGTACTCCCCACTCCAGTATCTCTCCAGGTACTTCACGTCCACGATCATCAGCTTCGTCAGTATTATCGACTGCCTCTTCTTCTCCATCGTGTAGATCCACCTCCTGTTCTCGATGTCGTACGCGTGTGACCTGGCGAAGAACCCGACGATCCGATCCGGATCAGATCGCCACGTGGCGAAAGCGAACGAGAGCGAGGCCTGGTCCGGTTCTATGTCGTCGTCACAGACGAGGACGGATTTCGTTTGGATGAGATTCAGTGGGTAGAACCGGTGGTTCAGGCTGGACGAGGGGGTGCGGATCACGGTTGTTGTTGCGGAGAGGTTTTGTGTTAGGGTTGTTAGGGTTTCGGGCGGTGTGGATGGGTTGGACCATAGGAGGATCACGGCGGCAACTGAAGGCCACGCGCTGTATATGTTTGTGATTGAGTGGAGGAGAGTGATTCGCTGCTCGGAGTAGCCGTTGATTAGTACTGTTATCTGGTCGGAACGGAGGGTTTTTTTCCGTTCCGGTCGGATTATTCGTAGTGAATTGACCGAATTAGGCATGGAAATGGATAAAACTAGAACTATTATTGTTAATGTTAGACAGATATGAGTCTTCATCATTTTTGGGTTGGGGGTAGTTTTGTAATTCACAATGGAATTCGATTAGGACCACCGAAAACAGATATATATAACAGATAAGGGGCATTGAGAAACAGAGAGGCTGCTAAAAGATGGATGCTTCTGTTTTCAAGATGAACTTGTTTTTTCCTTGTAAACAGGGAGTGCCATGTGATTCCACCAGGTTTTATGTAAAACCTGTGCATTGCACGCCAAGTACTCAAGAGGTAATATACTATTATTATTTGTACTACATGACTTATTCAACTGGGATTTAGAGATTGCTAGCTCTGTCTTTTGCATAAATGAGCATAGCTTGATGTTCGATTCGAAGGTGCATAGATTCTGGGTTGGTGGTGTTGATGATGTAATTGGTTGCTGTTGAAATATGTCTTGTTTTTTGAAAATACAGTTTGTGTTGTGTTTCTTTAATCTTTATATCCCTGTTGTCACAATCATTCATTTGAATAGAGTCATAATATAATAGAGGCTCTGAAAGAAGTCCAAAAAGGAAGAAAGCTTTAATGAAGCTGTCACATTCGTTTAGGAATCTTGGTTTGGGAGGGGAAAGACGATTCCAAGGTGCATAGATTCTGGGTTGGTGGTCTTAATGATGTAATTGGTTGCTGTTGAAAGATGTTTTTTTTTTTTTTTTCTTTGAAAATACAGTTTGTGTTGTGTTTCTTTATTGTTTTTCAGAATGTCAAAATTAATTGTGAAAAGGTAAGGATGGTTCATACTTTTGTCTTGGATGGGATTCACGATGATCACTATTTATGAAGTCATGTTATGTTACAAGTGTACCAACGCTCAGCACTATTTACTGGACTCTTGGGTGCATACCGGGTTGTCGGATATCCTCTATATCATGAAAAAAGAAAGTACTTTTTTGTTTAAAATGAAGTGTCCAGTCCAGTGCCATACCAGTTTTGGAGCGTCTGGAGGGAGAAGTGAGAGTCAGCATGACATAGGAACAACGTTATTATCTCTATGCATGGGTTCCATGTTGTTGAATACGCCCTTGTATGCACAGTGTGCATTATATCATGATAAACAAATATTTATGGCACTGAGACGTTGTCTTGCCACTTTTCTAAAGTTAAGTTTATTTTACGAAACATTATTATTCTTTTTTGTTACTATTACATGCACAGATCATCTCATCAACATTTCCAGTGGTTTCCCCATTCTACTAACATTTCCTCATGCAGCAGCGATGCTAACTTGACATTCATATATTATATGTGAAGGTTGAAGCTGCAGTTGTATGTGAATCTTGCGCAGGCAGAGGCTGGCTGATTTGTGACTTTTGTAGAGGGCAAAAAACAAATGTCAAAGCAGTCAACAACAAAATCTACCGACGCTGCCCAGCTTGCAAAGCCGTAAGTACCAGCTGCTTCATCTGTCTTTTGTCATTTCACATTGTGGTGTTTGTAGAACCTATTGACTTTGCCAAATTGGCAGCTTAGATTTTTTTCCATTAGTCATATTATCTAATGTAATAGATATGCACACCAATTCCCTTTGCCTAAAACAGCACCCAAGAAAGTCTAGTTTATTTACCTAGCCTTTGCCATATTGAGGTCTAGATTATTTTTCACTCGTGCAGATTTTGAAATCTAATCTACTGTCATAACATTTTGATATGCACGACGAGTGCCTATGAAGAAAATGATGATAAAAGCCTACAACATATTCTGAGCTGGAGATATCTTATTGCAATAACAATGCCCAGAAATTAACTGAATATATACAATGTTAATGTTATCACTGTGGTGAATGCAGCCACTGAAACAGAATGTTACTACAATGTTCTTTGTGTGTGGAGATCCTTTCTGAAGTTTTGCTGTGTGTTAACAAAAAAATTTGCGGATTAGGATCCAATATTTCGTGGGTAATGCTGTGGGATGAAGAATTCCATAACTATCAGAAATGATAGTTTAGGTGTTTTAGATGATTAACATTGTAGTCAATCACTCTGCATTGGTTCCATGTGATAACAGTGAAGCTTTTGATTCATTAAAGTTCAATGATATTGTTGCAGATTGGGAATGTGCTTTGTTCAAAATGCAAAGTCTTCAGATGTGTCACATTTCCAGATCATACTGATGGCGTGGAGCTAAAATTCTGAAGAAAGGCAATGATGCTCTAGATTCAGGATAGTTGTTAGGAAGTATGTGAGTGTCTCCACGCGAAACATATTTGTTACCCGAACACTAATATCTCCACATATTGGAGCAATACTGGAAGTTTCAAGCTGTAACTCGAGTTGATGTATGTAATGTGCTTAAAGCAGAATCTTTTCGCGGGCTTCGTATTCGCTACTATGTATACCTATGTAGATACAAGTTTCATATGGGTATGATACCTACATAAAATACAGGATAGTCAACAAGATTAGTAACAACCGTGAAATATTTAATGCACTTCCAGGCCTGAATCAGCCGGAAATATGGATGGTTTGATAAGGAATGACATATAAATTGACTATTGTTAATTAGTTGTATGCTTCCTGGACTACAAAATGCAATTGTTTATCCTGTTTCCTTTCTTCGCCGCTAAAATATTTGCTCCACTTTCCATTTTTCGCTAGGGAGTGATCGAACTTTATTCAAATATTCAAAAAGTAATTCTTTCTCAAACCTGGGTGTTTGGTAGTGGTACTTTTTTTTACGACGGATCCGCGAGTTCGATTCTCGCAAAACACTCCTGTAATATATGATGAGAACTTAGGCGGACTTGACTGGTCCGGACGGCACCTAGCTACCTAGGTAGTAGACCTTTTAGATGACTTTTGTTAGAGAGAATATTTCTAAGCATATCAATTCATAAGTATCTTCTATTAGATTGAAATTTAGTGACTAACTTTCCAAGTCTTCATCATATTTTTATTATTATAATCACGCATTATTGGGTTACCATAATAACTTGTAAAGACTTAATATACAATTTCTAAAATTATTTTTTCCTTTTTTCTTTGAGTAAGTCTCACGAGAGAGACCACCCTTAGAAAGAGACCATAGACCAATTTATATTAATTACAAAACAACTACTAGCTTCTAAAACAACTCCAAAACTAGATTCTAAATTACCCCACAACCCATCCAAAATCACATGGGATCATCACCATCGCCTGCTCATCATCATCAATCGACCGACTTGACATAGGTCAAGGTTTTTTAAAATACAATTTCTAAAATTGTTTTTTCCTTTTTTTTTTTTTTTTTTTTTTTTTTTTTGCTAAAATTCAAAAAATCACTATTTACACAATTTCTATTTTTATGTCCATCTCTAAAATCGGTACTATTCCCCATCTCCTTCCATCCCAAAGCTGGCCAAACGTTCAGATGGTGTTCTTGCTCTAATTCCAAACAGGCGCAGAGGGATATTATGCATTTTTTTATGTCTCATTATATTCATGTAACATCTAACATGTAACGTAGTTGATCGTGAATGTTGAGGGTAGGTAAACCAAAACTTTCCATCCCAAATGGGGCATGCATTGATTTGAAATCCTATCTGAAATTTTTTCAGTCTGCATCTCATTATTATTATTATTATAATTATCAGATCTTTCCATATTAAATTAACATTCCTACAAATTAATTACATCAAAAAGAAAATAGTTTCTTTGACTCAAAATCCCATCACATTGTCGTACTACATTACAATTCCCTTTACTTGATTCTCTAATTATTTTCAAGCCCCATTACTTTGATTTTTCTGCAGATCATTTTTGTTCTGGCGTTCAAGAAATGGGATCTGAACAAGACTTAATTTCGCGGCCATTGGTGTTTGCTTACTATGTTACCGGCCATGGCTTTGGCCATGCCACCAGAGTTGTTGAGGTGCATTTCTTGATTACTTTGTGTTCAAGCTTTTTTTTTCCTTGCATTTCTTGATTACTTTGTTAATAGATTCATTTTTTCAGATGGATTATGCATTTGATTGCATTCTGCATTTGTAAAATAGGTTGTTTTACCTGAAATGTATAATCCCATTTGTTGCAAGACTCTGTTTTAGGTGGCAATTGCATCTGCTTCTTAATATGGGTCTATAACAATAACATAAACTGGACACTTACAACTTCTGGTGATTTGATTTGTATTTCTTGATGTAACATGACTATATTTTGATGAAAAATCAATTTCTCCTGAATAATTCGAAAAGTTCACTTAAAAATTTATGGGTGGTTCTGTAGGTTGAGAATGATGCGTCAAATGTGGCAATTTGATTCATGTACATTGTAATTCATTCGTTTTTGTACAGATGTGCCTCTATTATGATGAATGTGTTTTTCGGTTTCATATCTGTGGTACTTGATGACCTATTGGAGTTTATATACAATGCTTAGGTAGCTCGACATCTCATACTCGCTGGACATGAAGTTCACGTGGTGACTGGTGCACCAGATTATGTCTACACTAGTGACATACAGTCTCCCCGTCTTTTCCTTCGCAAGGTGTCTGTATAATTCTTGCAGTGTTTCTCATTTGATTCTTTAGGATCTCTGGTTCACTAACAATACTTCAAATTTTCTCCAACAATAGGTTATCTTGGACTGTGGAGCAGTTCAATCAGATGCCTTGACTGTTGATCGTGTCGCTTCTTTGGAGAAGGTATGTCCATTAACTTACTGGAAAATCGAATTGACCTATATCTGTAAAATGGACTGACATCGCAGTAGCCTGAATATCTTACTTGCATAATTGAATTGGTTTCTTTAGTACTTGTAGACAATGTATGAAGGGTGTTAAGGACTGCATTTATCTTTGTTACTGATAGATTTTCACAACTTACATAAATATAAATAGATAAGTCTAAACGCTTTAGTCAAAAGTAAATCACACTATTAATATGCTGCACCCCTATTCATAAGCATCTGTGCATTGTGCTAATTCATATTTCAGAGATTTCTTGATATTTATATCTCATGTTTTCACAGTATTCTGAGACGGCTGTGGTACCTCGGGCCTCTATATTGGCAGCAGAAGTAGAGTGGCTGAAGTCCATCAAGGCAGACTTAGTGGTATAAGTTTAATCTCTCGATGTGATCATTTAGACGTTGGTCCTTTACTGTCTCCGGAGTTTTAAATAGAATTTCAAGTAGTACAGGATAAGCATATTTTCTTTCATGTGGCTTGTCGCATAGCTATATGTGTTTTATGCTGCTTGCTTATATGTTTGTATCTTTCCGTAAGTATAGGTCTCAGATGTTGTTCCAGTTGCTTGTCGAGCAGCAGCTGATGCTGGAATCCGTTCCGTTTGTGTCGCAAATTTCAGGTTCTCCTTTCATCTCTAATTTGCTCTGTGCTGTTTGTCATCTTTCATTATAAGGTGAAAAAAATTGACATCTTGCTGGTGTGATAATTACTTTGCATATTTCATTTGCTAGTTCTCAATAATATTCATCCATGTTACTCACATCTGCCTATCTCACAAGCTACAAATAATGCCATGTAGAGTAACTGCTGTCTTATAAAATGAGTTTCTACGACATAAACTGAGGGAAACATGTTCCTGAAGTCTATATAATGAACTGTTTGCTAATTTGCAAGATAGATGTTTCTGGTTTA
Source organism: Plantago ovata (assembly GCA_028274465.1). Lineage (NCBI taxonomy): Eukaryota > Viridiplantae > Streptophyta > Magnoliopsida > Lamiales > Plantaginaceae > Plantago > Plantago ovata. The sequence continues at coordinate 89,229,995 of CM051457.1, read as the reverse complement.
ATATTTATGAATTATGGAATTACATTGACATTCTGGTATATATTTGACAGTTGGGATTACATCTACGCCGAATATGTTATGGCTGCTGGTTATGATCATCATTCAATAGTTTGGCAGGTGATGTCATGAAGCAATTTTTTATTGTTTTATTTATTTTGTCATCGTAGGATTTAGAGAGTTTATTCTCCCACAAGGTGAATAAGGGGCTATAGACATGTGGTTGCACTATGTTGCACAAATGCTAAGGATTATATTGTTGCATTTATTTATGTATTTATTAATTTACCATCTGAATTTCCACAAAGAGTAATTCCTTTACGCCATATGGTGCATGTTAGCATGTTGTTTAATGCTGTTTCATATCTTTGTTGGGCACTAATGATGTAAGAACAATCCTTCACATGACTGTTGGGTCGGTAGTTTTGTTGTCTTTAGTATGGTTAATGAATAGGCTTTTGTTTGTGATTGAGGTTTCCTTATTGATGGTCTTTTTCTAATTCTGTATCATATTAGATTAATTTTGATAATAAATCAATTCCACACAGAGGTCTATTGTGTTGCAGAATTAGTATAAATGACTAGATTCCGTTCCTCCCCAACAACTTAAGCTTTTGGGAGAGTTGGAATTCTATCATGGTATCAGAGCCATCAGACTCACGCCCACCTGGGTTCGAATCTCCCCGGAGACAAACTCCGCCCCATATTAAATTTCCACTCGAATGGCCTCCCCAAAGAGGTTGAAATCGGCCATGAGTGCGGGGGAGTGTTGGAGAATTAATACAAATGACTAGATTCCGTTCCTCCCCAACAGCTTAAGCTTTTGGGAGAATTGAAATTCTATCATATTTTATAATGTATTGTTCTCCAGAGAGTCTCCTAAACACATGAACATGTTCTCACATGTTACACTTCCAGTATCATATTTCTTGTTACCCGGCTTTTGCTCAGTAGGACTTATTTTGAATAATGCAGATTGCCGAGGATTATTCTCATTGTGAATTTCTTATCCGTCTCCCAGGTTACTGCCCAAGTATGTTAAGACACTAATTATCTCCATTTATCCTTTAAATTTTTTATTTGTTGTTAATACTTTTTTTTTTTTTTGGTGGCATGCATGTTACCAAATCCTGTATATGTAAAGTGTGAGCTAAGAACTTCTTTTGGCTAATCTTATCATCCATTGTTGTAGTGCCTGCATTCCGAGATTCAATCGATGTGCCTTTGGTGGTGAGGAGACCGCACAAGTCGCGTGAGGAGGCAAGTTAAAGAGCTTTTAATAATAACGTAAAAGAGCTAGAAGTACCAGTCAATTTTTTAACTTGCATATATCATTCAGGTGAGGAGGGAACTTGGAATTCCTGAGGATGTGAAGATTCTTATTCTTAACTTTGGTGGCCAGGTAATAAAGAGCCACTTTGTTGAAGGATTTAATTACTATGGATGAAATTCTGGTGTACGAACATTATCTGCTTTCCGTTGGCTTATTTAATTGGTAAAGCTAAGGATTTTATGCTGGGCTAAACTAGTAGTTATATTTTTTTAAAGGGGAAACTATATTCCGGTGGTAAAATGGATCAACCATTAGACACGAAGCTTTGGACTTCCACTTCACTCCTAGTTCGTTTATCAGCTATTATTAAAGTCTAATGTTCTTACAATTCAAGTCCAAATTCACCTGCAACTTATATTGAGTAGGTGAACCTAACACTGCATACCGGGTGACCCAAGGTTATGCCAGTCGCCAGATTTATTTTCTTGAACCAACACTGAAATAAAATGAGATTTGGAATGATAATATTTATTACTGCACTATTCAAACCGAGTACAATTCTTGAAAATTCTTAAAAACAAGTTCATAAACCAAGTAAAATTTGTCTCCAATTTGATTACTGCACTTTGCACTCAAATAAGTCGGGCACCATCTTTGGCTCCACGAATTCATCTGTCATTATCGTTTTCTTCATATCTTGTAATAGAACCAATCATCTGTCATGTCACCAATCTTGGTCAGAAAAGAACCAATTAAAATGCCTTTCTCCCAACCATAGGAGTCTCACGTGCATTTTAGACTATTGAGGAATCTGAAGAGGAGTACGTCCTTTTAATTCTGGCTTTTATTTTTATATTTCGAAGAATGATACGTCTCATGATGAGAATTGTTAAGTCACTTTAGTGCATGCTACATTTGCATATATGTATTTGTTGGTCACATGCTCTGCACAAATATCATGATGATTGATGCAAGTATTTTTATAGGGAGAGTGAGATGCATTCTCCAAGACTGGGGCAAGTGTGCTTAGTTTTAAACAACACAAGTCACATTTATGCAGTTTTAAAAGCACGAGCTACATGACTGCACGTTTCAAAGAACACAGGGTACATTCATGCATTTTACCCGCTTAAATCTCGTTAGCTAAAAAGCATCTGGTTATCCTGCGACAAACAGTTATATTGCCATTGAAATGCTAATTGTACTTCTTGAAGCTGAGATAAGGAGATATATTTGCTGGTATTAATTTTGTACTAACTCATTATCAATTATTTCCAGCCCGCAGGGTGGATTTTGAAAGAGGAATTTCTGCCTCACGGTTGGATTTGTCTGGTATCGTTGTCAAACAATCTGCTATTTGATACATGGCATTGGCTTTCTAGTTCGGGGGTTAAATTTGTTATATTCTTTGGTCTTCAGGTTTGTGGTTCCTCCAATACTATAAACCTTCCTCCGAATTTTTTGAAGCTTCCAAACGATGTCTATACTCCTGATGCAATAGCAGCATCTGATTGCATGCTTGGTCAGTCATTTAAACTTTTTGTGTTGCCTACCTGAATGTCTTTTACAAGGGTCAGTACGATAAATCTGCAATTCTATTAATGAATTTTCAGGAAAAGTTGGATATGGAACGGTTAGTGAGGCCTTGGCATGTAAGATACCTTTGGTGTTTGTGCGTAGAGATTACTTCAATGAAGAGCCATTCTTGAGAAGTATGCTTGAGGTAAAAACATGTACTGCCTGCAATACAATGTTTTGTTCCCGTTGCTGTTTTCTCAGAAAGTTGTTATTTTGGTATTGTTTCAGTTTTATCAATCTGGTGTTGAGATGATAAGAAGGGATTTACTTACTGGACAGTGGACACCATACCTTGAACATGCAAGTACTCTGAAACCATGTTACAGTGGGAGTATCAATGGGGGTGAGGTGTGTAACATCTTCCATTTTATTATTTGAGGTCATATTTTGTTCTAGTGGTCAAATATCAACATGCAGTCAAGCCTTTGTTCCATATACATTCAAACATGACATGTTCTGTTAACTGCCTGTGGGTTTTTTCTTCAAGTCTCAAGATGTTTTTTTCTTTAATAATGCCATCACGGTAGCTTTCTAGGTTTGTTAGTGAGCTATTTGCTTAATGGAAGATTTTAGTGAATCTTGAAATCACTAGATCTGAAGTCAGTTAATTTAATATTCCTTACTTTTATCATACGTATGTCTGATAGTAAAACTTTTGATCCTATTTCAAGGCCATAAATTTTACGATTTTTTTTTAAAAAGTCTTTTAAATTTTGGTTTTATTATTAATATTAATTTTTTGAAAGAATGTGAGCGTATACATAAAAAATGAATTTACAATGGTTGGATGGATATTGCCTAAGTTTTACAACTCAAACATCTGTGTAAGAAATTAAGAGTACTTCTGAGTAGATGCAGTTGCATTATCTTTGTGAACATGATTATTTAGCTAATTTCAGTGCTATTCTTATTTACTAATAAACTTCCAGGTTGCAGCTAAAATTTTACAGGATACTGCATCTGGCAAAAAATATGCGTCAGATAAGGTGAGATACTATACATAACTATATATTCTCTCACAGGTTGATGGGATGCTGATAAATGCGATTGACTTGTCATATTTGTTTGTCTTGTTTAAGTTCCAGCGGAGTGGTTCTAGGAGGTTGCGTGATGCTATTGTTCTTGGGTATCAATTGCAGAGGGTCCCTGGAAGAGACCCGATCATCCCAGATTGGTATGCCAATACTGAAAACGAACATAATCTTCATTTAGTATCTCCTACTGCTGAACCATGTAAAGATAGTTACAACTTGCCCTCGTGAGTTCCTCTATGCATATCCTGGTAGCTAGTATTTTCAAGTTCTAAAGCTATAGTGCATTAAATTTCGTTTCTTTTCCCATCTTTTTTTTTTCCTAGAGAGACTGGCGACTTTGAGATTCTTCATGGGGATCTTTTGGGTCTTTCTGATACTATGACTTTCTTGAAGAGCCTATCTGCAATTGATGGTTCCATTGACTCTAGAAACAATTCTGAGAAGCAGAACACGAGGGAGCAAAAAGCTGCTGCTGGTATCTTTCGTTGGGAGGTATGACATATTCAATTTTCCTGCCATGCATTCTGCTTTTAATACATCGAAGAGGTTTGAACGGGATATTTGAAGAGTTAAAAAAATATAGCACAAACTCTATACTATTACACTGGATGGTTTCCATCCATTTTATGCAATCTCTTCGCTTCCTGTTATATAAAACAGATAGCGGTTGTTTGCCACCCATTCATGTTAAGGAATGATGTATTTCTTCTTGATCACTTTCAACTAAGTTTACTGTGTTGTGTTGGGGAACTGTTGTTGGGTACAGGAACCCATTTTTGTGGGAAGAGCACCAGGGAGGCTTGACATTATGGGGGGAATCGCTGACTACTCCGGGAGCCTTGTGCTGCAGGTAATTTCCCTTTACAACTGATAAAATCCCCTTGCTCCTTGTGAAATTCTTGTGGACCAGGTCTATGACTTTTCATAGACCTTAGTGTTTAAAATGTACTACATCAACCATTAATGTGCATGGCCACACTTAATGACATGTCTGAATCATTTCCAGTCACAAGGTCTATGAAATCGTTCATTGACCTGGTCTACATAAGAATTAGCCCCCTTCTCAAAGAAATGTAAAGTAAAAGAATGAAGAAAAATAAATCTGTTACCATGTGCCTGTGACGGAGATTTTGTTATAAAATTTTGCGTGTTAATGATAAAAATGCGAATGTGAGAGTTACCCCTGAATGATGCTCAAACAGGATTAATTGCATTTGGCAGATAACGATATGAATGAAAAGAAGATTATTTTATAACTGGCTTAATCGTGGACGAAATAAATACCTTCAATATAACTATCTTAATATAATCCAGATTCCACTGAATCAAATTAATTAGTGAATCAATTCAATCATAACTGTCACTTCCAAATACCATGTTTAAAAAGTTTTATCGGTCTAGCTAGCTGAGTTTATTAGGGAGAAATAAATATTCTTCTCAAACCACATCATTTAAGGAAGTATCCTTTCTGTCATTTCTACCAAGCCGCACCCAAGTGACTAAACTTGAAATCAGCGTTTGATGTGTGTTCAAGTCTTCCAGGACTTGGCAAGTTGCATATGCTATAAAAGGAGAATAAATTTTTTTTCTTCCAATGTCTACTATCCTTTCCACAAAAGACCTCCAATAATATGCGTGTTTTGCAACTTCATTTTGAGATTCTCATGACTGGAGAAACTAATAGAAGTCCGTTGAGAATTTAGTCCATTGAAAATTCCAACTAGTAAGTAGCTAATACAATAATGGTGTAATATTTTGTAAAATATTTTTTCAGATGCCAACTAGAGAAGCATGCCATGTTGCTGTCCAAATGACACATCCTACTAAACAGAGACTGTGGAAGCATGCCCAAGCCCGGCAGAAAGATACTGAGCAAGGACCAGCACCTGTTCTGCAAATTGTATGTGGCTGGATTTGGTATGCAGTTTGTAAAATTCATGTAGTTTGTACTGAATGGTATGTCAATCTATTTTCTTTCAGGTATCATATGGATCTGAATTGAGCAATCGTGGTCCAACCTTTGATATGAATCTGTCAGATTTCATGGAGAATGGAGAACCATTATCATACGAGAAGGCAAGAAGCTACTTTGCTCGGGATCTATCCCAAAGGTCTTAATTTTGTACTCTGTTGTTCTTTGGTCTAACTTTTAATGTTCTATGAAATACTTATTGGATTCCTATCCTAGGTGGGCTGCTTATGTTGCAGGAACAATTCTAGTCCTGATGAAAGAACTGGGCATACGCTTTGAGAATAGTATTAGCATGTTGGTATGAGTCCCTTATAGGCTCTAGAATACTTTTTTCTCACTCTGCATGTATTTGTTATTTATAAATGGAATATTCAATGGATTGATACATAATACTGGAAAGAGTGCAGGTTTCTTCTGCCGTGCCTGAAGGCAAAGGAGTATCATCCTCTGCAGCACTGGAAGTGGCTTCTATGTCGGCTGTTGCTGCTGCTCATGGTACTCTCAATCATTAATTTCTTTAATTGTCCTCGTAGATCAATGGATTTGAATCAACAGCTTGTGCTTTCGCAATTTCTTATTGGCTATTATTTTCAGGACTGGAAATTAGCCCAAGGGAGCTTGCTTTGCTATGCCAAAAGGTCTGAGATTCCGATGTACAAATGAATTCATGTCCACACCTTGTGTTATTATCATTCTCCACTTATCTTTTATGATGTCAAACCACTGACACAATATTTGCACGAGTCAAGGTGGAAAATCATATAGTTGGTGCTCCATGCGGTGTGATGGATCAGATGACTTCGGCATGTGGTGAAGCTAATAAACTTCTTGCCATGATTTGCCAGGTAGTTTCCCCATAAAAATATTTTCGTATTTGATTTGGAGATATACTTCATTAACGACTCAAAAATAACACAGCCTGCTGAAGTACTGGGTCTGGTGGACATACCTAGTAACATTATGTTCTGGGGAATTGATTCTGGAATTCGACACAGGTATTACCCGGTTTAAACAGTGTATTTCTGACCTTCAGGACATTTGTAGCAACGCTTATAAAGTACTACTAGTCTACTACTACTGCTCATGCTTCCCCGTCTTTGTTCGACTTTGGGTAGTGTTATAACTAACTCCCTTCTTCTGAGACAAATTTATATTCCAGTGTGGGTGGTGCTGATTATGGTTCTGTAAGGATAGGGGCCTTTATGGGTCGAAAAATCATTAAGTCCGTTGCATCAGAAATTTTATCCTATTCTGAAGATCTAGACGAGGAAGGAGTCGAACTACTTGAAACAGAGGCTTCCTTGAATTACCTGTGCAACTTGTCTCCACACAGGTAAACGAAGGCACAAATGTTGTTGACGATATCCTGTACAGCCATGTACATTCATTTCTATGTCTGGAATAGACTAATCTTATTCCAAAGCAATTTGACATTTATCCTTAATTTGTTCCCAGATTTGAAGCGATTTATGCAAAGCAGATTCCTGAAACAATGTTCGGTAAGATGTTCTTGGAAAAATACGAAGGTCACAATGATCCAGTCACTGTTATAGATACACAGCGGAGTTATGCACTGCAAGCAGCTACCAAGCATCCTGTATATGAGAATTTCCGAGTTAAAGTAAAACTTCTCTACACAATTTTTTTTTTTTGGCAGATGATCATATCATAACCTATTGAACAATATAATATATTATTGATTACCATGCTTCTTAGCATTCTGATGTCTTATACAGGAAAAGAATTTATGAAATCCGCTTAACGTTTTTATATTCTTGATCTATGAGTATGATGCCGATAAATTTGTCATGACAGGCTTTTAAAGCACTATTAACATCAACAAGTTCTGATGAACAATTAACTGCTCTAGGAGAATTGATGTACCAGGTACCTTTCACCTCTATATATCACTGAAATATGGTAGACTCACAGAAAACGGAACCTGCGATTTTTCCTGAAAATCTTTGATAATAATTGGATTTATGGCGTACTGAATGAAGAGCATAAACTGTTGTGTATCAGTGTCACTACAGTTACAGTGCTTGCGGACTTGGTTCGGATGGGACAGACAGGCTGGTCCAGTTAGTGCAAGAAATGCAGCATAGTAGAATTAGTTCCAGGTCAGGTGAAGGAACTCTGTACGGTGCGAAAATAACAGGAGGAGGATCTGGTGGAACAATTTGTGTTGTTGCTCGAAATTGTACACAAAGCAAGCAGCAAATTCTTCAGGTAAAATAAGCATTCGAAACTTGTGTAAAATAATACTTGCTCTATCCATGGTTTTTTTTTTTTTTTTGGGGGGGGGGGGGGGAGATTATTTATGAGAAGTTAACTGCATTTGTGATTTGAATATGTTTACAGATTCAACAGAGATACAAACAGGCAATGGGTCATCTACCATTTATCTTTGAAGGATCCTCACCCGGTGCTGGCAAGTTCGGTCATCTGAAAATTTGTCTCAGGCTTCAAACAGAAACAGAGACTAATAAACAGTGAATAAGCTGAGAAGTTCAGAAGTTGCAGCTTATAGGCTCAGTCAGTTTTATGTATTTACTACTGTACAAAGAAACAACACAAACTCTCTTCACTTACTCTGCAGTACATGACTGTTGTAGTTCAAATGACTTGATATACTCTATGGTGACACTTTCTTGCTGTTTTTATATATTCCACACAATTGCAACTTTTGGTATGGCAGTGGAATTTCAAAACCTATTTAATACTTCACTATTTACTGTTATTTGAGGGATACTGCAACACTAGTCATTAGACTCATCACGAACTCAAGAAAGATTTATTACTGTAATCTAATTAGTTTTAGATTTTTTACTATTATTATATTAATTCTCATATACTTTCCCTTCAATTTTAGGTAGTAGCATTAAAGGTGCAATAATTGTTAGAGCACTCCTTATAAAGGATTTTTTGGGGTATAATTGAAGATTAATGTCTGAAATTAAGTCTAAAAATGCCTTTAATGAGAACTTTTATGGGGCCACTATTTAGTAGCCCATGGTAATGAGTTACTAATTAGTAGTCCTTATTTAAGGGAAAAATTAAGTTCCAGTACATGTTTGGAAAATGTTTTGGCATAAAATTGCCAGATTTGTTTGATATGTGATCTCAGTGCATTTGGCATCTTTAATTTGAATTTTGTAGTCACAATTCCACAGTCCCAGATTAATAGCCCAACTTGAAAAATTCACAAAGATGGTGGTGGATCTAAGACAAAGGTGTGGTGGTGGCGTGGAGGATCAGTGGAGTTGTGGTGGTGGATCGTTGTGGCACAGTGGTGTGGTGGTGGAACTGAGACAAAGGTGTGGTGGTGGAGGTGTGCATAGGTGTGGTGGTGATGTGGCGGGATGGTGGAGAAGCTGGAGGTGTGGCGGCGGGATTTGCAGAGGTGTGGTGGAGACGCGGCGGGATCGGTGGAGAAGCTGGAGGTGTGGCGGAGGCGTGGTGGTGGAGTTGGAGATGCAGCTGGGCTGAAAGTGATGAAACTGCGTCATGTATTATGGGCTATGTCATCTGGGCTATAGTAATTTGGGCTAGCCCATGAGGCAATGGTGTACTCGATTATCATGTCCAACAAATCTGGCTATTTTTTGCAAATCTTTTGCCAAAAACTGTACTGGAAAACGAGGGACCTCTTATTTAAGCCTCAATCATGGGACCCATATTAAAATCTCCAATAATATGGAGAAATATGGTTATAGGAACCAACTTAAAAGTCTCAAATAAGCCCAGACCATTAGAGACACCATTTGGGAGAGACTTTATGTTAAAATCCCCTAAATGAGCCACAATCATAAGGACTGCTCTTAGTCACAAATCCTTTTCCTTTTCCTCTCTATTTCTCTCTTACTAGAACAACAAAAAAGTTACATAGTTTTTATAACATGAATAATTAAAAGAATAAAATAATAAAAATCAATCATTTTTCTAATATGTGTGAGAACACTTAAAACTAATTATAAAAAAATGGAGGTAGTATATTTTCCAATCTACATAATCCCTCAGACCTTCTTCAGCAGTTAATACTCAATTTGAACCTCAAATATGTCACATCAGCATTCCACTAAATTTCAACCCCAACACTCCAAGAGTTCATCCCCTTAATCCCCATTTTTCCTTTTCTTTCTTACTTTCTTTTTAAACTTTATTATTAATTTTATTTCCAATATTATCAATTAATTATTACACTTACATTATATCAATTTTAGGAATTACAATACTTTGAAAACAAATAAAAGAAAATAAAAAATAATAATAAAAGGAGCAACAAATAGTTTGATGCTCACCTCAAATGTTTAACGTGAGCATCAAATTTTTGCTCCTTATAAATCCTCCAGCAAAGCATTATGGGCATCAAAATCCAATTTGAGGCTTTGCTAGAGAAGGCATCAAAACGTGGTAAAAGGGATTTTGCACAAATTTTGAAAAGTCAAAATTTTGGAAAATGGTGGATTCTCCTCAACTAATGGGAAATTCATATTTTGAGTTAACCAGTTTGACCGGTCGGGCAGACCACTTGCCTTGTGGTTTTAAGATATTATGTTAAGATTTTATGTTTTTTGCATTGAAAGTTTCCGTTATGATTTTAAGAGATTGTGTTATTGTATTAATGTGTGTCATAATATATGTTTCAATTACACTTTTGACATCTTTTGTTAACTTTTTAAGAGATGATGTGATGCTTTTAAAGAGTTAAGTTACACTAGTTTTAAGCGACAATCTAAAATTATTCACAAATATCATTAAACCACCACTAAACAAGTCTAAGAATTTCAAAGATGTCAATAATACATCAATGAACAATTTTGAAATCAACTTTTTAAATCATTCACTCATTACAATATTGAAACATTCACTCATCCAAATGTTCGTTTTAATGAAAATGCAAACTAAATTGTTAAAAAAAAAAACTTTTTTCGATTATACTTGTTGGTGAAGGGACTAGGGAGCAGTCTATTGATGAACGTGTATTTTACACCTTCATTCGAGTCTTTTTCACCTATTTAGCTATCCTCTATGTTAATTTAGCTATATTTTAGTGCATTTTATTAGAATAGTGTCACGTTTCCCTTTTTTTTGCATCTTTCAGATTTTGGGTAAAAATGTGATTTTCCGGGCAATAATATTGAAGAGGTGGAAGATTTGATGTTTCGTAGCCATCCGTGGTGTATCTAGAAGGTTCCGGACGAGCTTTGAGGTCTAGGGGTCGAGTTTCAAGGCTTAAAGGTCACTATAAGGCAAAATTCGAGTCCAAAATGGAAATCAAGTCAAGAAAACGCGTCCACCGCCACTGGAGCTCCCGGGCGGTTCGCCCTGGATGTGGGGCGGTTTGCCCCACGCCAGGCGGTTCGCCCGGCGTCTGGGGCGGTTCGCCCGGCGTCTGGGGCGGTTCGCCCCACATCTTCCGCACTCCTATATATAGTTTCGCATGTTTCTACGTTTTTCATACCTTTTCACATTATTTTGAGAGACGAATTCTCCAGAGCCTGTTATGGGAATTCTTAGCATAGGAGACTCTTTTTCTTATCAATTTGGAGGATTAAGCATAGCAATTGGACCTCATTGTTTATCAATTCTTGCTTGTGAGTTAGCAATTCTTCGGAGATTGACAACTTTCGTTGGTAACATTGTATCTCACGATTTTTCTACTTTTATTTATTTCTTTCAACATATTTTCATTCAATCTTGCTTTGATTCTTGTTGATTGCAATTTATCTATGAGTAGCTAAATCTATCGTTGGTGATAGTATGTGATTTCTTAGCTAGGGTTCTTGATTATGCATGATTGGCTGTAACGCGATTCAGACTTGACTTATTGCTTTATTTTTTTGATCTATCTAAGCCCTCTATCTTCGTAGTGTTGAATTGAACGGAACACATTGGACAATTCATGATCTTAGATTTCTATGCAAACGTTCAAGTACTTCATGCATGATTATTAACCTGATGCTTTGAATGATCACACTATCGCTAACTTCCATTATTATTAATAAGAAAATCCGTGCTAAGTCGTTTGTTGAGTTTATAGTTTAAGATAAATTAGATAAAGCTAGTTATAGTCCTTAGAGATCGACACTCGAGGTTATTTTACTTTTACACTACGTGCCTTGGTTTTCGTTGTAGTTGTGAATTGCCTTTGGCTAAAAACAAATTTATTTGATTAATTGAGTCTGACAATCTCGCTTCATCAAATTGGCGCCGCTGTCGGGGACTATACTCCTTTTTTCTGTTTAGCTTATTTATATTTTCAGCATTCAAATCTCAGAGTTAGTAGTTTAATTAGTCTTTTTCGATTTTTTAGGTGAATTCCATAAATTTTCTTGATTTTTGAGACTTCTAACGAGACTAATTTTCAGTTTTGAGTTACTCCTGTTCCAGATTTCCAGGTATGACGACCTTAAAAGCTCGCTTGACACCTACATTCTTGCAAGTTAAGAAAGGGTCAGCTATATACTTGGAAGAAGAGTTATCAGGATATGAGGTAACGAGTTCTGTAGTGAGAAGTATACCAAGGTTCGAAGATGGAGTGGGGATGAATCCGTTAATTTTCATCAGATCCTATGAGGAAGAAATAGCAAAAGTTCCAGCAAAGGGGTTCACTGAGGACCAATTGTTCAGGAGATTATTTTCTTTCGCCCTCGGATATGAGCCAAGGCTTTGGATATCCAGGCTAGCACCGGGATCGCTGAAAACATGGAGCCAAGTAGTAGAGGAGTTCTTGACGCGATTTATGCCTTACCATGAGACAATTGCCTTACGAAATAGGATCGAACACTTCAAGTAAGGAGAGTATGAGCGGTTTTGTGACACCTACGAACGTTTTGAGTTGTATAAAGGTGAGTGCCCCCATCACCGTTTCGACGACGGGGAGCTGATTTGGTATTTTGTTGGTGGTCTACGTGATGTTGTTAGGCTTCAAGTGGATGGGATGTGTGGAGGATTGGAAGAATGTACAGTTGAAGAGGCAGAGAAGGTCTTTCAAAGGTACGCCAGTGGTTCTGCACAATCTGAGAGGCTAATGTCGAGTCAAGTCACCAATGGGAATCCAAATCGGGGTGAAACTAAAGGCTTATACGAAGGATATTCTGAAGACGAAGATATCAGTGAGGAGGATGAATGTTGGTCCCTTTAAACAACAAGAAAAGACTAGAGGTGGGTGGGGGGGGGGGGGGTGAATAGTCTTTTCAAAATTTCGTCGTTTAAAAACTTTCTCAGCAAGTGCTTATTACTTTTCAGTAATGAGTTTGCTGATACTTAACTTTCTCAGCAAGCGCAAGTTACTTCACAGTAACTAGGTTTGCTGATACTTAAAATCAGAGAGTGGAAGTCTTTGATACAATAAGTGCTCTTTCAGTAAATGAAGGTTTCATCAAGTGATGTGAGTGACTGTGTACAAATAGATATGATTTGCTGAAAACCAAGTACAGTAAGTAAATCACACAAACACTTTTATAGTGGTATCTGAGAGTGGCGTAATCTCTCAACTAATCCACTTTGTCCTTTCTAGGACTGAATCCACTGAGATAAGATTGAGGTTCCTTACAACTCCTATCTAGAGCGATTCAAACAGAAACCAAAGCACACTTGCTTCGTCTCCAACCTAATCTAGAGAACGCAACCTTGTTCTCCACCAAACTTGGTACTTTTAATCAGCAAAACTATGCTCGATTAAGTTCCCCCTGAATATCACGCCTGAAAGGGTGTATTTTCAGTTGGAGAGGTTTGGGATGAGATAAGTTAATTATAACTTATTCAGTTACAACAAGTAATCTAAGAAACAAAACTTTGAATACTTTGCAGTAAACAAGTTTGATTGTTTCTGGTGTCAAGACTTGTTCTTGTTCGAAAGAAAGAAAGAACACTTAACTAATTTCTTAGTCGTGTAAATTCTACTTCTTCACAAGTAGCTTTTTCAAGCTTTAAGTCTTGGAACGGATCAATGGCAGTAGAGAGTATTGAAGGGTATGTGAGTTTAAGCACAAGTGAGAGTATGATCACGTTGTTGACACACTTCAACCCTTTGCCGGATGACCTCTATTTATAGTGAAAATAAGGAGCCGTTTGAATTTCAAATTCTAAGGCTTTTGTTCCTTAAAATGTCACTATCTTACTTTTGTACTTTCAGCAGCGTCCTTGTTTGTCTTCTAGTCTTCATGTCCTTCGCGTGCATGCTTTGCATTTAATGCTCTTTTGAATAGAATTCAAACAGTAACATTGGAGCGCAAATGTAAGTACTTTCAGCAAGAGGTCACATATGTTTTATCAGCAAGTGGTCAGTCTCAGTTTCAGCAAGCACAACCTACTCTGTCATTCAGATTTTCACTTATGCAATGCTGTTGCTGAAGTTTCCACTTTCTGAGCAACATGTGCCTTTGTAGATACCAGTCTTCAGAAATCTTCTAGTCTTCAGTCTTCGAAATCTTCAAGATTCTGAGCGGTTCTAAATGCTTCAATAGTTTGTTTGTAAAAATAAAGTACATCATCAGCAAATGCTTCAATAGGTTGTATTTATTTTCAGAAAACAAGATACATCATAAGCGTTAAAACCAACCTATCTAGCACCTATTCTGAGTCTTCAGCAAACGTTCCTCTTTTACAATGTCCTTAAAGTTCTAAATTCCTATGGACCTTAAAAGTACTAGTTACTGGACTTTCCTTAATTTAGCATGGTTAATTGCTCATCAAAATTACAAGTTTTCTAACAAATTTCCTAACAAATTTCCCCCTTTTTGATGTTAGCAATCCATGGCTAAATTAATTGTTACCCTTTTAGAGGTTTCTGATGTTGAATAAATCAGTTGATTAATGCAAGCATACTTGAATAATTAAACAGTAAGCATAAGTACATTGCATACCAACGCACCTCAATGATATCCCGAAACCTCCTAGGGCAGCCTTTAATACGGAAAGAGTGCAAAACCTGAAGATCACTCTGAGAGTTGGACATCACTCCAAGAGCAAAAGAGTCCGCCTCCCCAACTAAACTCCAGATCGAAAGAAGAATAGCATGTTTGGAAATTACTATGTTCTCAAACAGAAACCGATTCCTGGCCGTCCACAAGGCCCAACAGGTGGTGATAAAAGTGAGCTTCCAAATCGACAGAACCTGCGGGCTAAAAGTGAAGCTCATAGCATATAACAAAAACTCACCAAAGCTAGAGCAACATCTAAAAGGCACCTGAAATAAATCAAAAATAGGCTGCCAAATCATAATAGCAAAAGAACAAGAAACCAAGAAATGATGGTGACAATCTAAATCAGCAAAGCAAAAGATACAAACGGAGGGGCCAATGAAACCACGAGTCTGGAGCTTCTCCCAAGTTGGAAGAGAGCCATGAACCGCTTTCCAAACCATAGTTGAACGCCTAGGAGGGATAAACGAAGACCAGATCCAAGAGCCCCACGTAGCTTTCGGATAATGCTCTCTAAAGAAATGATATGCAGCTTTTGAGGAAATCGCACCATCCAAAGTCTCAGTCCAAATGCATTTGTCAAAATCCATGGGTGCAAGATGGTAATCCAGAACATCCTGAGTAACTGCTGGGAAGGCAGCCCTAAACGAGTCAGAAATTAACCAACCCAATGGAGTCCAGTAATCACTTATTGTGAACTCAAAGTGCGATCGTAGGTGATCCGGAATACCTACACGGTCAGCAATAATGTAGCCTAGCCAGTTATCAAGCCAAAAACGAATGGTAGAACCTTGAGAAACCAACCACCGAGTGGAAGAAGCAAGATTAGGCAAACAATCTCGAAAACCGAACCAGATAGACGAAGTAACATAGGAGCGCAACTGGCTGCCCCGAAGAAATTTGTGACGAAAAACCTCCAAGTAAGGGATCTTAGCCACCCAGATATCCCACGTGAGCCTTGAGAGATAGCTTAAATTTGCTGCAAACAAAGAGCGTAATCCCAAACCGCCCTCCAGCTTGGGCGCACAACACTTCTTCCAAGAGACTGAAACAGTAGCTTTCTTAAGAATATTGCCCGTGAAAACAAAATTCCTTATGCTAGCTTCCATGCGTTTAAGTAAAGAGACCGGCCAGCGATATATCATCATGGAATGAACAAAGGCGCCCTGAATCACATATTGAACAAGGCAAACCCAACCAGCCATAGAGAGGGACGAACCTTTCCACTTGCTGAACTTTGAGATTATAGAGTCAGCAAGTGCCTGGAGATGCCGAACCCGAGGAGCTCCTCTGAACAAAGGGACGCCGAGATAAGTGAAAGGAAGGCTACCCTCCATAATTCCCAATAATCTACACATCCTTAAACGGCGTGCACGAGATATGTAGGTGCTAAAATAAGCCCGAGACTTCTGGGGATTGAAGACTTGGCCCGACCAAGCTGCATATTGTGTGAAAATTCGAAGGAGAGCTCGGCAATTAGCTTGTGTCGCCCTACAAAAAACAATTACATCATCTGCATATAAAAGATGAGAGGGAAAGGAAATATTTCGACCAAGAAAAAGACTAGAGAGCTCCCCTGAGTTGGCTGCCCTTGCAATCATCTTGCTCAAAACTTCTTCCGCCACACAAAAAAGCAAAGGGGATAAAAGGTCCCCTTGACGCACTTCTTGCGAACAACTAAAGTATCCCTCAGGAGCCCCGTTGATCAAAATAGAAAGCTTGGCAGAGTGAAGCAAATAATCAATCCAAGCGACAAAAGTTGGAGAGAAACCGAGAAGCGACAGAACTCGAAGAAGAAAAGACCAGCGAAGAGTGTCAAAAGCTTTCCGAATGTCAACTTTTAAATCAAGTTCCTGTTCGAGCAACTCTTATTGGTTTTTGATTATCCCCCAGGCCATGGTTGGGTTAAATGCAATACAGATGGGAGCTCTATGGGGGCGCCGGGTGACTCTACGGCAGCGGGAGTCTTTCGAGACTCGAGTGGTGTTGTTCTGGGGTGCTTTGTTCGTCACGTGGGCTGCCTTTTCGCATTTGAGGCCGAGTTAATTGCGTCTATGCATGCTATCTTGATTGCTTTCTCTCGTGGATGGCACCATTTATGGCTGGAATCTGACTCTAGCTATGCTGTCAATCTGCTCAGCACTCGTTCTTCGCAGGTTCCTTGGAAGTACAGAAATCAGTGGCTACAAATTCTGGAGTGTCTAAACGCTATGGAGTTCAAGGTCTCTCATATTTATAGGGAAGGCAATTCTGTTGCGGATGCTCTCTCCAATTTGGCGACGGATGGCTTTTGGGATACCGCTCCCGCTAGTGTTTGTAGTCTTGTATTTAGGGACATGTTTGGTCTTCCCTATTATAGGTTCCCGCAACATTAACGCTCAGGCACTCTTTTTCCCAGGCACGGGTTTTTCCCAATGGGTTTTTCCGTGATTGTGTTTTAACGAGGCCCGCGGTTGCAACCAAGCTACGTTCTCTAGTAGTTTGGGTTAGTTAGCATCTGTGAGTTTACGCTGTTCATTGCTTTTGTATACTCTTTGTACTCTTTTCCCGTTTAATATATTTGCACCATTCATTAAAAAAAAAAACCAATAAGAGTCAAAAGCTTCATTGCTGATAGTTATCTTTCAGAAGTTTACATGAAGTAGCAAAGATAACTAAACAAAATCGGCAAAAAAACTAACAAAAACTATTACAGAGAGTTAAGCTCTTCCAGAAGATTTTCTCAAAATCTCTCTTACACTCTTCTCAGCAAGTGTAGTAAATTCAACACAGTCCTTTTCGTAGTTCTCAAGAAGCCTACGGACTTGTAGTTGAAGAATTCTTGCATTTTTGCAGGCAGTATGATGATGCTTTTCAGCATTCATTTCCATGTAGTGAGTTACCCACAAATGCATGCCCCAATTGCTGGCATGGAGAAGCTGTGTATCTGAAATGCTTTTAGGATGAATCTTTCTTAGCCAGAGAAGATCTTCTTCTTGATCTTTAGCAGTGAGATAGAAATACTCATAAGGAATCAATCCAAGTCTCTTCTTTGTTTTCTTGGTTACTGGGTCAGAGTAATAAGCAATGCCAGGTGGTTTTATCAAATCTGGTTCTTGTCTATAAGTCTTACCAATTGCAGTTCTTCTTACTGAGACCTCAAAAGTCAACCATCTCCCAGCAATATTTCTTGGGAGGGATTCTTCCCTTTGTTTCCTTTTTACCTTGAGTTCAATCCATGTGAACATTTGGTTCAGTATGGCTGTAGGAAAGAACTCATTCACCAGCAAGTCTTCCAGCTTTAAGATCCAGCAACCATGAATGTTTCTGATCACATTCTGAGTGGTTTCATCATTGCTGGTCTTTGTATACTCGATGCCGGAGCCAATAGCAATGTTGGCCAGCCTCTTTTCTTCCTGTCTTTGCCTTCTTCTTCTTGACTTAGCATTGTCTTGATCTCTTGCTGAAGATCTTGAGTCAGAAGAGAAATGCTTTGATTGGCCAGACGGAGTTAAGGCTGTTAAAGGTCTAGCTCTTATGGCTTGAGCTATTGTCTGATTGTCATCATCATCATCTTCATTCAGATCTTGATGACTTTCAGTATGGCAATAATCTTGAGTTTCAGCAGCAGTTTTTCTCTTTTTAGGACTTGCTGAATTGAACTCAGATTCTGCTTGCCTTTTAGAACTTTGCTCTCTTTCAGCAAGAGGTTCTATGGGCAGTGGCTCATCAACAGTAGGAGGGGTTTGGGTTCTTTTTCTTGTACTTCTCTTTTTCCCCTTAGACATGGATTGCAACATCGGAGTGATGTGCAGAGAATAGAACTCATTGCATTTTTCAGCAAGAGTACTTAAGCTGTTGTACTTCATGATGATTTGTTGCTGATCAGAAGTCATTTTTGACAACTCCTTTTGAATACTCACCATGTTCTCTTCATGTCTTTTCTCTGTTGCAGCCTTATCATCCATGAAAGTCTGAGCCTTCACTAGAGAGGTCTTTGCTAGCATGAGTGCTTGACTTACATCTTCTTCATAGCTTTTGTGATAAAGACTGATGTCTTTCTGAGCTATCGTAAGAGTAGTAGTGCGTCTCAGCACTGTAGCCAATATTTTTCCAAAATCAAGCGGACTCTCAGCAAGCAATGCCTCATCTTCTGCTTTGCAGGCATCATGGACTTTCTTCAGTGCCAAAATTCTAGGAGTAAACTCCTCAACTCGTGGGAACGGAACTAGGTTTGGGGTCAAGGAATGAACTTTCAGTTCTGAAGCAAACTGATCATCCTTCATCAGCAATTCTCCTCTCAGATCATCATCTATGTCATTTATGTAGTCAGGAGGAGGAATTTGAACAACTTTGGGGTCTCTCTTGGACTGTTCATCCTCATTTGCTGATAAATCATCGTCATCCTCATATTCATCAAGGTCAGCAACCTTGGAACCTAAGTCAGCAGCTTCATTTCCTTTTGGTTGAGTGGTTGCTGATGGCAACACTTCATACTCAACAACTGGAGTTTCACCAGTAGTTAGTTTTAATTGAGTAGTTGCTGAGGGCAACGTTTGAGACTCAATTACTGGAGTTTCGCCAGTAGTTAGTTTTAATTGAGTAGTTGCTGAGGGCAACGTTTGAGACTCAATTACTGGAGTTTCACCAGTAGTTAGTTTTAATTGAGTAGTTGCTGAGGGCAACGTTTGAGACTCAATTACTGGAGTTTCGCCAGTAGTTAGTTTTAATTGAGTAGTTGCTGAGGGCAACGTTTGAGACTCAATTACTGGAGTTTCGCCAGTAGTAAGTGGAAGGGAGGGGACTTCCTTTGGTTTTACTCCTGAAGATTGACCAATTTCTAGATCCTGCGATGCCTTGCATGGATCAATAGACTGTTCTGTAGAGCGCGTTGGTAATCTTCATCCAATTCATCTTCATCATCAAGGTTTGCATCAGTCACCTTGGCATCAAAAAGTTGGCTTTTGCCATGTTTCAAGGCAGCTCGCTTTCTGGCATATTCTTCTTCAGTATCAGCACCTTGTACAGGTGCTTGATTTTCAGCATCAGTAGGAGCAGGTTGAGATTCATGCTGAGGTTGTGGTTGATGAGCTTGCTGATTGTCTTGTGGTTCAGTTTCAGCAACTGTCATTTTTAAACCAACAACATCAGGACTTGGACCTTGATTGTCATCGTCGTCATCTTTCTTGTCCTTTGAATCTTTCCCTTCATCATCACTGGGATCAGTTGGAATATTTTCATCTTCTTCCTCTTCATCATCATCAGTCAGAATTACTAGCTCGAGATGCTTGTACAAAGCAACACTCGTTACTTTCTCTTCCTCATTTATTTTGTGGGGATCAACCACCACGGGTACAAATGAACCCTTGAGCATCACAGCTTGTTCAGCTGGAGAGGCACTCTTGAATTTTTCCTTCATATTCTCTCTGATTTGAGCAATCAGATTTGAGCTCATTTTCTGAGAATATGACATTTCTTCAGGAAGTATAGAGTGAACGAATGTCTCGAGCTTCAGTAGAGAAGATCTCTTTTTCTCATTAGATAGATGAAGATGGATATCAGAAAAATCCATTCGTCTGTACCTTTGCCAGTTGCTGACGGACTTAGCAACTCTTGACAAAGTTGTTCTTTTGAAGTTCAAGTACAGTTCCTCAGAACTTACTTGTTGATCTTCAGTGATGTGCACCACTTCAGTGGTCTCCTTTAGAGCCTGAAAAAGAATGATATTTAGATCAGGATAGGTTTGGATAATTGCTTTAGAGTTCAAAGATGAAACATGAATTACCTGCTGAGATTCAGCAAGCTCATGTTGTACAATTTCCATCCCTTGAGGAGCTTGAGTAGCATCCTCCATTTGTTCATCCTGAAATAAATTTGAGTTAGATACAAGTACTAAGCTGTCAAACTTAGTTTTATTACCAAAAACATTAACTACCTGCTGAGCAGGGAGTGTTGATTCTGATGCAGAGGCTTCAACAACCATCTGACTTGCATCTTGAGAAGTCTGTAGAGATAACATAATATTAGCAAAAGAATAAGTTTCAGAATTTGAAGTTTTACTGATGGTTGAATTATCTACCTGCTGAAGAAGGACAGGTTGTGGCTCAGTCCTTTCAGCATTAACAGTTTCTTCATTTTCTGGGACTGTTTCTTCAACAGACTTCTTGGCTTGCTCTGTTTGAGAAAGCTTCGCGGTTTCAGCAATCTCCCTTGTCTCTGAAATGACAAGTTGAGCAGAGGCATCTTGACCTTTAAGCTCACTGCTTGTCATGAAGACATCAATGGATTTGTTGGATGATTCTTCAATCTCCAACTCCATTTGTTGGCTTATCGCTTCCAGTACAAGCTGGACTTTGTCAATTGATGTCTTTGGTGAACTTGGGCCAGTATTCTCAGCATCACGAGATGCGTCGTTGAATAGTGCTTCTTGTGTTTCAGCAACTTCTGGAATTTGAACCATTGCTGTCTCAGCAACTGGTTCTTCAGCAACTTGATGAGTTGCTTGTTCAGCAACCATCTTTTCAGCAGCATCAGCAAGTGCCGCAATTTGCAGATCAGCAGCAATATCACTTGCTGGTTCCAGAGTTTGATCATCTAGATTATCTACGATGTAGATATCTGGGACTTGGGCAGGAATTTTATTTCCACTGCCTTGTGGTCTGTTCTCAGTAGAGGGATCAACGTTGAGTCGATCATTGAAGGCTTCCGCAAACACTTCAATGTTGCTGACATAGGCTTCAGTAACTACCTTGTCAACATCTACTGGAACTTGCGTTTCAGCAATTGTCTGGGAATTGTCTGAGAGGTCATGGATAATAGGAACTGACTTGCGAGCCAGTGTTTTCTTCCTTGAGTTACTTGTCCTTTTCCTCTTTGGTACAGGGTTTGCTGATGACGCTGCAGTCTGAGTGTCATCATCAGCTTTCCTCTTTTTCTTGTTAGATTTCTTCAGTTTCCCAGAAGCGTCAGTAGTTGCATCTTCAGCAACGGCTGTTGTACACGTACCTTGTTGATCATCATCTACAACAGTTTCATCTTTGTCACCATCATCTACAACAGTTTCATCTCTAAGTTGCTGAGTGGTGACATCTGCAGCTGTTGTATACCTTTCTTGCTGGCTTGTGCTGACAACATTTGCAGCTGTTGTCTTCTTTGATTTTTCGAGTTTCTTGCCAGGAGTCTTAGGTACATTCTGCTTGTAGAAGGATCTTCCCACATTGCATACAAATTTCTTGATTGGCAATGGGTTTCTCAGCTGAATCCTGAAATGTTCAAGGATATAGCATATCTTTATTCCATACATAACTGGAAAGGAAGGTGAGACCTTGTTGTCTTCTACCTTTACCTTGAACTTAGTGACACAATCTGTTCAAAATAGAAAATAGAAAATCTAACAAATAGAAAATCCCTAAATTTGAAATTTAGGGTTCTAAGGATGATACATCAGGTATGCAAATCTAACAAATTAGGATAAAATCTGTTCGGATAGGATGATAGATCATGTAGTAGGCTTCGAATTAAGCTAAAGAACACTCAATTTGGTCAAGAAATGAAGAAGTTATGAAGATTTAGATGTGAAATCGCACTTTTCGGATTTTTTGGGAGTATGGATGAAGAAGAATGAAGAAAATAAGGTTTTGGGGTTGAAATCCGCATTTTTTAAGATCTGGGACCGTGGGACGGTTCGCCCCACGTGCGGGGCGGTTCGCCCCACCACGGGGCGGTTCGCCCTGTGCTCCCTAATGCGGGGAGACGGGTGCCGATGTCAGAAAATGCGGTTTAAATCCCGAAACTGATTTTTTTCAAAAAACCACTTGAAAAATCTCACTCAAACATAAGCATATACGACACAAATATGAACAAATTCGCAAACGAGAAGCAAATAGTTCAAGAATGAATGCATATAGAAAAGCAGTAAAGAAAGCGATAAAAATTCCGGGTTGCCTCCCGGATAGCGTCATTGTTTAAAGTCTTTGACTCGACTCCTGTCTGCGCCTATCTCTTCTTTTTGCGGGTACTAAGCTTCCTTTTCATTGATCTCCTTTTCATGCCACGAACCTGTGAATAAGAAAGAATATAGGCTGCAAGACCACAGTAGTGAGTAGTAATATCAGGCGGTTCAGGTGGATCAGGTATGGCTTGCAATACGTGTTGCTTGCCATTCACTTCGATGGTGCAGGTTCTTTTGTAGATATCCATCACGGAGCGTAGTTTGGTTAAGAATGTTTGCCCTAAGAGTATGACATCCCCCGTTCCCGGTGCAGATGCCGGCATAACTACAAAATTGGTGTATATAGATGCTTCACCAATCTTGACCAACACATTTTTCACAACGCCCTCAGGTCTCATAAAGGATCCATCCGCCAGTTGCACAATAGCCCTTTGCTCAGATAGTTTTCCAATATTGCTTTTTTCAAACACATTCAAAGGAATTATGTTTGAGTAGGATCCCGTGTCTAGTGTGGCACGGACGTCTTCAAGCTCACCAATCCCTACCTTTACATCGAAACTTTTAGGGAGTGGTTCGGGATCCTCTTGTTCCTCATCACTTGTGTTAGAACCAAGGCCCTTCTCTTCTTCCTCAGCCTGTAGAAGTTCTTCCTTCATGCAACACTTGCACCTAACAACCTTTCTGATGGTGGTTTCGTCAGGTACATCATCAGCCAATGTAATGGCATTTGATTTCACAATGCTGCTAGGCAGTTTGCCTTGTTCCCTACTTGCTCTTCGGTCGATCAACTCTTGCATCTTTTGATGTGCAAGCCTAGTGCTCTCTTCCAACCTATCGAGCCTTGCCCTAGTCTTCTCAGAATCTTCTTCATACCGTTTGAGAAAACTTTGTGTGTGATCGACCATCTTCTGCAAGTTCTCCATCAGTTGAGCCGACTTCGACTTCGGTGGCTCTTTCGGAGCGGGGTTTTCGCAGTGATCATTACAATAGTTCAGCCTACTACGGTCTTGGTTAGGTCCATAAGTTTGGTTAGTCGGTGCATATCCTTGATTGTTACGGTATCCTCTTCTCCAAAATCCACCTCGAGGATTCCTACCGTCTTGTCCGTAGCTAACTTCCTGAGTACCAAACTCCATAGCAAAGGCTTCTTCTTCTCCTCCTCGAGCCCAGTTGCCATCATCGTATGCCAGCTCCGATCTACACATATGAGCCCCATGCTAGAAGAGAGCTCAGCCATGACTTGGCTCTGTCGCCAAGTCCCATAGCAAAAACCTTCATTCTCAACTCGTCCGTTGTTATGTCAGCTCCGAGTAGTGGGAGTTGGTTGACGAAATCATCGATATCGTGCAAGTACCCCATCACATCTTCCCTTGATAAGCCATAGAACCTCGGAAGTTGTTGGAATGCGTGGTTCTTGATCTCCAGATCTCGGGTTGTAGACGAAAGAACTATCGCCGGTCCCCTCATACGATCTTTGGTGGGTTGTACCCATGCCTTCAGTGGTCTAGCTTCTGCCATTCCGTCGATTTCCTTGAATAGACTAATTAGAGATTCAGAGAAATTGGTTTCCTCTATTTCCTCTAGTGCGCGCCTTTTAAGTAGTCGCCTTCTTTGGTGGTAGACTCTGTCGATCTCAGCAATTGAATTAGCAAGCGGTGTTCCTGCAGAACGTGTATGCGGCATACACTATCTGTGACAGACTAGGAAAGGTGATTAGAGAGAGATTTAAAAAGGAAAACTAAAACTAAAAGAATTAGGAATCTAAAGCTGTAAATATAAACAAATTTAACAGAAAAAAGGAGTATAGTCCCCGGCAACGGTGCCAATTTGATGAACGTGTCAGATTCAGTCAAATAAATTTGTAATTAGCCAAAGGCAATCCACAACTACAACGAAAACCGTAGTGCAGCAGTAGAATGACTCGAGTGTCGTTCTCTCAGGACTATACTAGCTTTATCAAATCTAATTAGGGATATAAAACAACAGATAGAAAGCAAAAGGGGGTTTCAAGCAGATAATGGAGATTGGTGATAGTATGGTCCTTCTTAACATAATGGGTCGATAATCATGCATAAATTCCTCGGTCTTGCATAGAGATCTTTGAATCAATCTAGTGTCCTGTTGCAAGTATTAAGCACTACGAAGATAATTTGTACGAAAAAGATAGTTTGCTTTTTGACCGGAGGTACAGTAGATTCAGGCTAAAATTTGCAGAGAAAGGAAATGTGAGTTAAAGAATTTTGTCATTTCTCTAACTCCTTCTTTATATAGTGTCTCTGATGTGTGAGAAACTCAATCGATTTGAGCTCTCAACAAGGGTAAAACAGAGAAACACAGGCGTTAGTGGAGCCTTTGCATTGAATGCGTAGTGGCCCACTAACTAAAACCGTCAGAGCATTCTCTCTCTTTGTTTTATTAACCGTTAGATCAATAACTCCTTTTAATCAATGGCCACGATTGTATTTCATGTCATGATTATTACGAGTTTATCTGTGCCCGATTAACGTCACAAATTGATTTTACCGAGTTTTAAGGGATTAGATTGCTTGCTGAAATAGACAAGAATCTTTCCAGCGAGTTTGCATTAATAGCCTAGATACTTGCTGAAAGTTCCCCCTTACTTAGATATCTCATATTTTCTTAAGTTTAAAAGATATTTCTGAGTTCCCGTATTAGTAAATTCTTTTGTACTTGAGATATCCTTTGGTAAAATCTGACAAATGAGTTTTGCTCTTTTTCTGAGTTCCCGTCTCAGAATATTCCCTTGATACTTGAATACCTGTTTCAGTATCTTTGATTGTCTGAATGCCTGTTTCAGCAATCCTTAAGGCTTTTCTCTTACTGAGTGCCTGTCTCAGCAAGTGATCAAGTTTCCTAACAAATACCCGTTTTGAAGGAATTACTTGCTGAATGCCTGTTTCAGCAAACATGTAGTGACCTATCATTTCTTAGAAGAAATTAGTAGACGGAGCTTTTAAGTAAGAATACTTTGGCTTGCTGAATACCTGTTTCAGCATTCTGCCAAATGTATCCTTTATTGAGGTAGTTCAATCAATCCAAGGTTATACCTAAGCATTGCGAACCTATTATCTGGTAGGGGCTTGGTAAAGATGTCAGCAAGCTGATCATCAGTTCCTACTTTCACAACCTCAATATCTCCTTTTTCCACATGATCTCTAATGAAATGATGTCTAATATCAATGTGCTTAGTCCCAGAGTGAAACTTAGGATTTTGCGTGATAGCAATAACACTTGTATTATCACAAAAGATTGGTGTTTTCTTTGCAGAAATACCATAATCTCTTAATTGTTGCTGAATCCATAGGATTTGAGCTGTGCAACAACCAGCTGCAATGTATTCAGATTCAGTGGATGAATTGGCAACACAGGTTTGGCTCTTGCTGAACCATGATATTAATCTAGTACCCAAAATTTGACAAGTTCCAGAGGTACTTTTTCTATCAAGAGTTGATCCTCCATGATTAGCATCAGAATAACCAACCAATTCTAGTCCAGAATCTTTAGGATACCATAATCCAACATTGACTGTACCTTTGACATATTTCAGTATCTTGATTGCGTTTTTGTAGTGTGATTCTCTTGGATCAGATTGGAATCTTGCACACACACAAACAACATACTGAATGTCAGGTCTACTTGCTGTTAAGTACAACAAGGAACCAATGAGCTTCACATACTTGTGTTCTTCAACACTTTTATCTTCTTTAGTATAGCCCAATTTGGTACCAACACTCATAGGGATCTTTTCAGGTTTCTCTTCCTCTTTGATCCTAAACTTTATGAGCATTTCTTTTGCATACTTTGCTTGATTTATGAATATTCCATCTTTGAGTTGCTTGACTTGCAATCCTAGGAAATAATTCAATTTTCCCATCATACTCATTTCAAACTTGTTTGTCATGAGTTTGGCAAAATCATCACAAAGTTGCTTGTCCTTAGATCCAAAAATTATGTCATCCACATAAATTTGAACTAAGAGTATTTTACCATCATGGTTCATGGTAAATAAGGTTTTGTCAACTTCACCTTTCTTGAAACCATTTTCCAGCAAGAACTTAGCCAAGGTATCATACCATGCTCTTGGTGCTTGCTTTAGACCATATACAGCTTTCTGAAGCTTGTATACCATCTTGATTTCTGAGGGAAGTTCAAAGCCAGGGGGTTGTTCTAAGTAGACTTCTTCAGCAAGTTCACCATTCAAGAATGCACTTTTAACATCCATTTGGTAAACATGAAGTCATTGTGAGCAGCAAAGGCCAAGAAAAGCCTAATTGCATCCAATCTTGCAACTGGTGCATAAGACTCATCATAGTCCAATCCTTCAGTCTGACAGTAACCTTGAGCAACTAAACGTGCTTTATTTCTTGTTACTTCACCAGACTCACTCAGGTTGTTTCTGAACACCCACTTTGTACCAATAGCTTTCTTTCCTTTAGCAAGTGGTACAAGTTTCCAGGCTTTGTTTCTTTCGAATTGATCCAGTTCTTCTTGCATTGCCTTTATCCATTAGGTTCAATTTCTGAAACAAAGCAAGAGAACAATGATTCTACTTCTACGACAGTTGCTTCTTCAGCAAGTCCATGAGTAGCTTTGGATCTAGTCACTTGGCGTTTATTAATATCACCAATCATATTTGTAGAGGGATGATCTCTAATCCATTTATTAACAGGTTTTCTGCTTGTTGGATCTGGATATGTTTGCTCATCAGCATGTGACTCTTCAGTATGTACTTGTTCAATACTACTGGGATTTTGTGTCTCTGCTGAGATTGGTTCATCAGCAACTGCTTGTTCAGCATTGCTTGATTGTGGTAGTTCATCAGCAGGCACTGGAGGTTGCGTAGTTTCAACAACTTCCGGAGCAACTGCGTCTTTTGCTGGAAATTCTTTGTCGTGAACTATATTTATCTTGTCATGACTTGGGAGAGGAGAGTCATTGTCAGAATCATCATTTAGTTATATTGACTTGATTTGCCTAACATTAGATTCAATTGTTTGCACATGTATGATTAACTTTTTCATACATTGTGATATTTCTTCTTCAGCAGGCACTCCTTGTGTATTTTCATAGAATACAACATGCACTGATTCTTCGATCTTTTGTGCCTTTTTGTTGTAAACTCTATAAGCTTTACTATACAAGGAGTAACCGAGAAATATCACTTCGTCTGCCTTTGGTTGAAATGATCTTAGGTATTCTCTACCATTATTAAGAACGAAACACTTGCAACCAAATACTCTTAGATGAGTGATATTAGGAGGTCTTCCAACAATTCATAAGGAGTTTTGTTGTATTCCTTAGTAATCAAACATATGTTTTGAGTGTAACAGGCGGTATTAATCGCTTCAACCAGTAAGCCTCACTTATTTCAGTGTCAGCAAGCATTGTTCTTGCGGCTTCTTTCAGGGTACGATTCTTCCGTTCAGAAACACTGTTTTGCTGTGGTGTTCTTACTGAGGATAACTGATGTTGTATACCTTTTGAGGTACAATATTCAGTTATGTACTGGTTTACAAACTCAGTACCATGTCTGTCCTTATGACTTTTACCTTGTCATTTTTCATGACTTCAAGCTTATTCAGCAAGTTAGGTATTTCAGTCCTGGTTTCAGATTTGTGCTTGATGAATACTACCCAAGTGAATCTTGAATAGTCATCCACCACGACCAGACCATACTTCTTACCAGCATAGCTTGTTGAAGAAGATTCAAACAAGTCCATGTGCAAGAGTTGTAAAGGTTTTGTAGTTGACGGTACTGCCTTGTTCTTGAAGGAGGATTTGGTTTGCTTTCCTTGCTGACATGCATTGCAAACACCATCCTTCTTAAAAGTAACCTTAGGTAATCCAACTACAAGTGCCTTTTTAGACAGCTTATTCAGCGTCTTGAAGTTTAGATGACTTGTTCGTTTATGCCATAACCATGCTTTTTCAGCAAGGCAATCGTGATCTGAGACAAGGCATTTTTCAACGATTGCTGAAGACCAATCTACGGTGTACAAGCCTCCTGATCTTCTTGCAATCATAATTACCTTTTTAGTCTCGAAATCTATAAGTTTACATTCATCACTTTTGATTTTGATGAAGTATCCTTTGTCAGCAAACTGACTCATGCTGAAAAGGTTAAACTTAAGATTTTTGACATAAAGAACTCCAGTAATGGTTATGCATCCTAACTTCACGTCACCATAGCCTTTTGTAGAACCAGAGCCTCCACCAGCAAACCTTATTGTTGGACCTTTAGACCACCGTCTATAGTTTATAAGGTTATTCTTGTTGCCCGTCATGTGCTTTCCACAACCACTATCAAAGTGCCAGATTGCATCGTTTGTCTCCGTGGCTGAAGTCTGCACAATCAAGAGCAAACAAGTTAATTATCCAATAATGGATGTCCATTAACATGTTCAAGAATGCGTCAAGTGGAAACCCAAGTCTTAAGTTTTTCAACTTTGACTTGTTTTCTACTTGCTGAGGAACTAGGAGGTTTTGAGCTGAAAGAGTTTTGATTCGTGCTGATCAAGTCCACTTTCTGATGTGGTGTCTTGCTCGGTTGACCTTTTTGCTGAACATACTTTTTAGTAAGTTCTTTTCTAGCAAGGTTCCTTCTAGCCCTAGCATTAAGAGTCCTTTCAGAACTCTTAGGCTTGATTTTCTTCATTTCTTTGAAGTATCTTTGCTGACTTTGCTTATACTCGTGAAAAAGTTGACTTTGCTTGCTTTTGAAACCGAGTCCACTTTTCGGAGAATGCTGAGCTTTTGTGTCAGCAAACTTACTTGATTCAGGTTTGTCAGCAAAGGTCTTCTGATTACTTTTAGTAATCTTGCCTTTTGACTTAACAATTTGCTTTTCAGAAACTTGTTTAGCGGAATGCTTCACAACATCCTTTTTCTTTACAGTTTGCTTCTCAACAACCTGTTTTCCTTTTAAAGTCTTGTTACTTTGAGTAGCAACAGCGGGCTTTATGGTCGTAGGTACTTGATTGCATGTTTCAGCAACCTTAGATTGACCAAACTGATAGAGTTCTGGTAGACCACTATCAGTAGCACGTACAAAGGAAATCGGTGATTTATCTTTACTCAAGATTTCTACGTCATCACCTTCATACGTTGCACGTAAACCTTCTTTCTGAGATGGATCTCTCAAATAAGAGTTTAGTTCAGTCATCGTATTACTTGCGTCAACATAAGATTTGAAATTGATTTTCATCTTTTTCATTTCTTGGATTTCAGCAAGTAACTTTAGAATTGAGGACAAATATTCTTCCAATTCTAATGCCATTTGAGAATTCTTCTTTGTAGCTTCAGCAATCAACTTCTTAAGACGCCTTATTTCATCATCCTTTTCTTCTGTCTCTTCCTTCAGCAAGACATACTTTTCAGTAGTCTGCTTGGTCAGAGTTTCAACAATCTGTAGTTTCTCTTGCTGTCTGCTCAGAGTTTTCTCAAATCTTTCGATTTCTCCTTGAATCTTATCAAGGTCAATCTCGTCTTCACTTTCTTAGTCTGAGTCAGAGGTAGGATTATTTACCTGACCGGCCATGAGGCAGAACTCATAATTTGACACATCTGGATAAGCTTCCATAGCTATTCCACAAACTTCTTTGCCAATCTCCACATCTAGAGTGGCTTCTTCATCGTCAGTGTCTGAGCTTTCATCCTCACTGTCTTCGGAGCTAGTATCAATGCATAATGCATCGATTTTTGCTTGAAGCTTCTTCTTTTCTTCAACAATAAAAGCTCTTTTGAACTTCTTCTTCTTTTCAGCAGATTTGCCTTTCAGCAAAGGGCAATTTGCTTTGAAGTGTCCAGGCTTTTTGCAGTAAAAGCAGAGATCATTTCCAACTGCTGGTTCTTCTGATGAAGTTGCTTGCTGAGCTTGCTTGTTCAGAGAGCTAGTCTCATTCTTGTACTTATGGTAGTTGTTACCAAGATGCTTTTTCAGCTTCTCTTTTGCTTTTCGCCTTTCAAGTTCCTTGCTGATGAATTTCTTCATGTTTTTGACAACCAAAGAGTTATCATCAGTAGGCTCTTTATCATTCTTCTTTTCAGAAGATGACGGCTTTGCAGGAAGAGCAATGTTTTGCGATTTTTCAGCAAACACATTTTCTCTTTGCTTTGTCTCATAGTTGACAGTAGCAAGATGAGAGAACAAATCTGTTGGTGTAATATCTGGCATTCCATGATTGTAATAGAAATTCTGAGTGTGGATCCATTCTTGATTCAGACTTCTGATGATGGTTTTCACCTTCTCAGAATCTGAGTAAAGATTTCCAACACCCAAGGCTGCCATTTCACTAACAAGAGTTGTGAATCTGAAATCCAAGTATTCCAGTGACTCG
Source organism: Plantago ovata (assembly GCA_028274465.1). Taxonomy (NCBI): domain Eukaryota; kingdom Viridiplantae; phylum Streptophyta; class Magnoliopsida; order Lamiales; family Plantaginaceae; genus Plantago; species Plantago ovata. The sequence goes on along the minus strand of CM051457.1, from coordinate 89,198,927 downwards.
TTTGTACCTTGTTTAAAGTTTTGGAACTTTAATTTCAGTACTTCAAGTTTGTTTTCCTTGGTTTTGTCAGATCCAGCACAAAGATCTTGAACCATTTTCCAAGCTTCCTTAGCAGTTTTAGCACCCCACAGTTTGCACTGTATGGTATCCGGAGTTGATCGAATGATGATGTTTCTTGCTTGGCCATCAAGACGGAATCTCTTGGCTTCGTCAGAAGTCCATTCCTCTCTTGGTTTTGGCACAACGGTATCAACCGGTTCGCCTAAGATAGTTTCCTTTCCAGCTTCAGTGGTCTTGTGAGGGAAACTCCTTTCAACCTTAGTGATCTTGATAGGTCCATCATTAATGACAGTGACCATCTCATCACTAATGGCCTCAAGATGTAGCATCATGTTGTTTCGCCATTTTTCGTAGTTTTCCAGCTTCAGCAAGGGAGCATCTCCTAAAGACATCCTGTCAGCAAAGCACTACCAAACTGATCAAGTGAGAGTGATTTACGGAAAGCACCTAAGGGGATCTAGGTTCAGTGCTGAAGGTTAAAGAACCTCCAGCTCTGATACCACTTGTTGGTCCCTTTAAACAACAAGAAAAGACTAGAGGGGGGGTGAATAGTCTTTTCAAAATTTCGTCGTTTAAAAACTGTCTCAGCAAGTGCTTATTACTTTTCAGTAATGAGTTTGCTGATACTTTACTTTCTCAGCAAGCGCAAGTTACTTCACAGTAACTAGGTTTGCTGATACTTAAAATCAGAGAACGGAAGTCTTTGATACAATAAGTGCTCTTTCAGTAAATGAAGGTTTCATCAAGTGATGTGAGTAACTGTGTACAGATAGATATGATTTGCTGAAAACCAAGTACAGTAAGTAAATCACACAAACACTTTTATAGTGGTATCTGAGAGTGGCGTAATCTCTCAACTAATCCACTTTGTCCTTTCTAGGACTGAATCCACTGAGATAAGATTGAGGTTCCTTACAACTCCTATCTAGAGCGATTCAAACAGAAACCAAAGCACACTTGCTTCGTCTCCAACCTAATCTAGAGAACGCAACCTTGTTCTCCACCAAACTTGGTACTTTTAATCAGCAAAACTATGCTCGATTAAGTTCCCCCTGAATATCACGCCTGAAAGGGTGTATTTTCAGTTGGAGAGGTTTGGGATGAGATAAGTTAATTATAACTTATTCAGTTACAACAAGTAATCTAAGAAACAAAACTTTGAATACTTTGCAGTAAACAAGTTTGATTGTTTCTGGTGTCAAGACTTGTTCTTGTTCGAAAGAAAGAAAGAACACTTAACTAATTTCTTAGTCGTGTAAATTCTACTTCTTCACAAGTAGCTTTTTCAAGCTTTAAGTTTTGGAATGGATCAATGGCAGTAGAGAGTATTGAAGGGTATGTGAGTTTAAGCACAAGTGAGAGTATGATCACGTTGTTGACATACTTCAACTCTTTGCCGGATGACCTCTATTAATAGTGAAAATAAGGAGCTGTTTGAATTTCAAATTCTAAGGCTTTTGTTCCTTAAAATGTCACTATCTTGCTTTTGTACTTTCAGCAGCGTCCTTGTTTGTCTTCTAGTCTTCATGTCCTTCGCGTGCATGATTTGCATTTAATGCACTTTTGAATAGAATTCAAACAGTAACATTGGAGCGCAAATGTAAGTACTTTCAGCAAGAGGTCACATATGTTTTATCAGCAAGTGGTCAGTGATGAACGTGTCAGATTCAGTCAAATAAATTTGTAATAGCCAAAGGCAATCCACAACTACAACGAAAACCGTAGTGTAGTAGTAGAATGACTCGAGTGTCGTTCTCTCAGGACTATACTAGCTTTATCAAATCTAATTAAGAATATAAAACAGCAAATAGAAAGCAATAGGGGGTTTTCAAGCAGATAATGGAGGTTTGTGATAGTATGGTCCTTCTTAACATAATGGGACGATAATCATGCATAAATTCCTCGGTCTTGCATAGAGATCTTTGAATCAATCTTGTGTCCTGTTGTAAGTATTAAGCACTACGAAGATAATAAGGGTCTGACTTGTCAACAACTAACGTCCTAATGTGTTCCGTAATTATTCAACACTACGAAGATAATTGGTCTGATTGGTCGACAAGTGTCCAAGTGTGCATAATGATCAATACAACATACGAGAATTTTGGTTTCAACTGATCAACGAAATAAAGCAATGACACGGAGTATAATGCGCGATATAGCCATTAGCATGATTATATTCCCTCGCTAAAAATTCACATACTACCACCAACGATAAATTTAGCTACTCATAATAGGCATGCAATCAATAGCAATCATAGAAGAAAACATATTGAAAGAAGAATAAAATAAGTAGATAAAAACTGTAAGATACAAAGTTACCGAAGGTTGTCAATCTCCGGATGATTGCGATCCTACGCGCTCCAATCTGCTATGAAAAAGTATCCCCTAAGCTATGGAACTCCCGGGACAGGCCCCGGGAAGTTCCTACCTAAAACTATAGAGAGAGGTGAGAAAGTAGGCTTCGAAAGATATGATTTTCGGAGAAAAACTTGAGCTCTATATATAGGCCCCGAATTTCTTCTGGGGCGGTTCGCCCGATGATGTGGCGGTTCGCCCCCCAATATTTCGCTGAATTTCCGCGTTTTTCGACGCGGATTTGGATTTCTTCACCTTTTCGGACTCGGTTTATGACTTCTAGTAGCCTTCTAACCTCCAGATTCGGCCCCTAGACTCCAAATCCTATCCGGAAACCTTCAGATACTCCAAATAGGCTTCTGGAACACCAATTCCTTGTAGACTTCAATATAATTGCCCCGTAATCTCCGAATTTCAACCAAAACCTGTAAAATGAAATCTAAAGGGAAACGTGACACTATTCTAATAAAATGTACTAAAATATAGCTAAATTAACATAGAGGATAGCTAAATTAGGTGAAAAAGACTCGAATGAAAGTGTAAAATACACATTCATCAAACTCCCCAAACCGAACCTTTGCTTGTCCTCAAGCAACTAAGCTAGACTCTAATACAAAAAACATGCAAGACTCAAAGTGGAGTTTCATGCCAAATAAAATGAACTGATCTACTGAATCTACCAAATAACATATGAACAAGAACCATATAAATCAAAGCATGAATATAGGTTGAAGAATACCTCGATTGACTTATACACATCCACATAAGCACTTATGTCAAGACAAGATAGTCTCTCGTAACATTCTCTACCTGGACCTAGTCAGTGACGACGTAATGATGCATGCTAAGATACGAATGGTTGCTCCGTGCCTATGAAACTGAGGGCTTACTGCTGTTCCACCATGTCAAGACTTTAAAAGAGGTCGAACCAGTACTGGCTCTCATCAAACGAAGGAGGGTTCCCTATAAAAGATAACTCTCCCCTATTCTACCCTTCTCTCAAGTAAAGTCTTAAGCTATTCACCACTTCCTGAATGGCAGGACGAGGGTGGTCTAGAACAGATGACACTCAAGACAAAAAAGATAAAAAAATAGAAAAACACAATTACGAACAATACGAAAAATGGAAAAGACTCAAACTTTGCTAAACTGCTATTTGGCTTTATTTTTAGGACCCTTCTTTGCTTTTTTGGGGTCTTCTCTTTTTTTTTTCTTTTTTTTTTCTTTCCAGATTCTTTTTTCATTTTCTTTTTCTCTTTTTTTCTGGAATTTTTTTTCTTTCTTTTTTTTTAATTTTTTGAGTCGGCAGTAGCATAACAAAAAAAGAAACAAAATGACTCACACGACTTCCCCAAACCTATTCGAAAGAATAGGTTGGAGTACAAAATTCACGGAAAAAGGAAAATAAACTCATGATACGAAAATGAAAAACAGAAACAAGTCTATGATGGTGTAACCCCCTCCCCAAACCTATTCGGAAGAATAGGTTATAAACAAAGGATCACACAACCTCACACTACCTCCTTCCTAGGCATTTAGCAATCTCAAAGCATGGTGAAGACTTGTTGCCTCTTAGGTACATTATTACTCGGGAAAACAACCATAAGACCCTAACATGCATCATCCTATTATAAAGGCCTTCGTGAACCGCAGTAGAGAAAACACCACTAAGTGATGTCGAGACTACCATGCTTAACTAAGTGTAATACATGAATGTGACAAGCCAAGCGAGAAAAACCTCAAACAAATTCATAGAAATGAAGCATACGATTAATGGCATAGCTAATTGATCTACCCAATAAAAAAGTTCAAAAAATTCGGCAATAAACTCCATATAAAACATGCAAAACTATCCTAGGAAGAATGCAACCTAAAAAATCTAACAAAGCAGTAAACGTGCAGATGCAAAATGCAGACGGATAAAACATGTGAGGTACTATACTCAACCTACCAATGTCAAGCTCCAAACTAACAACATCGGATCACTTAAATCCCATCCCCCCTCATGAAATTAACGCTAGTCCCTAGCAGTAAGAAAATGAGGAAATAAGATGTGATACTATATGTTACCCCATGGTTTGGCCTCGGTCGGCTGAGTATGCTGCTTGTGATTTATTGGGCCTCTTCTGTGAGCTTTATAGTGTGACATCAGGTCTTCTGGTAGGTGCAGTGGTTCCGTTTTAGGCCGGTCAGGAACAACTCCTCTATCAGAGTCATCATTGCCCGTATGACCTTCATCGTCACTACTGTCACCATCATCATCGCCAGTAGAGTTGCAGTGGCAGGTAGAATTCTCAAGATTAGCCGCCGCTGTTATGGAATTCTCCATCCTGTAGCCCTTCAATAGGATGTGAACTGTTGAAGGGGAAAGGGCAGTGGTATCAGGATCTCCCCCTCCAACGTTTTACACCACGAGAAGGTTACAGTAAGCTGCTCGGATACTCAGAAGTCTTCTACCTTTTTCTCCAATTTTGACCACTTTTATCCACTGTTGCTCCGACCAATGTGAATATGATGCTCACTTTAGAGGCAGGCAAAGGACGCTCCAACGAGGGACTGGGTACCCATGTCATTATGTTTTGGAACCAAGCTAGCGCTTCGGAACCTTCTAGCAACTGCGAACTCAAGATCAAATCCGTCGCTGCGAGAATGTCCCGGTGCCTTCCAGTTCACTCGAACCTTGCAGTCCTTGTGATGGAGTGATGACGTAATAACGGTTTCTGTCCCTTCGGTGGTGCATGAATAGGCATAGGAGTCCTTACTCCGGGTGTACTCTAGCTCCTCCTTTTGGATAATCCACGACGTTGTTGCAAGACCCCTTGGCTCGAACGCACATCTAGCGAGATCACCTTCCTTGACATGGTTCTTCACAACAATCATACGGGAATGCTCCCTTCCCTTGGTATGGTACCTACAAACAGCGATTAGCACCTCGTACGACTCAAAACAGACTCAAATATATACTAGTGTAAAAATGAAAAATATGAGTGATAAAATCAACAATCAAACTCCCCAAACCGCAATGTCTAGCCTAGCTTCTTCATCATGCAACATACCAACTATGCAATACATCACATCATGCTTTCACTAGACAACCAATATTCTTGATAACAAGGCTCAATTCATACCATAGCAGCGCAAAAATTCTACCAGCATAAATCCTTATTCTCAACTAATAAGCATTCTATCGTCAAATCCACCAACATTACACCAATAAACACATTCATATGCAAGAAACCAAAGATAAAGACATATTGCAGAACAAGATATATCATCTAGCAGCAAAATACCCAAATCAACAATCCAAGCAAAATTGAGCATGCAATTGATAGTAAATAACATGTCTAATCATACAAACAACATACCCATGCATCAAATAAGCATAATTGAAGCTCAAATTAAAAAAACCCCAAATTCGAAAATTAGGATTCTAAGGATGATACCTCAGATCTCCAAATCTAACGAGTTAGGATGAAATCTGTTCGGATAGGATGATGGATCATGTAATAGGCTTCGAATTAAGCTAAAGAACACTCAATTTGGTCAAGAAATGAAGAAGTTATGAAGATTTAGAAGCAAAATCGCATTTTTCGGGTTTTTTCGAAGTATGGATGAAGAAGAATGAAGAAAATAGGGTTTTGGGGTTGAAATCCGCGTTTTTGAGATCTGGGACTGTGGGGCGGTTCGCCCCACCACGGGGCGGTTCGCCCCCCAAGTGGGGCGGTTCGCCCCGTGCTCCCCAATGCGGAGAGACGGGTTCCGATGTTAGAAATCGCGGTTTAAATCCCGAAACTAATTTTTTTTTCAAAAAACCACTCGAAAATTCTCACTCAAACAAAAGCATATACGACACAGACATGAACAAATTCGCATATGAGAAGCAAATAGTTCAAGAATGAATGCATGCAGAAAAGCAGTAAAGAAAGCGATAAAAATTCCGGGTTGCCTCCCGGATAACGTCATTGTTTAAAGTCTTTGACTCGACTCCTGTCTGCGCCTATCTCTTCTTTTTGCGGGTACTAGCCTTCCCCTTCATTGATCTCCTTTCCATGCCACGAACCTGTGAATAAGAAAGAATATAGGTTTCAAGACCACAGTAGTGAGTAGTAATATCAGGCGGTTCAGGTGGATCAGGTATAGCTTGCAATACGTGTTGCTTGCCATTCACTTCGATGGTGCAAGTTCTTTGGTAGATATCCATCACTGAGCGAAGTTTAGTCATGAATGTTTGCCCTAAGAGTATGACATCCCCCGTTCCAGGTGCAGACGCCAGCATAACTACAAAGTTGGTGTATATAGATGCTTCACCAATCTTGACCAACACATTTTTCACAACGCCCTCGGGTCTCATAAATGATCCATCCGCCAGTTGCACAATAGCCCTTTGCTCAGATAGTTTTCCGATGTTGCTCTTTTCAAACACATTCAAAGGAATTATGTTTGAGTAGGATCCCGTATCTAGTGTGGCACGGACGTCTTCAAGCTCACCAATCCCTACCTTAACATCGAAACTTTTAGGGAGTGGTTCGGGATCCTCTTGCTCCTCATCACTTGTGTCGGAACCAAGGTCCTTCTCTTCTTCCTCAGTCAGTAGAAGTTCCTCCTTCATGCAGCACTCACACCTAACAACGTTCCTGATGGTGATTTCGTCAGGTACATCACCAGCCAATGCAATGGCATTCGACTTCACAGTGCTGCTAGGTAGTTTTCGGTCGATCAACTCTTGCATCTTTTGATGGGCAAGCCTAGTGCTCTCTTCCAACTTATCGAGCCTTGCCCTAGTCTTCTCAGAATCTTCTTCATAACGTTTCAGAAAACTTTGTGTGTGATCAACCATCTTCTGCAAGTTCTCCATCAGTAGAGCCGTCTTCGACTTCGGTGGCTCTTTGGGAGCGGGGTTTTCGCAGTGATCATTACCATAGTTTAGCCTACTACGGTCTTGGTTAGGTCCATAAGTTTGGTTAGCCGGTGCATATCCTTGATTGTTACGGTATCCTCTTCTCCAAAATCCACCTCGAGGATTCCTACCGTCTTGTCCGTAGCTAACTTCTTGAGTACCAAACTCCGTAGCAAAGGCTTCTTCTTCTCCTCCTCGAGCCCAGTTGCCATCATCGTATGCCAGCTCCGATCTACACATATGAGCCCCATGCCCATAGTTCTTGCATATTCGGCATACTTCGTTCGAAACAGTTGTTCCGGTGGCGCTCTTGAGGACTTGCTTCAATTTGTTGGTAAAGCACTCGAATTGATCCCCATTCCCCCTGTACATAAGGGCTTCTTGAGTCGGTGGAGCTTCAGGTCCACGTCTCCTAACCATTGCTTTTGGGTCCTTGAACTGCGAACCCTTAGCAAGCCTTTCGAAAACTGCCCAGACGGCTTCTGCGGTTTCCTCCCAAATATTGCCTCGGCATTGGAAATCCACCACTTGTTGGTTCTCGAAGGTTAGTCCATTGTAGAAGTGTTGGACTAGGTCGGAGAGTTCAAAACCATGGTGAGGGCACTTGTTCGTGAGATCTTGGAACCTCTCGAACGCGGTGTAGATGGTTTCATCATACTTGCTTGAATCCAGTGATCTGCGCCTTGAGCGCGGTAGTCAGAGTGTGTGGGAAGTATTTCTCCATGAAAGCTGAAAAAACCTTTTCCCAAGTGTCCAGCGAGCCTGCTGGAAGAGAGCTCAGCCATGACTTGGCTCTGTCGCCAAGTCCCATAGCAAAAACCTTCATCCTTAACTCATCCGTTGTTATGTCAGCTCCGGGTCGTGGGAGTTGGTTGACGAAATCATCGATATCGTGCAAGTACCCCATCACATCTTCCCCTGATAAGCCATAGAACCTCGGAAGTTGTTGGAATGCGTGGTTCTTGATCTCCAGTCTCGGGTTGCAGACGAAAGAACTATCGCCGGTCCCCTCATACGATCCTTGGTGGGTTGTACCCATGCCTTCAGTGGTCTAGCTTCTGCCATTCCGTCGATTTCCTTGAATAGACTAATTAGAGATTCAGAGAAATCGGTTTCCTCTATTTCCTCTAGTGCGCGCCTTTCAAGTAGTCGCCTTCTTTGGTGGTAGACTCTATCGATCTCAGCAATTGAATTAGCAAGCGGTGTTCCTGCAGAACATGTATGCGGCATACACTATCTGTGACAGACTAGGAAAGGTGATTAGAAACAAACTACGAAAGCAGAGAGAGATTAAAAAGGAAAACTTAAACTAATAGAATTAGGAATCTAAAGCTGAAAATATAAACAAATTAAACAGAAAAAAGGAGTATAGTCCCCGGCAACGGCGCCAATTTGATGAACGTGTCAGATTCAGTCAAATAAATTTGTAATAGCCAAAGGCAATCCACAACTACAACGAAAACCGTAGTGTAGTAGTAGAATGACTCGAGTGTCGTTCACTCAGGACTATACTAGCTTTATCAAATCTAATTAAGAATATAAAACAGCAAATAGAAAGCAATAGGGGGTTTTCAAGCAGATAATGGAGGTTGGTGATAGTATGGTCCTTCTTAACATAATGGGACGATAATCATGCATAAATTCATCGGTCTTGCATAGAGATCTTTGAATCAATCTTGTGTCCTGTTGCAAGTATTAAGCACTACGAAGATAATAAGGGTCTGACTTGTCAACAACTAACGTCCTAATGTGTTCCGTAATTATTCAACACTACGAAGATAATTGGTCTGATTGGTCGACAAGTGTCCAAGTGTGCATAATGATGAATACAACATACGAGAATTTTGGTTTCAACTGATCAACGAAATAAAGCAATGACACGGAGTATAATGCGCGATATAGCCATTAGCATGATTATATTCCCTCGCTAAGAATTCACATACTACCACCAACGATAAATTTAGCTACTCATAATAGGCATGCAATCAATAGCAATCATAGAAGAAAACATATTGAAAGAAGAATAAAATAAGTAGATAAAAACTGTAAGATACAAAGTTACCGAAGGTTGTCAATCTCCGGATGATTGCGATCCTACGCGCTCCAATCTGCTATGAAAAAGTATCCCCTAAGCTATGGAACTCCCGGGACAGGCCCCGGGAAGTTCCTACCTAAAACTATAGAGAGAGGTGAGAAAGTAGGCTTCGAAAGATATGATTTTCGGAGAAAAACTTGAGCTCTATCTATAGGCCCCGAATTTCTTCTGGGGCGGTTCGCCCGGTGATGTGGCGGTTCGCCCCCCAATATTTTGCGGAATTTCCGTGTTTTTCGACGCGGATTTGGATTTCTTCACCTTTTCGGACTCGGTTTATGACTTCTAGTAGCCTTCTAACCTCTAGATTCGGCCCCTAGACTCCAAATCCTATCCGGAAACCTTCATATACTCCAAATAGGCTTCTGGAATACCAATTCCTTGTAGACTTCAATATAATTGCCCCGTAATCTCCGAATTTCAACCAAAACCTGTAAAATAAAATCTAAAGGGAAACGTGACACTATTCTAATAAAATGTACTAAAATATAGCTAAATTAACATAGAGGATAGCTAAATTAGGTGAAAAAGACTCGAATGAAAGTGTAAAATACACATTCATACACATTCATCAGTCAGTCTCAGTTTCAGTAAGCACAACCTACTCTGTCATTCAGATTTTCACTTATGCAATGCTGTTGCTGAAGTTTCCACTTTCTGAGCAACATGTACCTTTGTAGATACCAGTCTTCAGAAATCTTCTAGTCTTCAGTCTTCGAAATCTTCAAGATTCTGAGCGGTTCTAAATGCTTCAATAGTTTGTTTGTAAAAACAAAGTACATCATCAGCAAATGCTTCAATAGGTTGTATTTCTTTTCAGAAAACAAGATACATCATAAGCGTTAAAACCAACCTATCTAGCACCTATTCTAAGTCTTCAGCAAACGTTCCTCTTTTACAATGTGCTTAAAATTCTAAATTCCTATGGACCTTAAGAGTACTAGTTACTGGACTTTCCTTAATTTAGCATGGTTAATTGCTCATCAAAATTACAAGTTTCCTAACAATGAACTTGCGTTTTACGCAGGGATTAAGGCCATTGAGAATGTTTTTGAGATAGCACACGCAGGGCAAGTTGAAAACAATCTTCGCATCGAAAAGGTTTTTGAAGCAGTCGAAGTAACTGAGCAACTTATGGAGGAATTTAGCTTGTTGAAGTGTGAAAAGGCAGAGGAAGTTCATCAAATTCAAGAAAAGAAGATTTTAGACGAAGACGCCCCCTGGAGGTGGGGGGCGCATCGCCCAGCGTGGGGGGCGAATCGCCCCCCACAGGCAGCATGCTGGGGGCGACTCGGCCCGCCCCAGGCAAACCGCCCAGGGCCGGGGGCGAATCGCCCCCCAGCTCCCCTGTTCCGACACCCGAAGTTGATTCTCTCGATCCTAAACCTCTCCAGACAGATTCTACTGAGGAACCTGAGTACGAAGAAGTGAATCTACTACTCCGTGGAGGAAAGATGACCAAAATTCCTAACTTCGTGCGTCCTAAACATATTAAATCTTCTGGGACTAACAATGCAGGACCAAGCACAGAACTAGAAGTCAGTGAAAGTTCCAAGGAACCTCAAGAGAAGGATGATGAACCAAGACCATCTGAAGAAGATGTGGTTGATGATGAGGTCTAAGGGGGCACTCCTAATCCGGGGGTACTTCACAAATCTTCTAATCCATATGTGCCCCCGAAACCACATGTGCCATTCCCAAGTCGGATCAAGCCAGCCAAGAAGGATATTCAAGAGTCACCTCTATTCCAACGCCTCTCAAAAGTTGAAGTTAATGTGCCTCTCTTGGAGTTAATCCAAAACATTCCGGCTTATACGAAATTCTTTCGTGAGATGAAGAACAACAAAAGGGTTACTCCAGGAAAGGAAGTTAACATGGTTGAGACGGTGAATTCAATTGCCGAATTACCTGTGAAGAAAAGAGATCCTGGAAATTTCATCATCAACATCGCTTTAGGGAATGGTCGAAACACGAAGGCTATGCTTGACTTGGGGGCTAGCATCGACTTAATGCCCTATTTAGTATACAAGGCCTTAGATCTCGGTGAATTGACACCAACTGATATGGTTGTCCAAATGGCGGACCAAAGCGTGAAGAGACCAGTTGGGATAATAGAAAATATCCTTGTGAAAGTGGATAAATTGATAATTCCAGCTGATTTTGTGGTAATGAAGTCTGCAGTCGAGGGAAAGAGCCATATTCGCGAACACGTGGTACTACTTGGGAGACCATTCATGGCAACTACCAACACGTGCCTTGAACTCAAGGGCAAGAAGATCTCTATAGAGGTAATGGGTGAGAAAATTCAATTGGTAGGTTGCAATGCGGAGGTAAATAAAGATGGTATGGATGAGCTAAATTTCGTTGACTGCTTTAATTTTATACTTTCTGAATTTCCTCATCACCGTGATAATATTGAACCTCTTGAGGAGGCACTAACCATGCAGGTTGAGACATGTTACATGTCCGAAGAAGCAAGGGAATTAGTTGAAATGATGGATAGTACCCCAGAAATTCCCGTAGGAGAAGAAGTGGTTGAACCCTTAGATGAAGAAGAGGAAGAAAGCGAATTTCCTGAAGAGCCTAGCTTAGAATTGAAGCCTCTCCCAGCACACCTCAAGTATGTCTACTTAGGAGAGAATCAGAAAAAGCCTGTGATAGTCTCCTCACATCTTTCCAGCGATGAAGAAAGTAGGCTAGTTGAAATTTTGAGAGAAAATTCTGCAGCTATAGGATGGGGGATTAGTGATATCAAGGGAATTAGCCCTACTCGGTGTGTGCACAACATCAGTCTAGAACAAGATGCCAAACCCGTTAGGCAACCTCAGCGTAGATAAATTCGGCCATGCAAGAGGTGGTAAAGAAAGAAGTAATTAAGCTGCTAGATGCCGATATGATTTACCCCATTCCTGATAGTCGATGGGTGAGCCCTGTTCATGTAGTTCCTAAAAAATCAAGGGTCACTGTAGAAGAGAATGAGAAGGGAGAGTTAGTACCGGTTAGGAAAACCACTGGATGGCGGATGTGCATTGATTATAGAAGATTAAATGCCGCTACTAAGAAAGACCACTTCCCTTTGCCATTTATAGATGACATGCTAAACCGCCTTGCGGGGCGGAAATTCTATTGTTTTCTTGATGGCTTGTCAGGTTTCTACCAGATCCCGTTTGCACCGGAGGATCAAGAGAAGATGACATTCACTTGCCTATTCGGGATGTTTGCCTATAGGAGGATGCCGTTTGGGCTATGTAACGCCCCCGCCACTTTCCAAAGGTGCATGCTTTCTGTTTTCTCTGATATGGTAACTAAGTTTGTTGAAGTTTTCATGTATGATTTTTCTCTTTTTGGTGATTCGTTTGAAGAATGCCTGCATAGATTATTCGTTTGGTGCTGAGGTACGAAAAGATTGAGTACGTCTTGGACGAGGTTATTCCTGTGTGTCCCGAGAATCAGACTGCCGATCAAGTTGCTGCTTGGAATCAAGCCAACAAGGCAAAGGCTGATAAGCATCAAGAGGATGCTAAATCCGCACAGTGTATTATGCTGGCAGCAATGAGCAATGAGCTGCAGAGACAACATGAAAGCATGTTGCCGTATGAGATGCTGAAGCATCTTGAGTCGCTCTTTAAGACGACAACCAGAAGTGTTGAATTTGATTTGATCAAAGAGATACACAGATGCAAGCTCAATGAAGGAGGGAACATGTCTGAACATGTTCTCAAGATGATTGGTCTCTTTGAGAAGCTTGCCGATGCCGGTGTCAAGCTGGAGAATAAGATCATGGTGATCTTTGTCCTTCAATCATTGCCGAGTTCGTATTCGCAGTTCATCATTAACTACACCATGAATGCGAAATACGTTACACTGCCCGAGCTCCATAATCTGCTGAAGACATATGATCAAACTTTTCCTAAGAAGGAGAAATCGATCATGTATGTTGGGCAACCGTCTAACCCAAACCCGAGAAACAAAGGTGCTAAGGGTAAGGGAAAGTCGGGAGCCAAGGCTAACACTTCGAGTGATAGGCCTAAGCGTCTGAACCAGAGAAAGAAGTTCAAGAGGAGCGGAATGGTACGCACAGATGAATGTCTTTTCTGTAAGCAGAAAGGGTATTGGAAGAAAGATTGCCCTAAGCTAAGGGCAGATCAAGCTAAGAAGCCGCCGGCTTCTAGCTCAGGTATGTTTGTTATTGAAATGAACATGAATACTTTTGACTCCAATGGTTGGGTATTAGATACAGCTTGTGGCTCACACATTTGTAATAATGTACAGGGGCTAATTGAACACAGGCTAGTCAAGCAAGGTGAAATCGACTTGCATGTTGGGAACGACAATCCAGTTGAAGCCAAACGCGTTGGACGCTGCAAGATAGATTTACCATCAGTACAATGTTTAGAACTTGATAACGTTTATTTTGTTCCATCCATTGTCAGAAATATTATTTCCATTCCATTGTTGGACAATTTGGGTTTTTCCTTTCGTTTTGCTAATAATACTTGTTATTTTTCGCTAAATGACCAGTATTATGGAAAAGCTCGCTTAGTGAATGGTTTATGTATTTTGCAAAGTAGTCTACCTTTATTTCAAATACATAACAAACAACCGTCTTCAAGTAGGAAGAATAATCCATCTTATCTATGGCATTGTCGGCTAGGCCACATCAATGAAACACGGATTCAAAGACTAAGGAAGTTGGACTACTTAGAACCATTTGATTTCGAATCATATGGTACATGCGAATCATGTGTTAAGGGTAAGATGACGAACAAACCCTTTGTTAGACAAGGTGTTCATGCCACTCGCTGCTTAGAGCTCATACATACCGATGTATGTGGACCTTTTAAAGTCCAAGCACGTGGAGGTTATTCTTACTTCGTTACCTTTTCTGACGATTTCTCAAGGTATGGATATATTTATCTTATGAAAAATAAATCTGAGACCTTTGGGAAATTCAAGGAGTTTAGGAATGAGGTCGAGAATGAATTGAACCTAAGGATAGTCACTCTTCGATCAGATCGAGGAGGTGAATACCTTAGTGAAGAATTTATCGACTACTTGAAGAAGAATGGAATTCAATCGCAATGGACCCCTCCTGGAACACCACAATTAAATGGTGTGTCTGAGAGAAGGAATCGAACCCTGCTAGACATGGTGAGATCAATGATTGAATTCTCGACTCTTCCAAAATATCTATGGGGATATACGCTACAAACTGCAATCTACATTCTGAACCGTGTACCATCTAAATGAGTGGAGAAAACTCCTTATGAGTTATGGAAAGGAAAGAAGCCCTCACTGGGCTATCTTAGACCTTGGGGCTGTCCTGCGATAGTGAAATTGTTGCTCACTGATAAGTTAGATGCCAAGGGTGTCAAAGTTTATTTCATAGGCTATCCTCGTCAGACGAGAGGCTATGAATTCTATCATGCTGAAGATCACAAGGTGATAGTATCTAGAAACGTCAAGTTTTTAGAAGCAGAATACCTCGAAGAAGAGGGGTTAGATGACATGATAGAACTTGAAGAAATTCAACACTTTGACACGCGCGAACATGAGTTCTCTAAATCTTCTGATTTGGACTCAAGTTCAGAGGGAGCTTTCTTCGAAGCAGACAAGGGTAATAATATGACAGTTGCTAGGCATGTCATAGTCAGTGGGAGTCCTGTGATTAGATCAACAGTTGAAACCACACCAATAGAACCCGTTGTCAATCAACCTGTGCAACAAGTTGCACAAGAGAAGCCTCCCTCTAGGGAACATGGCCGTAGCACGCGACCGGCTGCACAGTGCCCACTGATAATGTTCGTGTTACACGAAGCCAGAAAAGAAAAGCACCAGAAACGCCGACAGAAGCGCCAGTCGACCTCCGTAGGTCGAAGAGGATCCCAAAAGGACCTCAGAAGCAAAGCCTTATGATAGAAGACATCAGTGAACTTGATGTTGGCTTATCAGATCGGGAAGACCCCGAGACCTACAAAGAGGCAATAAATGATATTGACTTAGACAGATGGCAAGAGGCCATGGAATTGGAAATATACTCCATGTACCTGAACCAAGTTTGGAGCTTGGTAGACTCTCCCCAAGGGGTTAGACCTATTGGGTGCAAATGGGTCTTTAAACGAAAGACAGATGCCGATGGCAAGGTACAAACGCACAAGGCTAGACTTGTGGCGAAGGGCTACACACAAAGGTATGGCATCGATTACGATGAAACCTTTTCACCGGTAGCAAAGTTGAAGTCTATTCGAATTCTACTTGCGATAGCTGCCTACTATGATTATGAGATCTGGCAGATGGATGTAAAGACTGCCTTCCTCAATGGCAACCTTGACGAAGAGGTCTATATGGTATAGCCGGAAGGTTTTATTAGTAAAACCAGGCCAACTGTTGTATGCAAATTACAAAGATCCATCTATGGGCTAAAGCAAGCGTCTAGGAGCTGGAATATCCGCTTTGACGAAGCTGTCAAATCATTTGACTTCGTCAGAAGCGTAGAAGATCCCTGTGTCTACACTAGGCACAGCGACAAGGGAGTCGTTTTCATGATCATTTATGTTGATGACATTTTGATCATGGAAAACAATGTCTCTATGCTAGAAGAGACTAAAGTTTGGTTATCAAGTACCTTCTCAATGAAGGACTTGGGTGAAGCGAACTACATCCTAGGGATAAAGATCTATAGAGATAGGTCCAAGAGGATGTTAGGATTGACACAGTCCACCTACATCGACAAAATACTGAAGCGTTATAAGATGGACGACTCAAAGAGAGGCTTTCTCCCAGCTAGGCATGGGATCGTTCTATCAGTTAAGGATAGTCCTAAAACTGATAGAACGAGGCCAGATGTGGCATATGTGGTATATGCACTTAGTGAAATTCATTGCATACATAATAGACCCTAATAGCAGGCCAGATGTGGTATATGCTTCGGCAGTAGGGTCTATTATGTATGCAATGAATTGCACAAGGCCAGATGTGGCATATGCACTTAGTGTCACTTGTCGACACCAACAGAATCCAGGAGTACCTCACTGGACTGCTGTGAAGAACATTCTTAAGTACCTACGACGGACTAAGGAAATGTTCTTGGTGTTTGGTGGAGAACCAGAATTAAAGATGTCTGGTTATGTCGACGCTGGATTTGAATCAAATCCTGATGACTTTAAGTCACATACATGATACGTATTCAAATTGAACGGAGGAGCTATCTGTTGGAAGAGTTCTAATCAAGCCACGATTGCTGACTCAACCACAGAAGCCGAGTACATTGCTGCATTAGAAGCATCGAAAGAAGCTGTCTGGATTTCAGAGTTCTTGAAGGAATTGAGGGCTGTTCCTGCTCCAAGTCCAATAACGATTTATTGTGACAACACGGGCGCCGTCGCTGAAGTCAAGGAGCCTAGATGTACAAACAAGAACAAACATGTACTTAGAAAGTATCACGTTATACGTGAGATTATTGATAGAGGAGAAGTTTGTATAGAACGTGTCTCAACCACAGACAACGTGGCAGATCCTTTCACCAAGGTCTTATCAGTGGATGCCCACTTAAGACATTATATTAATCTAGACATTAAGCATAAAGGTGACTGGATCTAGTCCAAGTGGGAGATTGATAGTGTATATGTCCTAGAGACAGTCTTTATTAAGGGCATACAACCCTTATTAAGGGCATATATATACTATTACACAGGTCAACGTAATATAATATATGTTTGTTTGTTTGACTATTGAGTATCGCTTTCATATTTATATTACACCAGGCATACAACATGTCATATCTCTATTCCTGTCTGTATTGATATCAAACATGTCCCCTCGGATAGATGACCGATCACACAGATAGTGGGAGCTATGTGAGTTATCATCTATCCCAAACTCTCACTAGTTGAGGTTCATCTCGGATGTAGGGTTCTGAATGAACCAGGTGAGACTAGTATGCGTGGAGGTTATACTTGTTAGAGCAAGTGTGAGCCGATCCCACGGCCACGGAACGGATTGTTAGACAATCTAGAAACGTTCCCATAACTCCGCATAGTTGTTCGAAGGGTGATTACCGAACAATAGAAGTACCCACCGGAAACTCCTATCGATGTATACTCTACACCGAAGTGTCTATGGGAACCGGAAAGTTGTCAAAGTGATGCCAGTCGTCCTTTGGACTTACAGGACTTTATCATCACATTTGTTGCCCCATATCCTTGGTGGACCCGTCGATGTCAGCTCTGAATAAGCAGTTGACCCAAGACACGATCCAAGATTATGGCTACATACAAATGGGGGTGATAAGTGATTCTGTGAAGGATTCATCTCTCACGTGTAGCACAGGAGAGCACTGCTCATAGTCGTTCATAGTTGTGATTGGTTAAACCGCTGGCCAGCGTATCAATATTATTATGATAGTCATAATAGATATTGGATTCACCAATCAACTCACTAAAGACGCCCGTGGATGTATTATTGGGATAGACACATCATCGATCCTAGATGCATTCTAGTCAGTCAGATGAAGGGACGTTACCATCGCCGCGTTGACCGCAACAGACTTCACAACGAAAGGGTTTGCTTTGAGAAACCTCTCAAACGTCCTCATGTATTGATATTGCAAATGGAACCGTCTAGGAATTCCATGTTGCCTAGTGTAGCACTTGCTTAGTACAATGAGGCCCTATGGATCACACTATGTGGTGATTCAGCTTATCCGAATATCCTTGAAGATGGCAATTTATTTTGAATTAATTGTGATTGATGAATTATAATTGATTTGAAATTAATTATAATTATTTGTGGCTCAATTAATAATTTAGAATTATTAATTGAATTGATTGATTAATTGTATTTTATGTAAATACAATTAAAGATTATAATTTAGAAATATAATAGAGGTTTGATTTGAAAGGATATATTAATTTAGAATTAATATATGCACATGGGCAAAATCTACTTAGAGTTTGAATTGCCTTCAAATTATAAGTGGGTCCCAAAACTGGGACCCACATACCCCCCCCCCTTGGCCGGCCGCGTGTAGTAGTAGTATGGGAGGGAGTTTCGACTCCTTCCCATATTAGAAGTCAAGGGTTAAGTTAGATTTTCCTAATTGAGTTCTAACTTAATTGGGAATGAATCTAGACTTAAATTGGTTTCCTTGTGCAATAAGAATTAGAGTTCTTATTCCTTTATGAAGTCTAAAAGAATCTTCTTTAGACTTCTATTGACTACTATATAAGTAGGTCATTGGAGAGCTTTTTCAATGCCGAATTCTTAGAGAATTATTCTACCTTTCTTAGAGAAAATAAAAAAAGCTCTCCCCTACCTCTATACCCTAGCCGCGCGCGCCACTCTCCACCGGAGGAAAATCGCCGTCCCATCTTCTTGGCCACATAAAGAATATTCTAGCATTCTTTTCGATAAGTTGTTCATCCGTGGATACCAAAGTTGAGATTCAAAGAGCTGGAAACTAACTTTTATTGTCTTGCAGATAATCAAAGTATTGCAGATATCTTCGACTTCGACGAAGGAGAAGATTCACCAGACTATTACGAAGACTTGATACCTGTTGTTTGCATTTGCACGTTTATCGCTTTCTTAGTATTTAGTTGCATACCCTACATTCATCCTAGTATAGTTTTGCATGTTTTTGTGTGGATTTTATTGCCAAATTTTTTTGAACTTTTTTATTGGGTAGATTAACTAGTTATGACCTTTGACCATGCGTTTCATCTCTATGAATTTGTTTGAGGTTTTTCTCGCTTGGCTTGTCACATATATATATGCACTTACTTAAGCTTGGTAGTCTCGACATCACTTAGTGGTGTTTTCTCTACTGCCGTTCACGAAGGCCTTTATAATAAGATGATGCATGTTAGAATCTTATGGTTGTTTTTCCGAGTAATTATGTACCTAAGAGGCAACAAGTCTTCACCTTGCTTTGAGATTGCTAAATGCCTAGGAAGGAGGTAGTGTGAGATTGTGTGATGCTTTGTTTGCAACCTATTCTTTCGAATAGGTTTGGGGAGGGGGTTACGCTATCATTAGACTTATTTTTCGATTTTTGAGTGTTGTGAGTTTGTTTTCCTTTTTCGTAAGTTTGTGCTTCAACCTATTCTTTCGAATAGGTTTGGGGAGGTCGTTTGTAAGTCATTGTAATTTCGTTTTCATTGTGCTACTGCTGGCTATTTAAAAAGAAAAAAAAAGAGAAAAAAAAAGAGAAAAAAAAGAAGGAAAAATTCCAGGAAAAAGAAAAAAAATCTGGAAAAAAAAAAAAGAAAAAAAGAGACCCCAAAGAAAAAAAAGGGCAAAAAAGGGTCCAAAGAAAGCCAAAAAGCAGTTTAGCAAAGTGTTTGTCTCGTTTTTCAATTCTTGAAATGTTCGTAATCGAGTTGTGATTTTTGTCTTATGTTTGTTTGAGTGTCATCTGTTCTAGACCACCCTCGTCCTGCCATTTAGGAAGTGGTGATAGTTTATGACTTTGTTTGAGAGATGGGTAGAATAGGGGAGTGTAAACTTTTAGGGAACCCTCATTCGTTTGATGAGAGCCAGTATTGGTTCGGCCTCTTTGAGGGAAAGTCTTAACTTGGTGAACAGTAGTAAGTCCTCAGTTTCATAGGCACGGGACAACCATTCGTATTTTAACATGTTTCATTACGTCGTCACTGACTAGGTCCAGGTAGAGAATGTTACGAGAGACTATCTTGTTTAACGTAGTGCATATGTGAATGTGTATGAGTCAATCGATGCATTCTTCAACCAATATCCATGTTATGATTTGTGTGGTCATTGTTCATAAGTTTTTGATAGACTCAATAGATTAGTTCCTTTCATTTGGCATGAGACTCCATTTTGTGTGTTGCATTGGTTTTTTGCATTAGAGTCTAGCTTAGTTGCTTGAGGACAAGCAAATGTTCGGTTTGGGGAGTTTGATGAACGTGTATTTTACACCTTCATTCGAGTCTTATTTCACCTATTTAGCTATCCTCTATGTTAATTTAGCTATATTTTAGTGCATTTTATTAGAATAGTGTCACGTTTCCCTTTTCTTTGCATTTTTCAGATTTTGAGTAAAAAACGTGATTTTCCGGGCAATTATATTGAAGAGGTGGAAGATTTGATGTTTCGTAGCCATCCGTGGTGTATCTAGAAGGTTCCGGACGAGCTTTGAGGTCTATGGGTCGAGTTTCAAGGCTTAAAGGTCACTAGAAGGCAAAATTCGAGTCCAAAAAGAAAATCAAGTCAAGAAAACGCATCCACTGCCACTGGAGCTCCCGGGCGGTTTGCCCGGGATGTGGGGCGGTTCGCCCCACGTCTTCCGCACTCCTATATATAGTTTCGCCTGTTTCTACGTTTTTCATATCTTTTCACATTATTTTGAGAGACGAATTCTCCAGAGCCTGTTCTGGGAATTCTTAGCATAGGAGACTCTTTTTCTTATCAATTTGGAGGATTAAGCATAGCAATTGGACCTCGTTGTTTATCAATTCTTGCTTGTGAGTTTGCCCGGGATGTGGGCCGGTTCTCCCCACGCCAGGCGGTTCGCCCGGCGTCTGGGGCGGTTCGCCCCACGTCTTCCGCACTCCTATATATAGTTTCACCTGTTTCTACGTTTTTCATGCCTTTTCACATTATTTTGAGAGACGAATTCTCCAGAGCCTGTCCTGGGAATTCTTAGCATAGGAGACTCTTTTTCTTATCAATTTGGAGGATTAAGCATAGCAATTGGACCTCGTTGTTTATCAATTCTTGCTTGTGAGTTAGCAATTCTTCGGAGATTGACAACCTTCGTTGGTAACATTGTATCTCACGATTTTTCTACTTTTATTTATTTCTTTCAACATGTTTTCACTCAATCTTGCTTTGATTCTTGTTGATTGCAATTTATCTATGAGTAGCTAAATCTATCGTTGGTGATAGTATGTGATTTCTTAGCTAGGGTTCTTGATTATGCGTGATTGGCTGTAACGCGATTCAGACTTGACTTATTGCTTTATTTCTTTGATCTATCTAAGCCCTCTATCTTCGTAGTGTTGAATTGAACGGGACACATTGGACAATTCATGATCTTAGATTTCTATGCAAACGTTCAAGTACTTCATGCATGATTATTAACCTGATGCTTTGAATGATCATACTATCGCTAACTTCCATTATTATTGATAAGAAAATCTGTGCTAAGTCGTTTGTTGAGTTTATAGTTTAAGATAAATTAGATAAAGCTAGTTATAGTCCTTAGAGATCGACACTCGAGGTTATTTTACTTCTACACTACGTGCCTTGGTTTTCGTTGTAGTTGTGAATTGCCTTTGGCTAAAAACAAATTTATTTGATTAATTGAGTCTTACAATCTCGCTTCATCATCTATGCGTCACAGTCCATTAGTGTCGTACTTTTTTTTAGCTAATGCTATGTGGGTGGAGTAGAGGTTGATTCAGTACATTTACAATTATTATGTTGTCATTAGTAGGAGAAGGAGAGAAAAGTTTCGACTTCCTTCCTTTCGTGGCTTGTTCTTGTTGCTTCAATAGAGAAAAAGAACATCTGAGACCTATCATCAAACTCGACGTCATCATCAACATCTTCTTCTTAAAGCACAAGGAAAAACACACATGTTATGGTATATTAAAATTGTAACATGAGGTCTTAAAACTATAACAAGTGAATTTAGAACCAAAACTTGTGGCCTTAAATACTATAACAATGAAAATTATGCTACACAAACTAAATTACAATAACTAGTGTTTTTAAACTATAACACGAGATGCTAAAATCATAATGGGGGTTCTTAGAACCATAACTTTTGGCTTTAAATATTATGAAAAATATAGCATATTAAAACTGTAATATGATGTATTAAACTATAACAAGCGAACTTAAAACCATAACTTGTGGCCTTAAAAACTGTAACAATCAAAATCATGCTACATAAACTAAATTAAAATAACTACTACTCTTAAAACAATACCATTAAGTTCTAAAACCATAATATCAAGCCTTAAAACTAAAACACCAGGTAGTTATTTGTTCCTTTTATTTTCCTTACTCAGGTATCTTTTTTCTTTTAATTTTTTAGTTCTAGATCTACTTTTCTTTTCAGTTTCAAAATAATCTATCCAACCTCTTTGGTTCTTCTCTTTCCTCCCATTGCCACCGTCCCTCAGTGAAAACTCCAACCGGAGAAGATGAAGCATAGTACCAGAGTATCCTCCTGCTGTCGCAAGGCTCATTTCATCATTTCTCCGTTGAGTGTCCTCCGTGTCCATGAGCGCGCCGCTCTCCACCGATGTCCGATCAAAGCCCAAGTTTGATTGATGCCCGTTCGTAAGGTCGAGGAGGAGTAGGTTGTCCATGGTACCTACAAGCCCCACGAGGGAAACATTGTCTAGGTTTACGGTAAGAAATAGGAGATTCAGATCGAGCGAATTATTTGTGAGAAGGTGAATGGATCTACTTTCATCGTTAAGGTTTTTTTGAGCTGTTAGGTAGAGTAGATCCAGTTGAGGTGACGAAGGTGTGAGGCCTGTGCTTGGACTGGTGCGTTGCATTTTGGGAGTTGGCTGCTAAGTTTATTGTTTGGGTGTAGGAAAGTTCTCTTCAGTGGTAATGTAAGTGTTTGGGGTTTGTTGTTCTCTCTTTCGTTGTCTGGTACTTATAAGGTTTTGGTGCTCTTTGGTTTTATTGATTTCTGGTTTTATTTTGTGGAGAGCAATACTCAAAGTAATAACGGTGGGTGTGAAGATGTTGGTTTCAACTGATAACAACAGGAAGTCGAAGAAGTTTGAGGATAATTTGTGTGATTTCAGGTTCAGGAGTTTCAAGAGATTCAGGTTCAACAATTCAGGAGGTTAGGAGTTTGAGGTTCAGGTTCAAGAGGTATCCTTGCTACTAAAGTTGATAGTACCGTGTTTTTGGTTCACGAGGTTCATGTTCAAGAGATTCAAGTTCAGGAGGTAGGTTCTGAAGGTTCAGGTTTAAGAGGTTCAGGCTCAGTAGGTTCGGGTTTAGGAGGTTTAGGTCAAGAGGTTTCTTTGTTTGTTGTTGGTTTAGGTTTTGACTGTAACAACCAATGTTAAACCACGGTTAAAGCTGGGTACTGGTGTTATTCTCGTTGTCTTTGTAATCGTTCTGAGCATTACTTATGGTTGTATTTTCAATTAAGAATAAAAAATAATTAGACGTTTAAAAAATAAAAAAGAGAATATTACGTCTGGACCCCCTACTAGATGACCTCTTTTCATCTGAAGGACCCCAAGTCCATTTGGCCGTTCCGATGTTGACCAACCAATTTCCATATTTTCTCTCTCATACAACCAAACATGGCATTATATTTTACTTATTAATTTTCACTTTTTTTTCTTTTTTCTTTTTTTTCTTCCTTTTCTATTTTTCTTTCCTTCTTCTTCTCCAAGCCCACTACCGGATTCCGGTACGGTATCGGACTTGATGGGAGCATGTAAGCTCCCAAATCGGAGCTTAGTCCGATCCGGGAGCTGCTCCCGGAGGGAGACAACTCCGGTCACCGGACCGGTGACCGGAGTTGTGAAGAAGAAAGATGGAAAAGAAAAAAAAAATTAAAAATAGAATTTAATTTATGTTAAAATAAATTTGGGTTGTATTGTAAATAACAAAAATTTGGGATTGATTTATAATAAATTTTTAGGGGTATTTTGAAATTTGCATATATTATATGGTTTAATTTTGCATTACTTAGTGTCATTTTTGTAAAATAGAAAATATTAGGGATTATTGTGCAATAAATATTAAATGAATTTGTTTGGGTGAGAGAATAATCAGATTTTCCGGCAAGCGTAAAATTGTCTTTTCCATGTTTTAGTTCGCCGTAAGTCAAGATCGTGGACCTGGATGTAATTAAAATCCATCTAGTTGGAGGCTATATGTAATTGATGAACTAATGGTCCGTTACATGTAATTAGGACATCTAAGAGGGGGGTACTGTATGTAATTTGCCCAAAAGAAAAGGTTGTATTAAATTAAGGGAAATATCCGTAAACTACCCCCACTGCTTCACCTAATTACGTTTCTTCCCCGGCTAGTTCAAAAATTACATCCAACCCCATTTTACCAAAAAATGTTGACCAACTTACAAACCTTAATCTTTTCTTCTCTCCCCAAACATGCCCTTACCGATATTATTCTTTTAATTTTTTCTTTTTTATTTATCATTTTCTTTTTTCTACATTTTTTTTTCATTCATCTTCTTCAAGCTATCTAAACTCCGGTATTGGAGTTGTCCAACCGTCGGACAGTAAACAGCTCCGACAGCTTTCGACCAATCGGAGCTCTTTGATTGGGGCTGAAACATCCCCAATCAGAAGCTATAAAATATTGGGGTTGTTTCAGCCCCAATCGGACGTGTTTGATTGGGGCTGAAACAACCACAATCGGAATCAAACAACTCCGATTGGGGCTGAAACTGTCCCAATCAGAACTCCGATCAGATCTAGATCACATAAAGCGATAAAATATACCTCTCCGATTTACGCTCAAATCGTGCTCTAGCGCTTTGAGAGCGAAAATCGCGATTTAAGATCGCTCTAAGCAATCATATAGCGCATTTTGTGGACCCATTAATTCATTCATACAAAAATCAATAAAACTTGCAAAAAAAATACTTCTGTTGCCATGCCTATGGATGTTGAGAGTCAACATTAAAGCACCAAGGCTACCGGGTGAGGAGAGATTAGAGGTAGAGATAGTCACCATCATAATTTAGAACCCATCAATGGTAGGAAGGTGATGGCGTAGATCAGAGGACAGTAAATGGTACTTACCAAATTGAAGTAGCAACGAGAGGCATAAAAGTAAGTTCTCTAAAATGAGACTTGAGAGATTAAGAATGATGATTGAAGCTGATGATGAAGATGCTCTCATGAGTATTGAAAAATGAAAATTGAAGAGGATGGTTGCTCCTATAACGAAATGGAAATGGTTGGGGACAAAAATTGGATGACTAGTGATTTTAGGGCTAGAGTTGGCTAATGGGCCTGACTAATGGACTGGGTATATTTTTAACAAGCCCAGTCAACTTTAAATTGAAATTGAAGGGCTCTTATTCAAAAATACATTATAAACTCCATATATATTACAAAAATTATTATTTATCAAATTAACGCTCTAAGGCGCTTTTGCTCTCAAATTTTTTTCATTTTTACGCTTTCGTTTCGTTTTCGTTTTCG
The DNA here is from genome assembly GCA_028274465.1 of Plantago ovata. NCBI lineage: Eukaryota > Viridiplantae > Streptophyta > Magnoliopsida > Lamiales > Plantaginaceae > Plantago > Plantago ovata. The sequence continues at coordinate 89,173,336 of CM051457.1, read as the reverse complement.
AACTATGTGATCTAGGATCAGGCCTTTTTTTTTTTTTTTTTTTTTTTGATTTTAAATAATTTTTTTGGATTATTATTATGATTTCGTTTTTTGGCTTTAATATTTTGTGGCTTGTATTGAAATATAAAATGTGTAGGTACTTGTTTTCAAAAATATTTTGGATTATTTTGAAATTTAAAAATGCTATGTAGGTTAATTTTGTAAAATAAGGAATTTTAGTGTCAAACGTGCAATAAAGAAAAGTTTATGGTGTTTGGTTGTTTATGAAATATGAATTTTGAATGAGGACAAATTTGTCATTTCCAGGCCTTAATTAGCCGAAAGTCCAAGTAGTGAATATAACGTAGGGGAATATGTTATTGTTGAACTAACAGGGATAGATTCGTAATTGATGAAACTAACAGGGGAGTGTATGAAAATTGAAGCTAAAAAGAAGAAGAGGAAAATCTTCCTTTTCAAACTTGATTTCAAAAACACATATGATTCAGTGAATTGGGTCGCTCTTTTTTAGATGTTGGAGGTGCTTGGTTTTGGGGCGACTTGGATAAAGTGGATGAGGGAGTGTGTAACCACGTTGTCTTCCTCGATTTTGGTAAATGGAAGTCCGACTAATGAGTTTGAACATAGAAGAGGGTTGAGACAAAGGGATCCTCTATCCCCTTTTTATTTCTTGTGATAGCCGAATGGCTAAGTAGGTTTTTATCCCAGGCTTGCGATGTGGGAGTCTTCAACCGGTGTCGGTGGGTGAGAAGAAAGTGCCAATCTCGCACCTTCAATTTGCGGAATGATTCTCTCATCTTTGGAGAGGCATCCTTGGAGAACATACATGTAGTTAAAGGAGTTTTACGCCTTTTTCGAGTTAATGTCGGGGATAGAGATCAATTACAAGAAATGCAACCTTATCGTTGTTGGGGTTGAGCAAGAAGTGTTGAATTCTTGGGCGGAGAATCTTAGATGTGAAATAGGGGAAATGCACCCATTGGAGGAGTGGCTAGGGATAAGAAGCTTTGGAAAGGGGTAAATGAAAGGTTTTCGAAGCGTTTTGGAGTGTGGGAGAACAATATTCTTTCCTTCGGTGGAAGATTGGTATTAACCAAGTCGGTGTTAAATGCCTTGCCTATTTACTACTTGTCGTTTTTCAAGTTACTGGTTGGAATAGGCAAGGAGTTGAAGTCCCTTCAAAGGAACTTTCTTTGGGAACATTTGTAGAAATAAAAGAGGAAAATCCCTTGGGTGGCTTGGAGCAAAGTGTGTACACCCAAAGAGAATGGCGGTCTAGGTGTAAAGGATTTTCATCGTTTCAATTTGGCACTTCTTGGAAGATGGGCGTGGAAATTAGTGAAGGGTAGGGATCAACTTTGGCTTAAAGTTTTGGACTCTAAATATGGAAGTTGGAGGAAGAATGTTGATTTGGTGGTAGGAGGTAAGGATAAAGTGAGTAGGTGGTCGGATTGGTGGAGAAACATCCTCATTTCGGTAGGGGTGAATGATTGGTTTAGAAATAGATGCAAGTAGGTATTAGGGGATGGGGAGGAGACTTTGTTTTGGGAAGTGAGTTGGGGGGGGGGGGGAACAAACATGACGCTTCGTTAGACTTTTTTCCCTTAAATGCAATAAAAATTGCAAAGTGGGGGAAAGATTTGTTTGGGGGAGGGGGGAGGGCGCTTTGTAGGAGTTTGGAGAAGGGTGTTGTTTGAATGGGAGAAGGAGGAAGTGGAAGGTCTAAGAGCGTTGGTGGAATTAAATCAAATTCGGGAGGGGGTTAAGGATAGGTGGATTTGCAGAGGGAGCAAAGAAGATGATTACTCTACCCGTGAGGGTTACCGGGCACTTGAGGAGGGTGAAGAGGACCTTTTGTTGTCAAAATGGCACAATATTGTGTCGGCAAAGTTGGCACCTTCCAAGTTAACGCTTTTGTGTGGAAGGCTATCCAAGAGAAATTGCCAACAAAGGTAAATTTGAGAAAAAGGGGAATTTTCATAAATGACTCGGAATATCTTTGTAAACTGAGTGAAAGTGAGGAGGAAAAATCAACTCATATGCTTTTGTGTTGTAATTTCTCTACAAAGGTGTGGGATACTATTTAGGATTGGTTGAGGATTAGGAAGCCGTTGGGAACAACCTCTTCAAGATTTTTGTCAGATGGCACCAAGAGGGAGTAAGAAAGTATGGAAATTTTTTTGGCATAGCACGTTTGACTATGTTTTGAAAACCGGAGCCGGAAGTTAAGCCGGATACCCTCCAAAAAAGGTTGGATCGGGGTCAGACCGGTTCGATAGTATTAAGTCGGATTGAGCCGGTGCAATGGTGCACTATTGTTGGTCCCTTCAAACAAAAAGAAAAGACTAGAGGGGGGGTGAATAGTCTTTTCAAACTTTCGTCGTTTAAAAACTTTCTCAGCAAGTGCTTATTACTTTCAGTAATGAGATTGCTGATACTTAACTTTCTCAGCAAGTACTAGTTACTTTTCCGTAACGAGTTTTACTGGTACTTTAAAAACAGAGTGCGGAAGTCTTTATACAATAAGTGTTTTTCAGAGAGTGCTAGTTTCAGCAAGTGAACAGAGTGGCAGGGTACAATAAGTAAAGTTTGTTGAAAACTAAATACGGTAAAGTAAATCACACAAACACTTTTATAGTGGTATCTGAGAGTGGCGTAATCTCTCAACTAATCCACTTTGTCCTTTCTAGGACTGAATCCACTAAGATAAGATTGAGGTTCCTTACAAATCCTATCTATAATGATTCTTCAGAAACCGAAGCACACTTGCTTCGTTTCCAACCTAACTAGAGACCTGTAACCTTGTTCTCCACCAAACTTGGGACTTATAATCAGTAACACAATGCTTGATTAATTCCCCCTGAATTTCACGCCTGAAAAAGGGTGTTTATCAGTTAGAGAGGTTTGGGATGAGATGACTTGAGTATAACTTTTTCAGCTATAACAAGTTATCTAAAGAAACAAAACTTGTAATACTTTTCAATAAGCAAATTAAGTTGTTTCTGGTGTCAAGACTTGTTCTTGTTCAAAAGAAAGAACACTAAACTAATTTCTTAGTCGTGAATGTTCTACTTCTTCACAAGTAGCTTTTGTTTCAAGCTTAAGTTTTGGAATGGATCAATAGGCAGTATAGAGTATGGAAGATTGAGTGTTTAAGAACAAGTGAGAGTTTGATCACGTTGTTGACACACTTCAACTCTTTGCCGGATGACCTTTATTTATAGTGAATCAAGGGAGCCGTTTGAATTTCAAATTCTAAGGCTTTGTTCCTTAAGATGTCACTATCTTGCTTTTGTACTTTCAGCAACGTCCTTCATTTGTCTTCTAGTCTTCATGTTCTTCGCGTGCCTACTTGCATTTAATGTTCATTTGAATCGAATTCAAATGTGAACGTTGGATCCAAAATGCAAGTACTTTCAGGTCACATATGTATTTCAGCAAGTGGCCAGTGTCAGTTTCAGCAAGCACAACCTACTCTGTCATATAGATTTTCACTTATGCGAGTTGTTGCTGAAAATCTCACTTTCTGAGCAACATGTGCCTTTGTAGATACCTTTTCTCAGAATTCTTCTTAAGTCTTCAGTCTTCGAATCTTCAAGTTTCTGAGCGGTTCTAGTGTTTCAATAGTTCATTTGTAAAAACAAAGTACATCATCAGCAAACTAAAAGCACCTAACTAGTACCTACACTAAGTCTTCAGCAAACGTTCCTATTTTACAACGTCCTTAAAATTCTAAATTCCTATGGACCTTAAGAGTACTAGTTACTGGACTTTCCTTAATTTAGCATGGTTAATTGTTCATCAAAATTACAAGTTTCCTAACAAATTTCCCCCTTTTTGATGTTAGCAATCCATGGCTAAATTAATTGTTACCCTTTTAGAGGTTTCTGATGTTGAATAAACCAGTTGATTAATGCAAGCATACTTGAATAATAAAACAGTAAACAAAAGTAGTTTGCATAATCAAAAACCAATAAGAGTCAAAAGTTTATTGCTGATAGTTATCTTTCAGTAAGTTTACAAGAAAGTTCATAGATAACTAAAGTAATCAGCAAACGAAACAAACAAAGCTTTTACAAGGGACTAAGCTATTCCAGCAGATGATTTTCTAAGAATCTCCCTTACACTCTTCTCAGCAAGAGCAGAGAATTTAACACAGTCCTTCTCGTAATCTTCAAGTAGCTTACGGACTTCAAGTTGAATAATCCTTGCATTCTTGCAGGCAGTATAATGATGGTTTTCACCATTCATTTCTTTGTAGTGAAATACCCACAAGTGCATGCCCCAATTGCTAGCATGGAGAAGTTGAGTATCAGAAATGCCCTTGTTGGCATGAATTTTCCTTAACTAGAGAAGATCTTCTTCTTGATCCTTAGCAGTGAGATAAAAATACTCATAAGGAATCAAGCCATATTTATTCTTGGACTTCTTGGTTATAGGATCACAATAGTAAGCAACATCAATCGGCTTGATTAAATCAGGCTCTTGCTTCATCTTCTTGGTGATTGAAGTTCTTCTTACTAAGATCTCTAAATTCAGCCATTTTATAGCAATGTTCCTTGGGTAGGGAGGAGGATCCCTTTCTTTTCTTTCAACTTTTAATTCAATCCAAGTGTACATTTGATTAAGTACAGCAGTTGGAAAGAAATCATTGGCCAAAAGATCTTCCAGCTTTATGATCCAACAACCATGTAGGTTTCTGATCACATTCTAAGTTGTTTCCTCATTGCCAATTGCAATGCTGGCTAGCCTTCTTTCTTCCTGTCCTTGCCTTCTTCTTCTTGACTTAGCATTTTCTTGATCTCTTGCTGAAGAACTAGAGTCAGAAGAGAAGTGTTTGGATTAGCCAGAAGGAGTTAAGGCAGAAATAGGCTTAGCTCTTATATCTTGAGCTATTGTTTGGTCATCATCATTATCATCATCTTCATTCAGATCTTGATGACTCTCAGTGTGACAGTATTCTTGAGTTTCAGCAAAAGTTTTTCTCTTTTTTGGATTTGCTGAACTTCTCTCAGAATCTGTTTCATCTCTTTTCTTAGAACTTTTCTCTGTTTCAGCAAGAGGTTCTCTGGGAAGTGGACCAAGAAAAATCAATGGCGCTTCGGCAGAGGGTTTTGTTGATCTGTCTCTTGAAGAATTTATTTTTCTATATTCCCCCTTAGACATGAATTGCATCATAGGTCTGATTTGTAGAGAGAAAAACTCATTGCAATTTTCAGCAAGAGTGCTAAGGCTGATGTATTTCAGAATCATGTCTTGCTGATCTGTGGTTAGCTTAGACAATCCTTCCTTAATAAAAGCCAAATTCTCCTCATGTCTGCGCTTATTTTCGACTTTTTCTTCAAGAATATCCTGAGCCTTTTTCAATGCACTTTTAGCAAGCTTGAGTGCTTGACTGACATCTTCTTCATAGCTTTTGTGATGTAAACTGATGTCTTTCTGAGCTATGGTAAGTGTAGTAGTGCATTTCAGCACGGTAGTCAGTATTTTGCCAATGTCAAGCGGACTCTCAGCAAGCAACGCATCATCCTCTTCTTGGCATACTTTGTGAATAGCCATTAGTCCTTTATTCTGGGAGTAAAATCCTCAACGTTCGGAAACGGCACTAGATAGGGAGTAAGTGAATGAGCTTTGATTTCAGTAGCGAACTGATTATCATTTCTCAGCAAACGACTTCTCTCAGCATCTCCTTCATCAGTTTGGAGAGATGGTGGAGGAATTGCAACCACTGTGGCAGCATCCTTGAATTGTTCATCCTGAAATAACTTTATATTAGATACAAGCACTAAGTTTGTTACCAAAAATTTCATCTACCTGCTGAACAGGAGTTGTGGATTCTGGTGCAGAAGTTTCAGCAATCTTCTGACTTGTATCTTGAGAAGTTTGTAAACAAATAATTATATTAGCTAAAGATAAAGTTTTAAATAGTGAAGTTTTACTTATATCTGAGTTAACTACCTGCTGAAGAAGGGCAGGTGGTGACTCAGTCCTTTCAGCAATCATAGCAGCTTCATTATCTGGGACTTGTTCTTCAGCAGATTTCTTTTCTTGATCTAATTGAGAAGGCTGTGCAGATTCAACAATCTCCCTTGTATCTGAATTGAGAAGTTGAGCAGAGACATCTTGACCTCTAAGTTCACTACTTGTCATGAACATGTCTACTGACTTATTGGAGTTATCTTCAATCTCCAAGTCCATTTGTTGGCTTAGGTCAGTCAGCACCAGTTGAACTTTGTCAATAGAGATCATTGGTGAACTAGGTCTAATATTCTCAGCATCTTGAGATGCGTCGTCGAATACTGTCTCTTGTTGTGTTTCAGCAACCTCTGGGACTTGAACCATTGCAGTTTCAGCAATTGCAGCTTCAGCAATTTCTTGGACCGGACTAGTTGCTTTTTCAGCAACTGTCTCTTCAACAATATTTTTAGCAAGTGTAGCTCTTCTCAGATCTGCAGCGATGTCACTTGCTGGTTCCAGAGTGTTGTCATCAAGATTATCTACAATGTAGATATCTTCTAAGGGATCTTTGGCAGGATTTTCATTTCCACTGCCATGTGGTCTCGCTTCAGCAAACGAATCCAAATTAATCGGATTGCTGAAGGCTTCTGTAAATATTTCAGCAACATCTATTATAGTGGCTTGCGTTTCAGCAACCACTGTATCATTGTCATCCTGAATGACATGGACAATTGGAACGGACTTGCGTGCCGTTGTTTTCTTTCTTGGGTAAGTCTTTGTTCGTGCCTCCTTAGGAATAGGATCAGCTGATGAAGCTGCAGTTTGAGTGTCATCATCAGCTTTCCTCTTTTTCTTCTTAGATTCTCACTGGGTGCATTAGTGTCAGCAACTGTAGTGGTGTCAGCATTAACATCTGCAGTTGTTGCATTCTCAGCAACATTTGCAGCTGTTGGATACCTAGCCTGCCGATCAATATCTGCAACATTTCCGACATGGCTGTAGAAGGCTTCAATTTCCGACATCACTGTAGAAGGCTTCAATTTCTTCATCACTGGCAGTGATGTAATCTTCAGTTCCAGTAGTTGGAATCTGAAAGATGTTTGGTAAATCAATCCATTTCAGGATGATTTGCACTCCTTGAACTGAGGTGGAAATCACTTTTTCAGTGACTCCTTGTCCGTAAGTAAGGGTTTGGATTTCTGCATTGTTGTAGAATTCCATTGTGTCCAGCATGTTCACTTTCTTAGTGCGAGCAGTAATGAAGAAAAGTAGGTGATAGATAAAATCGCAAGTGTACGATATCGCAACAAGTAATAAAGTGATAAATCGAGTATCATCTCCAGAGGGACTGATTTGTTGACAAGTACTAACAGATATTAACCTAAGATCTAAAATAGGTCGTAAAATAATAATACTGATAATTCTAGAATAACTAACTAAATACTACTAACGACAATTGTAAATTTTCTGACTAGATCAATAGACAAAATATCTAGGGATTCCGACTTCACCATAGTTAAACACATGCATTCTTGTATCCTTTAGTTAAGCATAGTTAATCCGGTTTCAAACAATCGAGCTTCCATAATAAATTCACTAATCTCTCTCGAGAATTAACAAAACTATTCTATCATGCAGTTATCCTCTCTCGAATCTCTAACATGCATAGTACAACGCATTAAACTCTAGGAAACTCAAATATAGATTGCATAACACATATGGATATGTCTATCTCACAGCATATTATGTGGAATAAATTCATAGCAACTTTAATTATCATCTCTCGAATCTCTAATTAAAGTCATAAATCATTCAATAGTTGGCCAGACAATCACACACATTAAACACAAAATTTAAACCATAAACAACCATGAAAAACTATGAATTAACTTTGAATACTTAAACAAACATGATCATAACTAGGGTTGGGTGTTTGGGATGGGAGTGAGATTGATTTTGCCACCCGAATGGGTATTATATATATATATATATATATATATATATATATATATATATATATATATATATATATATATATATATATATATATATATATATATATATATATATATATATATATATATATATATATATATATATATAAAATGCCTAGTAATTATCACTAAACCTAGTTAGACCTAGTAATTAACATACAGAATACTACGGCAAGCACAACCTCAAACAACATCCTTTCTTGCCGGGTCTATTCTTCCATCCATGGATCCAAGTAAGTCTATACTAGTAAGTCTATTGTTTACGAGAGACGTTATATGGTTTGTTGATTTTTATGTTGGAGTTGGACTAAGTTTGTTGCTTTCTATTCTTATTAATTATGTTTTGATGTTGGTTGATTACTTGATTGGTTTTATTTTTTTTTGATTAAAACTAGTTGTTAATGTTTCAATTATGATTACTATTGATGAAAAATATGTTGAATTTTTATATTAATAGCAATATATTGAATAAAAAATATGTTATGCATCCGTGTATAAAAGAGCTTTTATTTTGTCTGAAAAACGCAAAAACTAAAGATGGGAACCCGAATTCCCGCCCGATCCTGCCCGAATCCCGAATTCCCAATCCTGAAATATCGCGACATTATTTCGGACGGGATTGGGATGACCAAATATTGTCCCGATCCTGAAATTTCCGAGTCCGAAATCCCGATATCCCGTAAATCCCGCCCGACCCCCAACCCTAATCATAACTAGGCTACATCATAACCCTAGAAAAGAGAATTAGTTCAACATAGTCTCAATAGAAATCATCAACGAATCTGAAAACGTAATCCTCAATAGTCAGAAATAAAAGAGAGAATAAACGGAAACAGTCTTGATCGATCTCCTCAGCTACGGAAAATATATAGAACGGAAAAATATGTCTTTGCCGTCTTTCTGTATATCCCACGTAAAAAGTATTTTCTGTGCTAATCAGAATGATTAAAAAGTCTTATTTACCCTAATATATATCATAATCCCGTAGGAATACAAAAAGGGCTGAAAATATGGGTCTCGCGAGTCCAAAACGAAGTAGGAAACTTCATAAATTGGGCTTTGAGCCATACCCAACCATTGGGCCTTCTTTTCCATAAGCTTCTATCATCAAATCAACTCCAAATAAGCTCCTTTTAGCCCGTATCTCCATAAATCACCAACTCTACTAATATAGGCAAAAAAAAACATAAAACAAGTAAAAACGAACAAAAATAGCTTTTGAACATGCAAAATATTAAGTAAAAAGATAGTGATAAGTAGGTATACAACCGACTTATCAACTCCCCCAAACTTAGGCATTTGCTTGTCCTCAAGCAAACAGACACTAAATGCAAATGCAAACAAACACAAACAGACACATGCAAAGTCGTTTTGCCAAGCTTTAGAAACATTCTAATAAGCTAACCCAACAACTATGAACAAGTTCCATACAAAACATAACCAGTTGATAGGTTGAAACTCGCCTCTATTGTCTATACATATACATCCCCACACAAATGCACTAAGTTAAATAAAGGATTCCTTGATACATCTCTAATCTTGACCCAAGTCATTGACTACTATTATGGAAAACTCACACAAATCAAAGGACTTACTCTATTTACCAAATAACACACAAAGACCACTTCCTGAATGGCAGGACGAGGGTGGTGATGACAGTGTTTTTTACACTATCATTCGGTTCTTTTTCACCTATTTAGCTATCCTCTAGCTTGCATTTTAGTGCATTTTGTGAGAATAGTGTCACGTTTCCCTTTTCTTTGTTATTTTCAGGATTTAGGTGAAAATCGCGCTTTTGGATAGGAATTATGGCGAAACATTGAAGTTTTGGTGCAACGCGATCACCCGTGGTGTGTCAAGGAGTACCGGGACGTGTTTCCAGGCCAAAAGACCAAGTTCGGAGCTCAAATCCGTGCCCAAGGACAAGGAAAACATGAAAGATTCGAGATATCTTGTATGAGGCGGAAACGGTAGTTCATTCGGAGTTCGGATGAAGATTTTGGAGCCTTTGAAGTGAAATCCGAAAGTTCCATTTGCATAGTCTTAGTATTTTGGGCACCAGTCTTTCATACGATATTCCATTGGGATGAGGTTACAACCTACGCGTAGTAACTCGAAGAGCTATCCAACGGTGGGTCTTACGTGCCCAATCCAAGTTCGAACGCGCCCAGAATCAGATTCCAGAGTGTTGTCATCAAGATTATCTACAATGTAGATATCTTCTAAGGGATCTTTGGCAGGATTTTCATTTCCACTGCCATGTGGTCTCGCTTCAGCAGACGAATCCAAATTAATCGGATTGCTGAAGGCTTCTGCAAATATTTCAGCAACATCTATTATAGTGGCTTGCGTTTCAGCAACCACTGTATCATTGTCATCCTGAATGACATGGACAATTGGAACGGACTTGCGTGCCGTTGTTTTCTTTCTTGGGTAAGTCTTTGTTCGTGCCTCCTTAGGAATAGGATCAGCTGATGAAGCTGCAGTTTGAGTGTCATCATCAGCTTTCCTCTTTTTCTTCTTAGATTTCTCACTGGGTGCATTAGTGTCAGCAACTGTAGTGGTGTCAGCATTAACATCTGCAGTTGTTGCATTCTCAGCAACATTTGCAGCTGTTGGATACCTAGCCTGCCGATCAATTTCTGCAACATTTCCGACATGGCTGTAGAAGGCTTCAATTTCCGACATCACTGTAGAAGGCTTCAATTTCTTCATCACTGGCAGTGATGTAATCTTCAGTTCCAGTAGTTGGAATCTGAAAGATGTTTGGTAAATCAATCCATTTCAGGATGATTTGCACTCCTTGAACTGAGGTGGAAATCACTTTTTCAGTGACTCCTTGTCCGTAAGTAAGGGTTTGGATTTCTGCATTGTTGTAGAATTCCATTGTGTCCAGCATGTTCACTTTCTTAGTGCGAGCAGTAATGAAGAAAAGTAGGTGATAGATAAAATCGCAAGTGTACGATATCGCAACAAGTAATAAAGTGATAAATCGAGTATCATCTCCAGAGGGACTGATTTGTTGACAAGTACTAACAGATATTAACCTAAGATCTAAAATAGGTCGTAAAATAATAATACTGATAATTCTAGAATAACTAACTAAATACTACTAACGACAATTGTAAATTTTCTGACTAGATCAATAGACAAAATATCTAGGGATTCCGACTTCACCATAGTTAAACACATGCATTCTTGTATCCTTTAGTTAAGCATAGTTAATCCGGTTTCAAACAATCGAGCTTCCATAATAAATTCACTAATCTCTCTCGAGAATTAACAAAACTATTCTATCATGCAGTTATCCTCTCTCGAATCTCTAACATGCATAGTACAACGCATTAAACTCTAGGAAACTCAAATATAGATTGCATAACACATATGGATATGTCTATCTCACAGCATATTATGTGGAATAAATTCATAGCAACTTTAATTATCATCTCTCGAATCTCTAATTAAAGTCATAAATCATGCAATAGTTGGCCAGACAATCACACACATTAAACACAAAATTTAAACCATAAACAACCATGAAAAACTATGAATTAACTTTGAATACTTAAACAAACATGATCATAACTAGGGCTGGGTGTTTGGGATGGGAGTGAGATTGATTTTGCCACCCGAATGGGTATTATATATATATATATATGTATGTATATATAAAATGCCTAGTAATTATCACTAAACCTAGTTAGACCTAGTAATTAACATACAGAATACTACGGCAAGCACAACCTCAAAACAACATCCTTTCTTGCCGGGTCTATTCTTCCATCCATGGATCCAAGTAAGTCTATACTAGTAAGTCTATTGTTTACGAGAGACGTTATATGGTTTGTTGATTTTTATGTTGGAGTTGGACTAAGTTTGTTGCTTTCTATTCTTATTAATTATGTTTTGATGTTGGTTGATTACTTGATTGGTTTTATTTTTTTTTGATTAAAACTAGTTGTTAATGTTTCAATTATGATTACTATTGATGAAAAATATGTTGAATTTTTATATTAATAGCAATATATTGAATAAAAAATATGTTATGCATCCGTGTATAAAAGAGCTTTTATTTTGTCTGAAAAACGCAAAAACTAAAGATGGGAACCCGAATTCCCGCCCGATCCTGCCCGAATCCCGAATTCCGAATTCCCAATCCTGAAATATCGCGACATTATTTCGGACGGGATTGGGATGACCAAATATTGTCCCGATCCTGAAATTTCCGAGTCCGAAATCCCGATATCCCGTAAATCCCGCCCGACCCCCAACCCTAATCATAACTAGGCTACATCGTAACCCTAGAAAAGAGAATTAGTTCAACATAGTCTCAATAGAAATCATTAACGAATCTGAAAACGTAATCCTCAATAGTCAGAAATAAAAGAGAGAATAAACGGAAACAGTCTTGATCGATCTCCTCAGCTACGGAAAATATATAGAACGGAAAAATATGTCTTTGCCGTCTTTCTGTATATCCCACGTAAAAAGTATTTTCTGTGCTAATCAGAATGATTAAAAAGTCTTATTTACCCTAATATATATCATAATCCCGTAGGAATACAAAAAGGGCTGAAAATATGGGTCTCGCGAGTCCAAAACGAAGTAGGAAACTTCATAAATTGGGCTTTGAGCCATACCCAACCATTGGGCCTTCTTTTCCATAAGCTTCTATCATCAAATCAACTCCAAATAAGCTCCTTTTAGCCCGTATCTCCATAAATCACCAACTCTACTAATATAGGCCAAAAAAAACATAAAACAAGTAAAAACGAACAAAAATAGCTTTTGAACATGCAAAATATTAAGTAAAAAGATAGTGATAAGTAGGTATACAACCGACTTATCAACTCCCCCAAACTTAGGCATTTGCTTGTCCTCAAGCAAACAGACACTAAATGCAAATGCAAACAAACACAAACAGACACATGCAAAGTCGTTTTGCCAAGCTTTAGAAACATTCTAATAAGCTAACCCAACAACTATGAACAAGTTCCATACAAAACATAACCAGTTGATAGGTTGAAACTCGCCTCTATTGTCTATACATATACATCCCCACACAAATGCACTAAGTTAAATAAAGGATTCCTTGATACATCTCTAATCTTGACCCAAGTCATTGACTACTATTATGGAAAACTCACACAAATCAAAGGACTTACTCTATTTACCAAATAACACACAAAGACCACTTCCTGAATGGCAGGACGAGGGTGGTGATGACAGTGTTTTTTACACTATCATTCGGTTCTTTTTCACCTATTTAGCTATCCTCTAGCTTGCATTTTAGTGCATTTTGTGAGAATAGTGTCACGTTTCCCTTTTCTTTGTTATTTTCAGGATTTAGGTGAAAATCGCGCTTTTGGATAGGAATTATGGCGAAACATTGAAGTTTTGGTGCAACGCGATCACCCGTGGTGTGTCAAGGAGTACCGGGACGTGTTTCCAGGCCAAAAGACCAAGTTCGGAGCTCAAATCCGTGCCCAAGGACAAGGAAAACATGAAAGATTCGAGATATCTTGTATGAGGCGGAAACGGTAGTTCATTCGGAGTTCGGATGAAGATTTTGGAGCCTTTGAAGTGAAATCCGAAAGTTCCATTTGCATAGTCTTAGTATTTTGGGCACCAGTCTTTCATACGATATTCCATTGGGATGAGGTTACAACCTACGCGTAGTAACTCGAAGAGCTATCCAACGGTGGGTCTTACGTGCCCAATCCAAGTTCGAACGCGCCCAGAATCAGATTCCAGAGTGTTGTCATCAAGATTATCTACAATGTAGATATCTTCTAAGGGATCTTTGGCAGGATTTTCATTTCCACTGCCATGTGGTCTCGCTTCAGCAGACGAATCCAAATTAATCGGATTGCTGAAGGCTTCTGCAAATATTTCAGCAACATCTATTATAGTGGCTTGCGTTTCAGCAACCACTGTATCATTGTCATCCTGAATGACATGGACAATTGGAACGGACTTGCGTGCCGTTGTTTTCTTTCTTGGGTAAGTCTTTGTTCGTGCCTCCTTAGGAATAGGATCAGCTGATGAAGCTGCAGTTTGAATGTCATCATCAGCTTTCCTCTTTTTCTTCTTAGATTTCTCACTGGGTGCATTAGTGTCAGCAACTGTAGTGGTGTCAGCATTAACATCTGCAGTTGTTGCATTCTCAGCAACATTTGCAGCTGTTGGATACCTAGCTTGCCGATCAATATCTGCAACATTTGCAGCTGTTGCATTCATGGACTGGTTATCAGTCTCAGCAACATTTGCAGCTATTGGCTTCTTTGACTTCTTGTCAGCAACCTTAGCTCCATTCTGCTTGTAGAAAGCTCTTCCCACATTGCATAATGATTTCTTAACCGGCAATGGATTTCTTAGCTGAATCCTGAAATGTTCAAGGATGTAGCATATTTTCAATCCATACATCACTGGAAGGGAAGGTGAGACTGTGTTGTCTTCAACCTTGACCTTGAACTTTGTAACCCAATCAACAAGTCTGTTGAAAATGTACTTAGCCTAGTTGAGTTCAGTTTCGTTCTCATGGATATGCATCAGCAATGGCCACCTTCTCAGGCCTACTTGGTCAATTCCGCCAACTTGGGAGTCTAAGACTTTGATGAGTAGCAGAGCTACCAGACCAAGTGAATGGCAGAGATGCTTCCTTTTTACGTGCTTTGTCCAAGTCACGGGAGCAATCTCGCCTTTCTTCATCCTTTCATTTCCGACATCACTGTAGAAGGCTTCAATTTCTTCATCACTGGCAGTGATGTAATCTTCAGTTCCAGTAGTTGGAATCTGAAAGATGTTTGGTAAATCAATCCATTTCAGGATGATTTGCACTCCTTGAACTGAGGTGGAAATCACTTTTTCAGTGACTCCTTGTCCGTAAGTAAGGGTTTGGATTTCTGCATTGATTTAGAATTCCATTGTGTCCAGCATGTTCACTTTCTTAGTGCGAGCAGTAATGAAGAAAAGTAGGTGATAGATAAAATCGCAAGTGTACGATATCGCAACAAGTAATAAAGTGATAAATCGAGTATCATCTCCAGAGGGACTGATTTGTTGACAAGTACTAACAGATATTAACCTAAGATCTAAAATAGGTCGTAAAATAATAATACTGATAATTCTAGAATAACTAACTAAATACTACTAACGACAATTGTAAATTTTCTGACTAGATCAATAGACAAAATATCAAGGGATTCCGACTTCACCATAGTTAAACACATGCATTCTTGTATCCTTCAGTTAAGCATAGTTAATCCGGTTTCAAATAATCGAGCTTCCATAATAAATTCACTAATCTCTCTCGAGAATTAACAAAACTATTCTATCATGGAGTTATCCTCTCTCGAATCTCTAACATGCATAGTACAACGCATTAAACTCTAGGAAACTCAAATATTGATTGCATAACACATATGGATATGTCTATCTCACAGCATATTATGTGGAATAAATTCATAGCAACTTTAATTATCATCTCTCGAATCTCTAATTAAAGTCATAAATCATGCAATAGTTGGCCAGACAATCACACACATTAAACGCAAAATTTAAACCATAAACAACCATGAAAAACTATGAATTAACTTTGAATATGTTTTTGGGTTGTAATTTCTCTACAAAGGTGTGGGATACTATTTAGGATTGGTTGAGGATTAGGAAGCCGTTGGGAACAACCTCTTCAAGATTTTTGTCGGATGGCACCAAGAGGGAGTAAGAAAGTATGGCAAATTTTTTGGCATAGCACGTTTGACTATGTTTTGAAAACCGGAGCCGGAAGTTAAGCCGGATACCCTCCAAAAAAGGTTGGATCGGGGTCAGACCGGTTCGATAGTATTAAGTCGGATTGAGCCGGTGCAATGGTGCACTATTGTTGGTCCCTTCAAACAAAAAGAAAAGACTAGAGGGGGGGAGGTGAATAGTCTTTTCAAACTTTCGTCGTTTAAAAACTTTCTCAGCAAGTGCTTATTACTTTTCAGTAATGAGATTGCTGATACTTAACTTTCTCAGCAAGTACTAGTTACTTTTCCGTAACGAATTTTACTGGTACTTTAAAAACAGAGTGCGGAAGTCTTTATACAATAAGTGTTTTTCAGAGAGTGCTAGTTTCAGCAAGTGAACAGAGTGGCAGGGTACAATAAGTAAAGTTTGCTGAAAACTAAATACGGTAAAGTAAATCACACAAACACTTTTATAGTGGTATCTGAGAGTGGCGTAATCTCTCAACTAATCCACTTTGTCCTTTCTAGGACTGAATCCACTAAGATAAGATTGAGGTTCCTTACAAATCCTATCTATAATGATTCTTCAGAAACCGAAGCACACTTGCTTCGTTTCCAACCTAACTAGAGACCTGTAACCTTGTTCTCCACCAAACTTGGGACTTATAATCAGTAACACAATGCTTGATTAATTCCCCCTGAATTTCACGCCTGAAAAAGGGTGTTTATCAATTAGAGAGGTTTGGGATGAGATGACTTGAGTATAACTTTTTCAGCTATAACAAGTTATCTAAAGAAACACAACTTGTAATACTTTTCAATAAGCAAGTTAAGTTGTTTCTGGTGTCAAGACTTGTTCTTGTTCAAAAGAAAGAACACTAAACTAATTTCTTAGTCGTGAATGTTCTACTTCTTCACAAGTAGCTTTTGTTTCAAGCTTAAGTCTTGGAATGGATCAATAGGCAGTAAAGAGTATGGAAGATTGAGTGTTTAAGAACAAGTGAGAGTTTGATCACGTTGTTGACACACTTCAACTCTTTGCCGGATGACCTTTATTTATAGTGAATCAAGGGAGCCGTTTGAATTTCAAATTCTAAGGCTTTGTTCCTTAAGATGTCACTATCTTGCTTTTGTACTTTCAGCAACGTCCTTCATTTGTCTTCTAGTCTTCATGTTCTTCGCGTGCCTACTTTGCATTTAATGTTCATTTGAATCAAATTCAAATGTGAACGTTGGATCCAAAATGCATGTACTTTCAGGTCACATATGTATTTCAGCAAGTGGCCAGTGTCAGTTTCAGCAAGCACAACCTACTCTGTCATATAGATTTTCACTTATGCGAGTTGTTGCTGAAAATCTCACTTTCTGAGCAACATGTGCCTTTGTAGATACCTTTTCTCAGAATTCTTCTTAAGTCTTCAGTCTTCGAATCTTCAAGTTTCTGAGCGGTTCTAGTGCTTCAATAGTTCATTTGTAAAAACAAATTACATCATCAGCAAACTAAAAGCACCTAACTAGTACCTACACTAAGTCTTCAGCAAACGTTCCTATTTTACAACGTCCTTAAAATTCTAAATTCCTATGGACCTTAAGAGTACTAGTTACTGGACTTTCCTTAATTTAGCATGGTTAATTGTTCATCAAAATTACAAGTTTCCTAACAAATTTCCCCCTTTTTGATGTTAGCAATCCATGGCTAAATTAATTGTTACCCTTTTAGAGGTTTCTGATGTTGAATAAACCAGTTGATTAATGCAAGCATACTTGAATAATAAAACAGTAAACAAAAGTAGTTTGCATAATCAAAAACCAATAAGAGTCAAAAGTTTATTGCTGATAGTTATCTTTCAGTAAGTTTACAAGAAAGTTCATAGATAACTAAAGTAATCAGCAAACGAAACAAACAAAGCTTTTACAAGGGACTAAGCTATTCCAGCAGATGATTTTCTAAGAATCTCCCTTACACTCTTCTCAGCAAGAGCAGAGAATTTAACACAGTCCTTCTCGTAATCTTCAAGTAGCTTACGGACTTCAAGTTGAATAATCCTTGCATTCTTGCAGGCAGTATAATGATGGTTTTCACCATTCATTTCTTTGTAGTGAAATACCCACAAGTGCATGCCCCAATTGCTAGCATGGAGAAGTTGAGTATCAGAAATGCCCTTGTTGGCATGAATTTTCCTTAACTAGAGAAGATCTTCTTCTTGATCCTTAGCAGTGAGATAAAAATACTCATAAGGAATCAAGCCATATTTATTCTTGGACTTCTTGGTTATAGGATCACAATAGTAAGCAACATCAATCGGCTTGATTAAATCAGGCTCTTGCTTCATCTTCTTGGTGATTGAAGTTCTTCTTACTAAGATCTCTAAATTCAGCCATTTTATAGCAATGTTCCTTGGGTAGGGAGGAGGATCCCTTTCTTTTCTTTCAACTTTTAATTCAATCCAAGTGTACATTTGATTAAGTACAGCAGTTGGAAAGAAATCATTGGCCAAAAGATCTTCCAGCTTTATGATCCAACAACCATGTAGGTTTCTGATCACATTCTAAGTTGTTTCCTCATTGCTGGTATTTGTATATTCAATGCCAGTGCCAATTGCAATGCTGGCTAGCCTTCTTTCTTCCTGTCCTTGCCTTCTTCTTCTTGACTTAGCATTTTCTTGATCTCTTGCTGAAGAACTAGAGTCAGAAGAGAAGTGTTTGGATTAGCCAGAAGGAGTTAAGGCAGAAATAGGCTTAGCTCTTATATCTTGAGCTATTGTTTGGTCATCATCATTATCATCATCTTCATTCAGATCTTGATGACTCTCAGTGTGACAGTATTCTTGAGTTTCAGCAAAAGTTTTTCTCTTTTTGGATTTGCTGAACTTCTCTCAGAATCTGTTTCATCTCTTTTCTTAGAACTTTTCTCTGTTTCAGCAAGAGGTTCTCTGGGAAGTGGACCAAGAAAAATCAATGGCGCTTCGGCAGAGGGTTTTGTTGATCTGTCTCTTGAAGAATTTATTTTTCTATATTCCCCCTTAGACATGAATTGCATCATAGGTCTGATTTGTAGAGAGAAAAACTCATTGCAATTTTCAGCAAGAGTGCTTAGGCTGATGTATTTCAGAATCATGTCTTGTTGATCTGTGGTTAGCTTAGACAATCCTTCCTTAATAAAAGCCAAATTCTCCTCATGTCTGCGCTTATTTTCGACTTTTTCTTCAAGAATATCCTGAGCCTTTTTCAATGCACTTTTAGCAAGCTTGAGTGCTTGACTGACATCTTCTTCATAGCTTTTGTGATGTAAACTGATGTCTTTCTGAGCTATGGTAAGTGTAGTAGTGCATTTCAGCACGGTAGTCAGTATTTTGCCAATGTCAAGCGGACTCTCAGCAAGCAACGCATCATCCTCTTCTTGGCATACTTTGTGAATAGCCATTAGTCCTTTATTCTGGGAGTAAAATCCTCAACGTTCGGAAACGGCACTAGATAGGGAGTAAGTGAATGAGCTTTGATTTCAGTAGCGAACTGATTATCATTTCTCAGCAAACGACTTCTCTCAGCATCTCCTTCATCAGTTTGGAGAGATGGTGGAGGAATTGCAACCACTGTGGCAGCATCCTTGAATTGTTCATCCTGAAATAACTTTATATTAGATACAAGCACTAAGTTTGTTACCAAAAATTTCATCTACCTGCTGAACAGGAGTTGTGGATTCTGGTGCAGAAGTTTCAGCAATCTTCTGACTTGTATCTTGAGAAGTTTGTAAACAAATAATTATATTAGCTAAAGATAAAGTTTTAAATAGTGAAGTTTTACTTATATCTGAGTTAACTACCTGCTGAAGAAGGGCAGGTGGTGACTCAGTCCTTTCAGCAATCATAGCAGCTTCATTATCTGGGACTTGTTCTTCAGCAGATTTCTTTTCTTGATCTAATTGAGAAGGCTGTGCAGATTCAACAATCTCCCTTGTATCTGAATTGAGAAGTTGAGCAGAGACATCTTGACCTCTAAGTTCACTACTTGTCATGAACATGTCTACTGACTTATTGGAGTTATCTTCAATCTCCAAGTCCATTTGTTGGCTTAGGTCAGTCAGCACCAGTTGAACTTTGTCAATAGAGATCATTGGTGAACTAGGTCTAATATTCTCAGCATCTTGAGATGCGTCGTCGAATACTGTCTCTTGTTGTGTTTCAGCAACCTCTGGGACTTGAACCATTGCAGTTTCAGCAATTGCAGCTTCAGCAATTTCTTGGACCGGACTAGTTGCTTTTTCAGCAACTGTCTCTTCAACAATATTTTTAGCAAGTGTAGCTCTGCAGCGATGTCACTTGCTGGTTCCAGAGTGTTGTCATCAAGATTATCTACAATGTAGATATCTTCTAAGGGATCTTTGGCAGGATTTTCATTTCCACTGCCATGTGGTCTCGCTTCAGCAGACGAATCCAAATTAATCGGATTGCTGAAGGCTTCTGTAAATATTTCAGCAACATCTATTATAGTGGCTTGCGTTTCAGCAACCACTGTATCATTGTCATCCTGAATGACATGGACAATTGGAACGGACTTGCGTGCCGTTGTTTTCTTTCTTGGGTAAGTCTTTGTTCGTGCCTCCTTAGGAATAGGATCAGCTGATGAAGCTGCAGTTTGAGTGTCATCATCAGCTTTCCTCTTTTTCTTCTTAGATTTCTCACTGGGTGCATTAGTGTCAGCAACTGTAGTGGTGTCAGCATTAACATCTGCAGTTGTTGCATTCTCAGCAACATTTGCAGCTGTTGGATACCTAGCCTGCCGATCAATATCTGCAACATTTCCGACATGGCTGTAGAAGGCTTCAATTTCCGACATCACTGTAGAAGGCTTCAATTTCTTCATCACTGGCAGTGATGTAATCTTCAGTTCCAGTAGTTGGAATCTGAAAGATGTTTGGTAAATCAATCCATTTCAGGATGATTTGCACTCCTTGAACTGAGGTGGAAATCACTTTTTCAGTGACTCCTTGTCCGTAAGTAAGGGTTTGGATTTCTGCATTGTTGTAGAATTCCATTGTGTCCAGCATGTTCACTTTCTTAGTGCGAGCAGTAATGAAGAAAAGTAGGTGATAGATAAAATCGCAAGTGTACGATATCGCAACAAGTAATAAAGTGATAAATCGAGTATCATCTCCAGAGGGACTGATTTGTTGACAAGTACTAACAGATATTAACCTAAGATCTAAAATAGGTCGTAAAATAATAATACTGATAATTCTAGAATAACTAACTAAATACTACTAACGACAATTGTAAATTTTCTGACTAGATCAATAGACAAAATATCTAGGGATTCCGACTTCACCATAGTTAAACACATGCATTCTTGTATCCTTTAGTTAAGCATAGTTAATCCGGTTTCAAACAATCGAGCTTCCATAATAAATTCACTAATCTCTCTCGAGAATTAACAAAACTATTCTATCATGCAGTTATCCTCTCTCGAATCTCTAACATGCATAGTACAACGCATTAAACTCTAGGAAACTCAAATATAGATTGCATAACACATATGGATATGTCTATCTCACAGCATATTATGTGGAATAAATTCATAGCAACTTTAATTATCATCTCTCGAATCTCTAATTAAAGTCATAAATCATGCAATAGTTGGCCAGACAATCACACACATTAAACACAAAATTTAAACCATAAACAACCATGAAAAACTATGAATTAACTTTGAATACTTAAACAAACATGATCATAACTAGGGCTGGGTGTTTGGGATGGGAGTGAGATTGATTTTGCCACCCGAATGGGTATTATATATATATATATATATATAAAATGCCTAGTAATTATCACTAAACCTAGTTAGACCTAGTAATTAACATACAGAATACTACGGCAAGCACAACCTCAAAACAACATCCTTTCTTGCCGGGTCTATTCTTCCATCCATGGATCCAAGTAAGTCTATACTAGTAAGTCTATTGTTTACGAGAGACGTTATATGGTTTGTTGATTTTTATGTTGGAGTTGGACTAAGTTTGTTGCTTTCTATTCTTATTAATTATGTTTTGATGTTGGTTGATTACTTGATTGGTTTTATTTTGTTTTGATTAAAACTAGTTGTTAATGTTTCAATTATGATTACTATTGATGAAAAATATGTTGAATTTTTATATTAATAGCAATATATTGAATAAAAAATATGTTATGCATCCGTGTATAAAAGAGCTTTTATTTTGTCTGAAAAACGCAAAAACTAAAGATGGGAACCCGAATTCCCGCCCGATCCTGCCCGAATCCCGAATTCCCAATCCTGAAATATCGCGACATTATTTCGGACGGGATTGGGATGACCAAATATTGTCCCGATCCCGAAATTTCCGAGTCCGAAATCCCGATATCCCGTAAATCCCGCCCGACCCCCAACCCTAATCATAACTAGGCTACATCGTAACCCTAGAAAAGAGAATTAGTTCAACATAGTCTCAATAGAAATCATCAACGAATCTGAAAACGTAATCCTCAATAGTCAGAAATAAAAGAGAGAATAAACGGAAACAGTCTTGATCGATCTCCTCAGCTACGGAAAATATATAGAACGGAAAAATATGTCTTTGCCGTCTTTCTGTATATCCCACGTAAAAAGTATTGTCTGTGCTAATCAGAATGATTAAAAAGTCTTATTTACCCTAATATATATCATAATCCCGTAGGAATACAAAAAGGGCTGAAAATATGGGTCTCGCGAGTCCAAAACGAAGTAGGAAACTTCATAAATTGGGCCTTGAGCCATACCCAACCATTGGGCCTTCTTTTCCATAAGCTTCTATCATCAAATCAACTCCAAATAAGCTCCTTTTAGCCCGTATCTCCATAAATCACCAACTCTACTAATATAGGCCAAAAAAAACATAAAACAAGTAAAACGAACAAAAATAGCTTTTGAACATGCAAAATATTAAGTAAAAAGATAGTGATAAGTAGGTATACAACCGACTTATCAACTCCCCCAAACTTAGGCATTTGCTTGTCCTCAAGCAAACAGACACTAAATGCAAATGCAAACAAACACAAACAGACACATGCAAAGTCGTTTTGCCAAGCTTTAGAAACATTCTAATAAGCTAACCCAACAACTATGAACAAGTTCCATACAAAACATAACCAGTTGATAGGTTGAAACTCGCCTCTATTGTCTATACATATACATCCCCACACAAATGCACTAAGTTAAATAAAGGATTCCTTGATACATCTCTAATCTTGACCCAAGTCATTGACTACTATTATGGAAAACTCACACAAATCAAAGGACTTACTCTATTTACCAAATAACACACAAAGACCACTTCCTGAATGGCAGGACGAGGGTGGTGATGACAGTGTTTTTTACACTATCATTCGGTTCTTTTTCACCTATTTAGCTATCCTCTAGCTTGCATTTTAGTGCATTTTGTGAGAATAGTGTCACGTTTCGCTTTTCTTTGTTATTTTCAGGATTTAGGTGAAAATCGCGCTTTTGGATAGGAATTATGGCGAAACATTGAAGTTTTGGTGCAACGCGATCACCCGTGGTGTGTCAAGGAGTACCGGGACGTGTTTCCAGGCCAAAAGACCAAGTTCGGAGCTCAAATCCGTGCCCAAGGACAAGGAAAACATGAAAGATTCGAGATATCTTGTATGAGGCGGAAACGGTAGTTCATTCGGAGTTCGGATGAAGATTTTGGAGCCTTTGAAGTGAAATCCGAAAGTTCCATTTGCATAGTCTTAGTATTTTGGGCACCAGTCTTTCATACGATATTCCATTGGGATGAGGTTACAACCTACGCGTAGTAACTCGAAGAGCTATCCAACGGTGGGTCTTACGTGCCCAATCCAAGTTCGAACGCACCCAGAATCAGATTTCGAACTTAGAAGGAACTTGCTGCCCGTGAGAGGCGGTTAGCCTCCCACACCAGGCGGTTAGCCTGGGAGCTGCGGCAGATTATATATAAATTTCCTATTCTGCGTTTTTTCAGAGATCACCTTCATATTTGAGAGACAAAAACCCTAGAGCTTGTTCTGGGTATTCTTTGACATAGATACATCTTTTTTTGTCAATTTTGGAGCATAGCGCAGAGATTTGGACACCAATTCATCTCACCTTGCTTGTAAGTTTAGCAATTCACCGGAGATTGACAACCTTTGGTGGTAACTTTGTATCTCACGATTTCTACTATTTTATCTTTCAATTCAACATGTTTTCATTCATTATTGCTTTGATTTTGATTGTTGATTGCATAATTGATATGAGTAGCTAAATCTATGGTTGGTGATAGTATGTGAATTCATAGCTAGGGTTCATAATTATGCATGATTGAGTTTCAGAGTCTTTTACTTGTTTAATTATCTTAATTCGATTCTTTGATCCGACTAAGCCAATATCTTCGTATGAAAGTGTTAGAAACACTAGGACAATTCAAGATCATTGATTCAATAATTATAATTAACAAGTACTGCTTGAACTAAGGCTGACAACCTTAGCCAAGTATTAGTATAGATAGGAAGCTTTCAAAATACACGTCTACGAATCTGTCTTTGGTGTTTATTAATTCGAATTACTTTTAACGCAGTACGAGTTGCACTTTCATGCATAATTAGAACTTGATGCTTAGAACGAGCATACTATCACCAGCTCTCTCCTTATATTGTTAAGTCAAGCTAAGTCAAATTTGTTTTCTGAATTTATATAGTTAGTTATTTAGTTAAAGCTAGTTTAGTCCCTAGAGATCGACACTCGAGGTTATCTTACTTCTGCACTACGTGTTTTGTGTAGTTGTGAGTTGCCCTTTGGCTAAAAACAAATTTATTTTATTGTTCGAGTCTTACAATTTCGTTCATCAAATTGGCGCCGTTGTCGGGGACTATTACTCCCTTTTACTCTTTAGCTTATTTATATTTTCAGCATTCAATTGTCAGAGTTAGTAGTTTAGTTAGTTTGTCATGATTAGTAGTTGAATTCCAGATTTTGGCGATTTCTAACAGGACTGATTTTTGGTTGTGAGTTACTCCTGTCACAGAAATTCAGGTTTTGTGATGGCTCGCCCACTTTTGAAATCATAGGTTCAACCCAACCAAGAACGGATGAGAGGTCCGGCTATTGTGATTTGGAGATAAAAAATTACATGTTCCAGCAACTCCCGAGGTTCAATGGGTTGGCTAGGGAGGATGTTATAGGATACTTGAATGATATTGAGGATTTCATCAACAATCTTCCAAGGCCCAGAGCAGGGATAACGGATGATGAGCTGAGGATGAAGGTTTTTGCTATGGGGCTTGGTGATAAAGCCAAGGCATGGTTAGGCTCTCTGGAAGCCGGATCACTAGACACCTGGGCCAAGGTGTTTTCTGCTTTTATGGAGAAATATTTTCCCCATACTTTGACTACCGCGCTGAAGGCGCAAATCAGTGGTTTCAAGCAAGACTATGATGAGAACATCTACACTGCTCTCGAGAGGTTCCGGGACCTCATGAATAAGTGCCCTCACCATGGGATGGAGCTTTCTGATCTCGTCCAGCACTTCTATAATGGGCTTACTTATGAGAGCCAACAAGTGGTGGATTTCCAGTGCCGTGGAAATATCTGGGAGGAGACCGCCGAGGATGTGTGGGCGTGTTTTGAAAGGCTTGCTAAGGGATCTCAGTTCAAGGATCCAAGGGCCATGGTCAAGAGGCGTGGAACTGAAGCTCCAGCAAAACCAGAGGTTCAAGTGAACGGAGTGAGTAGGGATCGGTTTGATGGCTTTGCCAATGAGATGAGGCAAGTTCTTAAGAGCCCGATTGGATCATCTCTTTCCAATGAGGTATACAGGGTATGCAAGAATTATGGGCATGAGGCTCATATGTGTAGGTCTGAGTTGGCAAACGATAGTGTTTACTGGGTAGACCGTAGTAATCGCAACTACGGAAACGACCATTGTGGAAATCCTGCCCCTAAGGCCGAAGCATGTCAGTCTAAGTCTGCTACTCTCTTGGATAATTTACAGAAATTGGTAGATTTCACCCAAGGATTTCTGAAGAGATTCGAGGAGGATTTGGAGAAGACAAGTGCTCGTCTAGATCAGCTGGAAGCTAGTACTAAGCTTGCACACCAGAAGATGCAAGAGTTGATAGACCATGGAGCTAGTAGGGAGCAGGGGAAGTTTCCTAGTAACACTAAGAGGTCCATGTCGATCACCTTGGTAGGAGATCTTCTGGTGGAAATCACCATCAAGCAAGTTGCTGCGTGCAAGTGTTGTGCACAAGACGAGCCTCCATTGGCCAAGGAGGAAGGTAAAGGCCTGGGATTCGATGTAAGTGATGAAGAACCTAACGATCCTGAACCAATTCCTGATAGCTTTGATGTTAAGGTTGGGATTGGTAGCCTCGATGGTGTCCGTGCTACACTTGATACGGGAGCATACTCTAATGTGCTTCCAATGAATGTGTTCGAGAAGAGTGGTCTGGGAGAGCTCGAGAAACATAAGGCCATTGTGCAGCTAGCAGATGGAACCTTTGTACGACCAGAAGGCATAATGAAGAATGTGTTGATAAAGATTGGTGACACTTCTATTTACAACAATTTCATTGTGATGCCGGCATCAACACCTGGGATGAGTGATGTGGTTCTCTTGGGAAGAACTTTCTTGACCAAATTGCGCTCTGTAATCGACATCTATCGGAGTACTTGCACTATTGAGGTGGATGGCAAGCAACATGTGTTGCAAGCCGTTTCTGATCCTAGCCCACGCTTTAATGTTTCTCACCCCATAAGTTTATTGTCCTTGCTGCGTTTGCTCATTCTCATGGCAATGACTCAACACACTTTGTTGCTCTTCTTGTGGCACGCATCTCCTTAGAATCCCATCAGCTCCTTCTTTGAATAGATGTGGATCATCCCATATGTAAGTCCTGCAACGCTTGGAAAGGGCTCTCTTGTCTGAGGCTGAAAAGTTAGTAGGGCAAACATTCATAGCCAAATAGTTTACAATATCAGCATACCATGGCTCTTCATCAGCCTTCATTAAGTGCTCATCCGGGAGGTCCTCATTGATGGGTATTGAATCAACAGGGATATTGGGTATTCTGGACAAATGGTCGGCTACTAAATTCTCCCTACCAGCTCTATCTACTATGGTCAAATCAAAGTCTTGCAGCAAAAGGACCCAACGGATTAACCTAGGCTTAGAATCTTGCTGAGCTATCAAATGTCTCAAAGCAGCATGATCAGTATGAACATTCACAGGATGGCCAATTAAATAAGATCTAAACTTTTGTAAAGCAAAGACAACAGCTAAAAATTCCTTTTCAGTAGTTGTATAATTAACTTGCGCAGAGTCTAGAGTCTTACTAACATAATAAATCACACGATACTGCTTATCAACTTTTTGGCATAAAACAACACCCATAGAAAAATTCGAAGCATCACACATAATCTCAAAAGGAAGATTCCAATCTGGCGGCACAACAGTGGGAGCAGAAACAAGCTTTTCCTTAAGGGTATTAAAAGCAATTAAGCAATCATTAGAGAAATGGAAAACCACATCTTTTGCAAGCAAGCTACTTAAAGGTTTAGTAATTTTCGAAAAATCTTTAATAAACCTCCTATGAAATCCTACATGGCCAAGAAAAGATTGCAATTCTTTCACACAAGTAGGTGGGGGAAGTTTTTCAATGATTTCGATCTTAGCCTTGTCTACCTCAATACCTCTTTCAGAAACTACATGTCCTAGAACAATGCCTTCTCTAACCATGTAATGACTCTTCTCCCAGCTTAAGGTCAAATTGCATTCAATGCACCTTTTCAAAACAAGATCTAATCTTTGCAAGCATTCATCAAACGAATCACCAAAAAGGGAAAAATCATCCATGAAAACTTCAACAAGTTTAGTTACCATGTCATAGAAAACAGAAAGCATGCACCTTTGAAAAGTGGCTAGAGCGTTGCATAGTCCAAATGGCATCCTCCTATAGGCAAATGTTTCGAATGGGCAAGTGAATGTCGTCTTCTCCTGATCTTCCGGTGCAATCGGAATCTGGTAGAACCTTGATAACCCATCAATAAAACAATAAAACTTCCGCCCCGCAAGGCGGTTTAGCATGCCATCTATAAATGGTAAAGGGAAGTGGTCTTTGTTAGTGGCGGCATTTAATCTTCTATAGTCAATGCACATCCGCCATCCAGTGGTCTTCCTAACCGGTACCAACTCTCCCTTCTCATTCTCTTCCACCGTGACTCCTGATTTCTTAGGGACTACATGTACCGGGTTCACCCATCGACTATGAGGAATGGGGTAAATCATATCGGCATCTAGCAACTTAATCACTTCTTTCTTTACCACCTCTTGCATGGCCGGATTTATCCTTCGCTGAGGTTGCCTAACGGGTTTGGCATCTTGTTCTAGAGTGATGTTGTGCACACACCGTGTAGGGATAATTCCTTTGATATCACTGATCCCCCATCCTATAGCTGCAAAATTTTCTTTCAATACTTCAATCAGCCTACTTTCTTCATCATTGGAGAGGTGTGAGGAGACAATTACAGGCTTCTTCTGATTTTCTCCTAAGTACACATACTTGAGGTGCGCAGGAAGTGGTTTCAATTCTAAGCTAGGCTCTTCAGGAAACCTACTTTCTTCCTCTTCTTCATCTAAAGGTTCAAGTACCTCCTCTCCTGCGGGAATTTTTGGGGTGCTATCCATTATTTCAACTAGTTCCCTTGCTTCTTCGGTCATGTAGCACGTCTCAGATTGCATGGTCAGTGCCTCCTCAAGTGGTTCACGATTATCATGGCAATGATGAAATTCGGAAATCACGGACTCATAGCAATCGACAAAATTTAACTCTTCCGCGACTTCCTTATCTCCGATGCTACATCCTACCAACTCAATCTTCTCGCTCATTACCTCCATGGTTATTTTCTTGCCCTTAAGTTCAAGGCATGTGTTGGTAGTCGCCATGAACGGTCTCCCAAGTAGTACTACGTGCTCACGAATATGGCTCTTTCCCTCGTCTGCAGACTTCATTACTACAAAATCAGCTGGGATTATCAATTTGTCTACCTTCACAAGGATGTCTTCTATTATCCCGACCGGCCTCTTCACACTTTGGTCTGCCATTTGGACGACCATATCAGTTGGTGTCAATTCTCCGAGTTCTAGGGCCTTGTACACCGAATAGGGAATTAAGTTAATGCAAGCTCCTAAGTCAAGCATTGACTTCGTAGTTCGTCCATTCCCTAAGGCGATGTTGATGATGAAACTTCCAGGATCCTTTTTCTTCACGGGCAATCTTGCAATTGAGTTGACCGTTTCAACCCCATTCACTTCCTTTCCTGAAGTAACCCTTTTGTTCTTGATCTCACGAAAAAATTTCGTATAAGCTGGAATGTTTTGGATTAACTCCAAGAGAGGCACATTGACTTCCACTTTTGAGAGGCGTTGGAATAGGGGTGATTCTTGAATATCCTTCTTGGCTGGCTTGATCTGACTTGGGAATGGTACATGTGGCTTTGGAGGCACATATGGATTAGAAGATTTGTGAAGTTCCCCTGGCGTACGAGTTCCTACCTCGACTTCGTCATCACCTATGTCTACCACAGATGGTCTTGGTTCATCATTCCTTCCCGGAACTTCTTGAGGTTCTTTGGAACTTTCGCTAACCTCTTGTTTTGTGCTTGGTCCTGTATTTTCGCTCCCAGTAGATTCGACCCGTTTAGGACGCACGAAGTTAGGAATTTTGGTCATCTTGCCTCCACGGAGTAATACATTCACCTCTTCGCACTCATTCTCCTTGGTAGTAACAGCTGGAAGTGGCTTGGGTTCAGTTTCATGTGTCACATCGGGGTCATCCAATTCCCTGGAGTTGGGGGGCAATTCGCCCCCTACCTCGGGTGGTTCGCCCACTACTTCCAGGGGGGTGTTTTCGACTGCTTTGCCGCACCTTTCGCACTTCAACAGGCTAAGCTCCTTGATAAGTTGCTCGGTTACTTCGACCGCTTCAAAAGCCTTTTCGGTGCGAAGATTGTTCTCAGCTTGCCCTGCGTGTGCTCTATCGAAAACACTCTCAATGGCTTTAATCCCTGCGTAAAACGCAAGTTCCTTCTCCTCACTGATGTCTTCGTCTTCAGAATATCCTTCGTATAACCCGTCAGTTTCGCCCTGATTTGAATATATGTTGGTGACTTCATTCGACATTATTTTCTCGGATTGTGCGGATCCATTGGCATACTTTTGAAAGACCTTCTCTGCCTCTTCAATTGTACATTCTTCTAACCCTCCACACATCCCATCCACTTGAAGCCTAACTTCATCACGTAGTCCTCCAACAAAAAAACAAATCAGCTCCCCGTCGTCGAAACGGTGGTGGGGGCACTCACGTTTATACAACTCAAAACGTTCATAGGTGTCACAGAACCGCTCGTATTCTCCTTGCTTGAAGTGTTCGATCCAATTCCGCAGTGCAATCGTCTCATGGTAAGGCATGAAACGTGCCAAGAACTCCTCTACTACTTGGCTCCAGGTCCTCAGTGATCCTGGTGCTAACCTTGCTATCCAAATCCTTGGTTCATATCCCAGAGCAAAAGAAAATAATTATCTGCATAATTGGTCCTCGGTGAACCCCTTTGCTGGAACTTTTGCTATTTATTCCTCATAGGACCTGATGAAGCTTAACGGATTCATCCCCACTCCATCTTCGAACGTCGGAATCCTTCTCACTACAGAACTCGTTACTTCATACCCTGATAACTCTTCTTCCAAGTATATTGCTGACCCTTTCCTGACTTGCGAGAACGTAGGTGTCAAGCGAGCTTTTAAGGTCGTCATACCTGGAAATCTGAAACAGGAGTAACTCAAAATTGAAAATTAGTCTCGTTAGAAATTTCCAAGATCAAGAAAATTTCTAGAAATCGAATACTACTAAGACTCGGAAAGGGGTATCAGAAAGAGATTAAATAGGAAAACTTAAAACTACTAGAACTAGGAATTGAATGCTGAAAATATAAACAAATTAAACAGAAAAAAGGAGTATAGTCCCCGGCAATGGCGCCAATTTGATGAAACGGTTTGTCAGACTCGATTAATCAAATAAATTTGTATTTAGCCAAAGGCAATTCACAACTACAACGAAAACCGTAGTGTAGCAGTAGAATAACCTCGAGTGTCGATCTCTAAGGACTATAACTAGTTTTATCTAATCTAACTTAAGAATATAAAACAGCAGACGACTTAGCAAAGGTTTTTCTTAACAAATAATGGAGATTGGTGATAGTATGGTCATTCAAAGCATAACGGGTTAATAATCATGCATAAATTCCTCGGTCTTGCATAAAGATCTTTGATCAATGAATTGTCCAATTGTGTTCCGTAATTATTCAACACTAAGAAGATATAGATTTAGATAGATCAAAGAAATAAAGCAATAACTCAGAGTATAATGCGCGATATAGCCATTAGCATAATTATCAACCCTTCGCTAAGAAATCACATACTATCACCAACGAGAAGTTTATCTACTCATAGTTGTCATGCAATCAACAGAAATCATACCACGAATGAATGAAAACATGATGAAAGATATATAAAAATAAGTAGAAAAACTGTAAGATACAATGTTACCGAAGGTTGTTAGTCTCCGAAGAATCGTGATCTTACAAGCTCCAAACTGCTAAGAAAAAGTATCTCCTAAGCTAAGAACCCCCAGAACAGGCACTGGGAAATTCCTACCTAAAACTACAGAGAAAGGTGAGAGAAAAAGGTCTGGAAAAGTATGAAAAACGGAGAAAACTGAGCAACTATATATAGGCTTTCGAATTGTGTGGGGCGAAGGGCCCCACACACCGGGCGATTCGCCTGGTGTGGGCGATTCGCCCCACGTCCCGGCCGACTTGCCCGGGAGTGTTTTTCGGCCCAAAAAGCGTTTTCGACGCGTTTTTTGATTTCTTCCCCTTTTCGGACCCGGCTTCTGCCTTCTAGTGATCTTCTAGCCTTCAGATTCGGTCCCTAGACTTCAAATCCTATTCGGAATCTTTCAGATACTCCAATTGGGCTTCTGGAACACCAATTCCTTGTCTACTTCAATATATTTGCCCGGAAAACCTCGTTTTTCAACCAAAACCTGTAAAATAAAAACTAAAGGGAAACATGACACTATTCTAATAAAATGCACTAAAATATAGCTAAATTAACATAGAGGATTGCTAAAATAGGTGAAAAAGACTCAAATGAAAGTGTAAAATACACATTCATCACCAGGCATACACCTTGCTTCCTCCAACAGTTCTCCTCCTCATGAGTTGTGCCTCCGCAGAAATTGCAATTTCTTCGGGATGGTTGTTCGGTACTTTCGGCCACATGACGAGATCGACTTTCCTGTGGGCGGCGAGAGTACTTGGATGGGGACCGACGACCCTTGCCATCCTTGCTACTCCTGTGATCAGAACTCCTTTTTCGAGATCCTTGGGGTTCAAAGCTCTCGAGTTCTTCCAGACCACTTTCTACCTCAGCAGCTAACTCCACTGTCTTAATGTAGGTGGGCATGTCAGTCCCGAACAGGCTGTAATGGATCTCTGAGTTCAGACCCTTCACAAAATGGCGAACCTTCTCCCTCTCGTCGTTCTGAAAATGCGGCACGTACTTCAGCAGTCGAGTGAACTCGGAGTCGTAATCGGCGACATTCATTCTTCCTTGCACCAAGTCTTGGAACTCATCTCTCCTGTTCTCGCGAACTAGGCGAGGCACGAACTTATCCATGAACTCCTTCTCGAAGTTCTCCCAAGTGCGGGCAACTGCCTCTTGTCTCCACCTTGCATCTACGGTCCTCCACCAATTTCTAGCTGCTCCTTCAAACTGGAAAGCCGCGAGCTCAATCCTCCTTTCATCAGGGTAGTGTAAGATCGAGAACAGATTCTCCATGCTCTCCAGCCAAAGCTCAGCTTTGCGGGCCTTGGGTGCCCCATCGAACCTGTCGGGATGGAAACGAGCGAAACGTTCAGCAGCTTGATCGATCGTTGAGTCGGTGGTGGTGGCGGTGTAACCAGCTGTGCAATTTTCGGTCCAGCATGGCGCATGTTCTCACTTAAGTTTCCCAAAGCTGCAATGATCCGCTCCACTTGGTCCTGGTTGTTTCCATTGTTGTCGTTGCTGTCGTCATTGGTGTTGCTATTGCCATCACGTTGCGCGTGTTGTTCCTTGGAGCCATCCTATCGCAGTTAGTCTAAGGGCAGTAACGTAATTAACATACTCGAGCGTGACTATCTTAAGGCGTAAACGTGAACTAAGGCACTAACTAAAGTCAATCTAACGTGAACGAGCAAGAGACGCGCAAGAGTAAGCAAAATTACCAAGGTCTAATTCTAACTAGGGGGGGGGGGGGTCAAGAGGAAGATAGCAACTAATCACCAAGTAAATCCTTGAGTGTGTCTAACCTAGCATGCAAGACAGACAAATTGAAAACGAAACGAGAAAGCATAAGTAAGAAATTCAATAAAGAAGCATAAAATACACATAAAAAAACACATTAAGCAAGCAATAAAAGCATTCTCTCATAAAGTGATCAGTCACTTGACCTCGGTTAACACGAATCACTCAAACAGTCGGCCGCCTGCCAGTGATTTATGTCGACTTTGGTTAAACAATAGATTACCGTATGACAAAACCAAGCAAGATCATGTATGAACTTCAACAAGTAAAATAAATGCATATATAAGTGTTTAAACCTTAAAACATGCATCAAATGACATTATAGTACATACTTTTAAACAAATACTCATGCATTGAGATGAAATAATATAATCGGCTTAGCGAAAATGAATGAAGTATCAATAGTAAGCTGGTGAACTTAGTAGAAGTTAAACAGGATGAACAACAAGGCGGTTTCGGAGGGCAAAACAGTAGGACAGGTGACGTGCAAATGGAACAGTTCAGAGTTAGTGCGGAAGACTAAACGGTGTAAGAGATAGAAAAATAACAACTCAACATATATCCAGCGACTCGGACCCTCACACACAACCCATAGGCCAGAAGATCCTATCCCAGCAAGCTCGAGTTTGAACTCAAGCTCTGATACCAACTGTAACGGTATCGGTTCTTAAAAACAAATAAATTTCTTGAAAAGAGAAAATCCGAAATAATTTTAAAAGTAACGGTCGGCAATAAATGCCATAACAACATTTGGCGCCATAGCGCTAACAGAATCAAGTAAAAAAAAACCAACGGTAACTTAGAAATCAAAAGAATAACGACTAGTGAAGAAAGTAAAAAGTTTCATCTTCTTATTTAAGAAAAACAAATCCCCAAAGACATCCCAGACCCTTCTCTCAGTCGCTGGCATCCTACTCGCGTGCATCCTCAAAAGTATCTGGAAGGAATGAATTTTTGAAAACAAAGAGAGCGTGAGATAAAGGATCTCAGTGAGGTTCTAAGTTAACAAAAATAGAGAAGTAAACAGTTTGAAAACAAAATCATTTGCAACAAATAAAATAGCAACAGAACAGATAACCGAACATAAAGACAGAACAGATAAGTCGAAGTCCGTTGGTGCAGCCCGCCTTGTTACTCCTACTCCCAGATTGCCCTTATAGCTCCCTCTAGAGGGTATACAACTCCGGACAAAAACAGAAACCCCCGTGTACTTTGGGAAAATAGAACCTACGACCCTAATAGACCTCAGCGACTTCTGCCTCGCGCCTAAAAGGGATTAGACTAGGAAATAACCAAGCAAGCCCGATAGTCCTCTACTACCCAAGCCTACCTAATTACGACCTAATCTACCGGTCACACAGAAACAAACAGAACAGATACACAACAAACAGATAATAATAATCAGATCTTGAAACATCGAGAAGTGTTCCTGCAGAAGAGTTAATCCAGAACAGAGTAGCGACAAACAAAGATAAGTAAATAGCCATACTTAGGACTTAGTTACTTTTACGCGGAAGCATACGGTATAACAGAATATATAGTAATAGATATAGATTGTCACATAGCCTTCTAGTTTTTCGCAAATAGATAAGTTTTGGGGTGAACACTCACCTCAACTTGCCAGCAAAAGTCTTCAACGAGCTGTGAGCTTAAGAGCTAGCGAACGACGGAGAATCTAAATAGAAAGTAACTAGTTACACTTCTAGAAGTCGAACGAACGGAAAGAAAAAGGTCGGTAAAGAAGTGGTAAAGGAAGGGTTCGAACTCGGGACCTCTAAGTTAGTCAAGTACTACCTAACCAACTATGCTAGCAAGGCAGTCACTACAAAAGTACCAAAGCAGAAACTAGTTAAGTTGAAACGTTTTCAGAAAACACTCTTTCAATCTCTGGAAATTACTAAAATTCCCTCAGAGGTAAATTGAAAAACAGTACCACACTTTCAACAAATTCCAAAACAGTTCTTAGAGAAAACTTGTTTTAACAGTTTAGTCCAATACAGTAAAATTACCAAACTACCCTTGCACACTAATTGCAGAAAAGTCATTTTAGTTTTCAGAAAGTACAGTCAAGTCCAACAGCCCTTTACACTTGCACAGCAGTCCTCAAAAATAAATAAGTCTTTCAAACTAGTCTTCAGTCAACACGGTCAAAGACAATTTGCAAAAAGGTCCTTTCAAAATCCACAGTACTCAAACAAATCCTCAAGGTTCAGATTAACACACTAAGGTCCAGTTAGTTTTTCGAAGTCCAAATCCAATACGGTCAACATACGAGGTCAACAAAACAATGGTCCAACAACAATCACAACTACCCTAGGTCCCGGTTCTCGGTTCAAATACGAGGTCAGAGGCAGCAGGGGTAAAAACATAAATCCCATCAAGGGTAAAACAGTCATAAAGGAAAAAAGAAAAACGAAAAGAAGAACAGGATAAGATAGCTACCTTCGACGAACCGGAAAATGAAGAACTGCGATTCAAACAGAAACAAAAGAATTAAAGAAAAATCAAGATTCAATTCTCCTTAAATCCACGAACCAAAACGGGGCCGAACCAAAACTTACCGAACCAGAACGGATCAGAAACGGGACGGAGAGCACACGAACGGAACTTGACAGACCCGCACCGGAACGAAGCACGCAAACCGGAGAAATACGGCACAGGCTAGAACGGATCAAACGGGACGTAGGAGCAAAACGGGCGGAGCGAACCGAATCGAAGCAACTGCGTAACAAAGAAGTAGCAAATCAAAATGAGATCTCAAATCGAACGCACAAGGCTGAGCCTAACGGAAGCTTACCGGGAAGTATACGAGACCAGATCGGACCGGAGAGGAGCGAAACGGGCGGAGCTTTGGCGGCGCGAACTGACAAACGGCGAATCTTGGGCTGCGCAAACGGCTCCGGTTGATGCTCATTGATGATGAGCGATTCGATGATGATGATGATAGCCGGTTGATGATGATGGTGAGATGATGATGATGGGTTGAAGATGAAGCAAGATGGAGATGGTGCGATGATGATGATGATGATGCGGGTGAGAGAGAGAGAGCGAGGCAGAGGAGTTGATTTCTTTCTTTTTCTTTTTAGTAAGGTGGCGTTGGAAGAGAAGAATGAGGTGAAGGTGGAGACTAGTTAGGGTTAGGGTATTAAGATATATGGGCCATCCGATTGGGCCTGTAAAAAGTGGGTCACGAGATTTTGGGCCAGAAAATACCACACAATTTGGGCCACAATCAGATTGCTAGCCAATTCAGATCGGAACGAAACGAATTAACCCTACGCGAACTATCAAATGACGAATTCGATTACGCAGGAAGGAAATTTTAATTAAATTAACAAATAAAATAATTTACTTAGGTAATTAATTAAATAAATAAAAAGTAGAAAAAAAACGGGATGTTACAGCCTGTTTCAGCAATCTACCAAATGTATCCCTTACTATTGAGGTAGTTCAATCAATCCAAGGTTATACCTTAGCATTTTGCGAACCTATTATCTGGTAGGGGCTTGGTAGTAAAGATGTCAGCAAGTTGATCATCAGTACCTACTTTCACAACCTCAATGTCTCTTTTTTCCACATGATCTCTAATGAAATGATGTCTAATATCAATGTGCTTTGTCCTTGAGTGGAACTTAGGATTTTGCGTGATAGCAATATCACTTGTATTATCACAAAAGATTGGTGTTTTCTTTGAAAAAATACCATAATCTATTAATTGTTGCAGAATCCATAGGATTTGAGCTGTGCAACAACCAGCCGCAATGTATCAGATTCAGTAGATGAATTGGCAACACAGGTTTACTTCTTGCTGAACCATGATATTAATCTGGTACCTAGAAACTGACAAGTTCCAGAAGTACTTTTTCTATCAAGAGTTGATCCTCCATGATGAGCATCGGAATAACCAACGAATTCCAATCCAGAATCTTTAGGATACCATAATCCAACATTGACTGTACCTTTGACATATTTCAGTATCTTAAGTGCCTTTTTGTAGTGTGATTCTCTTGGATCAGATTGGAATCTTGCACACACACAAACATCATACTGAATGTCTGGTCTACTTGCTGTTAAATACAACAAAGAACCAATGAGCTTCCTATACTTGTGTTCATCAACACTCTTATCTTGTTTAGTATAGCCCAATTTGGTACCAACGCTCATAGGGATCTTTTCAGGTTTTTCTTCCTCTTTGATCCTGAATTTTATGAGCATTTCCTTTGCATACTTTGCTTGATTTATGAATATTCCATCTTTGAGTTGCTTGACTTGCAATCCTATGAAATAATTCAATTTACCCATCATAGTAATTTCAAACTTGTTTGTCATGAGTTTGGCAAAATCATCACAAAGTTGCTTGTCCTTAGATCCAAATATTATGTCATCCACATAAATCTGGACTAAGAGTAGTTTACCATCATGGTTCATGGTAAATAAGGTTTTGTCAACTTCACCTTTCTTGAAACCATTATCCAGCAAGAACTTGGCTAAGGTATCATACCAAGCTCTTGGTGCTTGCTTTAGACCATATACAACTTTTCTGAAGCTTGTATACCATCTTGGTTTCTGAGGGAAGTTCAAAGCCAGGGGGTTGTTCCAAGTAAACTTCTTCAGCAAGTTCACCATTTAGGAATGCACTTTTAACATCCATTTGATAAACAATGAAGTCATTATGAGCAGCAAAGGCCAAGAAGAGCCTAATCGCATCAAATCTTGCAACTGGAGCATAAGACTCATCATAGTCCAATCCTTCAGTCTGGCAGTAACTTTGAGCAACTAAACGTGCTTTGTTCCTTGTTACTTCTCCAGACTCACTCAGCTTATTTCTGAACACCCACTTTGTACCAATTGCTTTCTTTCCTTCAGCAAGGGGTACAAGTTTCCAGACTTTGTTCCTTTCAAATTCATCCAGTTCTTCTTGCATTGCCTTGATCCATTCAGAATGCTTTAAAGCTTCTTCTATGGTCTTGGGTTCAATTTCTGAAACAAAGCAAGAGAACAAAGCTTCTACTTCTATGAATTTTGCTTCTTCAGCAAGTTCTTGATTAGTAGATACTTTGGATCTAGTCACTTGGCGTTTGTCAATATCACCAGCCATATCCATAGAGGGATGATTTCTAATCCATTTATTAACAGGTTTTCTGCTCTATGGATCTAGATAAGTTTTCTCTTCAGCATGTGACTCTTTAGTATGTACTTGCTCAGTACTACTGGTATCTTGTTGTGTTTCTATTGAGATTGGTTCATCAACAACTGCTTGTTCATCATTGCTGGTTTGAGGTAACTCGTCAGCAGGCACAGGAAGTTGCGTAGTTTAAGAAACATCCGGAACAACTACGTCTTTTGCTGGAAATTCTTTGTCATGAACTATTTTTATCTTGTCATGAGTCGGGGGAGGAGAGTTATTGCCAGAATCATCATTTAGTTCAATTGATTTGACTTTCCTAGCATCAGATTTAGTTCTTTGCTCATGTATGAGTAACTTCTTCATACAATATGATATTTCTTCTTCAGCAGGAACTCCTTGTGACTTTTCATAGAATACAACATGCACTGATTCTTCGATCTTTTGTGCCTTTTTATTGTAAACTCTATAAGCTTTACTATGCAAGGAGTAACCAAGAAATATCTCTTCGTCTTCCTTTGATGGAAATGTTCTTAAGTATTCTCTACCATTGTTATGAACAAAGCATTTGCAACCAAATACCCTTAGATGGGTGATGAACGCGCGGATGTCGTGCTCCGAGCGAATCAAATAAATTTATTATTTAGCCAAAGGCAATTCACAACTACAACGAAAACTGTAGTGTAGCAGTAGAATGACCTCGAGTGTCGTTCTCTAAGGACTATAACTAGCTTTATCAAATCTAATTTAGAATATAAAAACAGCAGACGGTATAGCAAGGGTTTTTCTAACAGATAATGGAAATTGGTGGTAGTATGATCCTTCAAAGCACAACGGGTTAATAATCATGCGTAAATTCCTCGGTTTTGCATGGAGATCTTTGATCAATCGAATGTCCTGTTGTAATTGTTAAGCACTACGAAGATATAGATATGTATAGGTGGACGAGGGTCCAATTGTGCATAATAATTAATCAACATACGAGGATATAGGCTGAGTCTGATCAACGAAATAAAGCAATAACACGGAGTATAATGCGCGATATAGCCATTAGCATGATTATCTTCCCTTCGCTAAGAACACATACTACCACCAACGATAAATTTAGCTACTCATAGTTGTCATGCAATCAACAGAAATCATAGAAGAAAACATGTTGAAAGATATATAAAAATAAGTAGAATAAACCGTAAGATACAATGTTACCGAAGGTTGTCAGTCTCCGAAGAATCCCGATCTTACAAGCTCCAATCTGGTATGAAAAAGTGTCTCCTAAGCTTCGAAACCCCAGAACAGGCTCTGGGAAGTTCCTACCTCAAAACTACAGAGAAAGGTGAGAGAATAGGTCTGGAAAAGTATGAATTTCGGAGAAAAACTGAGCAACTATATATAGGCTTTGAAATAGTGTGGGGCGATTCGCCCCACACACCGGGCGATTCGCCCGGTGTGGGGCGATTCGCCCTACGTCCCGGGCGGTTCGCCCGGGAGTAAATTTCGCGGAATTCCGCGTTTTCGACGCATTTTTAGATTTCTTCCCATTTTCGGACTCGGTTTCTGACTTCTAGTGGCCTTCTAACCTCCATATTCGACCCCTAGACTCCAAATCCTATGTGGAAACCTTCAGATACTCTAAATAGGCTTCTGGAACACCAATTCCTTGTCAACTTCAATATAATTACCCGGAAATCCTCGTTTTTTCAACCAAAACCTGTAAAATAAAATCTAAAGGGAAACGTGACACTATTCTAATAAAATGCACTAAAATATAGCTAAATTAACATAGAGGATAGCTAAAATCGGTGAAAAAGACTCAAATGAAAGTGTAAAATACACATTCATCAAACTCCCCAAACCGACTACGAACATTACAAGAATTGGAAAATAAGACGAAACACTTTGCTAAACTGCTTTTTGGCTTTTTTGGACCCTTCTTTGCTTTTTTGGGGTCTTTTCTTTTTTTTCTTCTTTTTTTCCTTTTTTCCTTTTCCAGTTTTTTTTTCTGGAATTTTTCTTTTTCTTTTTTTTCGATTTTTTTAGCCAGCAGTAGCACAACGAAAAAGAAACAATAACACACAAACGACCTCCCCAAACCTATTTGAAAGAATAGGTTGGAGTACGAATTTTACGAAAAAGCAAAAATAAACTCACAACACAGAATTGAAAAAATGGAAAACAAGTCTAATGATAGTGTAGCCCCCTCCCCAAACCTATTCGAAAGAATAGGTTGCAAACAAAGGATCACACAACCTCACACTACCCCCTCCTAGGCATTTAGCAATCTCAAAGAAAGGTGAAGACTTGTTGCCTCTTAGGTACATAATTACTCGGGAAAACAACCATAAGACCCTAACATGCATCATCCTATTATAAAGGCCTTCGTGAACCGCAGTAGAGAAAACACCACTAAGTGATGTCGAGACTACCAAGCTTAACTAAGTGCAATACATAAATGTGACAACCCAAGCGAAAAAAACCTCAAACAAATTCATAGAGACGAAGCATATGATTAATGGCATAATTAGTTGATCTACCCAATAAAAAAGTTCAAAAAATTTGGCAATAAACTCCACATAAAACATGCAAGACTATCCTAGGATGAATGTAGTGAATGCAACTAAAAACTAAGAAATCAGTAAACGTGCAAATGCAAAAAATTTCACGAGTTTATCATAAGCAAGACAAGTATAGAGATAACCAGCGATAACCCCCCCTCCGCCAAACCTGAACGTCGTCGCTCGTCCCGAACTTCGAAAGTGGATTCAAGGTGAGAGCTAATACTTGTATAAGTGACCTATAATACTCAATCAGACTCGTGAGAAAACAAAACGGGTGATAAACGAGGTAAAAAGATTGATAATCTAGCATAATGGGAGAAAAACGGGTTTCCCTCGAAAAAGCTAAATTATCATCTAGACACCCTATTTTATCACCAAAAACATACGAAAATATGAAAAACAATGATATGCTCAAGACAACAAAACACACTAACCTTCAGTAGAGGCGGTAAGGGTAAGCTCAAGATGATCAACCTCCCTTTGATCACTAGAAATCTCGAAGTACGGCTTCACTCGTTGACCATTCACCTTGAAGGTATTGCCCGTCTTTGGATCAAAGAGTTCTACAGCTCCATGGGGAGCAACTTTGATAATATCGTTCGGTCCATCCCAACGAGTACGGAGCTTTCCAGGAAATAGTCGAAGGCAGGAATTAAATACCAAAGCTTTTTGTCCAGGAATCAGTTCCTTACGTACTATACCACGGTCATGATACTTCTTAGTACGTTCCTTGTAGATCTTGGCATTTTCATAAGCACCTAGTCGTAATTCATCGAGCTCATCTAATTGCAGCAATCGTTCCTCTCCAGCTTTTCCCATATCAAGATTGAGTGCTTTGATAGCCCAATATGCCTTATGTTCCAGTTCTACGGGAAGATGACATGCTTTCCCATACACAAGTCTATACGGAGTGGTTCCAATCACCGTCTTGTAGCTAGTCCTGTATGCCCAAAGTGCATCACTCAATTTTCCTGCCAAATCTTTCCTACTAGGCTTCACTACACGCTCCAGGATCTTCTTAATTTGACGGTTGCTAACTTTGACTTGGCCTGATGTTTCTGGATGGTATGGCGTAGCGACACTATGGTGGACAACGTATCTCTTAAGAAGGGAGACAAAAGTTCTATTGACGAAGTGTGACCCTCCATCACTGATGATTGTCCTAGGGCACCCAAATCTAGCGAATATTACTTCCTTCAAGAACTTCATAACAACTGCGTCGTCATTTGTTTTTGTAGGAATTGCCTCCACCCATTTAGTCACATTATCCACCGCAACAAGAATGTATCCATAACCTCCACTTGATGGAAATGGTCCCATGAAATCAATGCCCCACACGTCGAAAGGTTCGACCACTAGATTCCCTTGAAGGGGCATTTCGTCTTTCTTGCTAATATTACCACCTCGTTGACATGCGTCACAATTCTTCACAAAAATCCGATCATCTCGGTATATTGTTGGCCAGAAAAATTCTGCTTGCAGTACTTTGCGAGCTGTTTTCAAGCCACTATAGTGTCCTCCGCAATTAAGCTCATGTCAATGACTCAACACACTTTGTTGCTCTTCTTGTGGCACGCATATCCTTAGAATCCCATCAGCTCCTTCTTTGAATAGATGTGGATCATCCCATATGTAAGACCTGCAACGCTTGGCAAGAGCTCTCTTGTCGGAGGCTGAAAAGTTAGTGGGGCAAACATTCATAGCCAAATAGTTCACAATATCAGCATACCATGG
This sequence comes from Plantago ovata, assembly GCA_028274465.1. Lineage (NCBI taxonomy): Eukaryota > Viridiplantae > Streptophyta > Magnoliopsida > Lamiales > Plantaginaceae > Plantago > Plantago ovata. The sequence goes on along the minus strand of CM051457.1, from coordinate 89,130,824 downwards.
CTCTTCATTAGCCTTCATTAAGTGCTCATCAGGGAGGTCCTCATTGATGGGTATCGAATCAATAGGGATATTCGGTATTCTAGATAAATGATCAGCTACTAAATTCTCCCTACCAGCTCTATCCACAATGGTCAAATCAAAGTCTTGCAGCAAAAGGACCCAACGGATTAACCTAGGCTTACAATCTTGTTTAGTTATAAAATGTCTCAAAGCAGCATGATCAGTATGGACATTCACAGGATGACCAATTAAATAAGACCTAAACTTTTGTAAAGCGAAGACAACAGCTAAAAATTCCTTTTCAGTAGTTGTATAGTTAACTTGCGCAGAGTCTAGAGTCTTACTAACATAATAAATCACACGATACTGCTTATCAACTTTTTGGCATAAAACAGCACGCATAGCAAAATTCGAAGCATCACACATAATCTCAAAAGGAAGACTCCAGTCAGGCGGCACAACAATGGGAGCTGAAACAAGCTTTTCCTTAAGGGTATTAAAAGCAACTAAGCATTCATTAGAGAAATGGAAAACCACATCTTTTGCAAGCAAGCTACTTAAAGGTTTAGCAATTTTCGAGAAATAATTAATAAACCTCCTATGAAACCCTACATGGCCAAGAAAAGATTGCAATTCTTTCACACAAGTAGGTGGGGGAAGTTTTTCAATAATTTCGATCTTACCCTTGTCTACCTCAATACCTCTTTCAAAAACGACATGTCCTAGAACAATGCCTTCTCTAACCATGTAATGACTCTTCTCCCAGCTTAAGGTCAAATTGCATTCAATGCACCTTTTCAAAACAAGATCTAATCTTTGCAAGCATTCATCAAACGAATCACCAAAAAGAGAAAAATCATCCATGAAAACTTCAACAAACTTAGTTACCATGTCAGAGAAAACAGAAAGCATGCACCTTTAAAAAGTGGCGGGAGCGTTGCATAGTCCAAATGGCATTCTCCTATAGGAAAATGTTCCGAATGGGCAAGTGAATGTCGTCTTCTCCTGATCCTCCAGTGCAATCGGAATATGGTAGAAACCTGATAAACCATCAAGAAAACAATAAAATTTCCGCCCCGCAAGGCGCTTTAGCATGTCATCTATAAATGGTAAAGGGAAGTGGTCTTTCTTAGTGGCGGCATTTAATCTTCTATAGTCAATGCACATCCGCCATCCAGTGGTCTTCCTAACCGGTACCAACTCTCCCTTCTCATTCTCTTCCACCGTGACTCCTGATTTCTTAGGAACTACATGTACCGGGCTCACCCATCGACTATCAAGAATGGGGTAAATCATATCGGCATCTAGCAACTTGATTACTTCTTTCTTTACCACCTCTTGCATGGCCGGATTTATCCTTCGCTGAGGTTGCCTAACGGGTTTGGCATCTTGTTCTAGAGTGATGTTGTGCACACACGTGTAAGACTAATTCCTTTGATATCACTAATCCCCCATCCTATAGCTGTAGAATTTTCTTTCAATACTTCAATCAGCCTACTTTCTTCATCATTGGAGAGATGTGACGAGACTATTACAGGCTTCTTCTGGTTTTCTCCTAGGTACACATACTTGAGGTGTGCAGAAAGTGGTTTTAATTCTAAGCTAGGCTCTTCAGGAAATCTGCTTTCTTCCTCTTCTTCATCTAAAGGTTCAAGTACCTCCTCTCCTGCGGGAATTTCTGGGGTGCTATCCATTATTTCAACTAGTTCCCTTGCTTCCTCGGTCATGTAGCACGTCTCAGTTTGCATGGTTAGTGCCTTCTCAAGTGGTTCACGATTATCATGGCAATGATGAAATTCGGAAATCAAGGAATCATAGCAATCGACAAAATTTAATTCTTCCGCGACTTCCTTATCTCCGATGCTACATCCTACCAACTCAATCTTCTCGCCCATTACCTCCATGGTTATTTTCTTGCCCTTAAGTTCAAGGCATGTGTTGGTAGTCGCCATGAATGGTCTCCCAAGTAGTACTACGTGCTCGCGAATATGGCTCTTCCCCTCGTCTGCAGACTTCATTACTACAAATTCAGCTGGGATTATCAATTTGTCCACCTTCACAAGGATGTCCTCTATTATCCCGACTGGCCTCTTCACGCTCTTGTCCGCCATTTGGATGACCATATCAGTTGGTGTCAGTTCTCCGAGATCCAGGGCCTTGTATACCGAATAGGGCATTAAGTTAATGCTAGCCCCTAAGTCAAGCATTGCCTTCGTGGTCCGACCGTTCCCTAAAGCGATGTTGATGATGAAACTTCCAGGGTCTTTTTTCTTTACGGGTAATCCGGCAATTGAGTTGACCGTTTCAACCCCATTCACTTCCTTTACTAAAGTAACCCTTTCGTTCTTGATCTCACGAAAGAATTTCGTATTAGAAGGAATGTTTTGGATTCACTCCAATAGAGGTACATTGACTTCCACTTTTGAGAGGCGTTGGAATAGGGGTGACTCTCGAATATCCTTCGTGGCTGGCTTGATCCGACTTGGGAATGGTACTTGTGGCTTTGGAGGCACATATGGATTAGAAGATTTGTGAAGTTCCCCTGGCGTAGGAGTTCCTACCTCGACTTCATCATCACCTATGTCTACCACAGATGGTCTTGGTTCATCATTCTTTCCTGGAACTTCTTGAGGTTCTTTAGAACTTTCGCTAACCTCTTGTTCTGTGCTCGGTCCTGCATTCTCGGTCCCAATAGGTTCAACACGTTTAGGACGCACGAAGTTAGGAATTTATGTCATCTTGCCTCCACGGAGTAGTAGATTCACCTCTTCGCACTCATTCTCCTCGGTAGTAACAGCTGGAAGTGGCTCGGGGTCAGTTTCAGGTGTCACATCAGGGGAACTGGGGTTGTCCAATCCCCTGGAGTTGGGGGGCGATTCACCCCCCACATCGGGCAGTTCGCCCCCCACTTCAAGGGGGGCGTCTTCGACTGCTTTTCCGCACTTTTCACACTTAAGCACGCTAAGCTCCTTGATAAGTTGCTCAGTTACTTCGACCGCTTCAAAAGCCTTTTCGATGTGAAGATTGTTTTCAGCTTGCCCTGCGTGTGCTATCTCGAAAACACTCTCAATGGCTTTAATCCCTGCGTAAAACGCAAGTTCCTCCTCTTCACTGATATCTTCGTCTTCAGAATATCCTTCGTATAAGCCGTCAGTTTCTCCCTGATTTGAATATATGTTGGTGACTTGACTCGACATTATCTTCTCGGATTGTGCAGATCCATTGGCGTACTTTTGAAAGACCTTCTTTGCCTCTTCAATTGTACATTCTTCTAAACCTCCACACATCCCATCCACTTGAAGCCTAACATCATCACGTAGTCCACCAACAAAAAACCAAATCAGCTCCCCGTCGCCGAAACGGTGATGGGGGCACTCACGTTTATACAGCTCAAAACGTTCATAGGTGTCACAGAACCGCTCGTACTCTCCGTGCTTGAAGTGTTCGATCCGATTCCGCAGTGCAATCGTCTCATGGTAAGGCATGAAACGCGCCAAGAACTCCTCTACTACTTGGCTCCAGGTCCTCAGTGATCCTGGTGCTAACCTTGCTATCCAAATCCTTGGTTCGTATCCCAGAGCAAAAGAAAATAATTTCCTACATAATTGGTCCTCGGTGAAACCCTTTGCTGGAACTCTTGCTATTTAACGGATTCATTCCCACTCCATATTCGAACCTCGGTATCCTTCTCACTACAAAACTTGTTACCTCATACCCCGATAACTCTTCTTCCAAGTATATAGCTGACCCTTTCCTGACTTGCGAGAACGTAGGTGTCAAGCGAGCTTTTAAGGTCGTCATACCTAGAAATCTGGAACAGGAGCAACTCAAAACTGAAAATTAGTTTCGTTAGAAATCTCGTAGATCAAGAAAGTTTCTAGAAATCGAAAACTACTAAGACTAGGAAAGGGGTATCAGAGAGAGATTAAAAAGGAAAATAAAAACTACTAGAACTAGGAATTGAATGCTGAAAATATAAAAAAGTATCCTTTGTCAGCGAATTGACTCATGCTGAAAAGGTTAAACTTAAGATTTTTGACATAAAGAACTCCCGAAATTGTAATGCATCCTAACTTCACGTCACCGTAACCTTTAGTAGAACCAAAGCCTCCACCAGCAAACCTTATTGTTGGACTTTTAGAACACCGTCTATAGTTTATAAGGTTTTTCTTGTTGCCCGTCATGTGCTTTCCACAACCACTGTCAAAGTGCCAAATTGCATTGTTTGTCACCGTGGCTGAAGTCTGCACAATAAGAGAAAACAAGTTAATTATCCAATATTGGATGTCCATTAACATGTTCAAGAAAGCGTCTAGTGGAAACCCAAGTCTTGAGTTTTTCAACTTTGACTTGTTTTCTACTTGCTGAGGAACTAGAAGGTGTTGAGCCGAAAGACTTTTGATTACTGCTAATCAAGTCCACTTTCTGATGTGGTGTCTTGCTCGGTTTACCTTTTTGCTGAACATACTTTTCAGTAAGTTCTTTTCTGGCATGGTTCCTTCTAGTCCTAGCGTTTTGAGTTTTGTCAGAACTCTTAGGCTTGGTTTTGTTCATCTCTTTGAAGTATCTTTGCTGACTTTGCTTATACTCATGAAAAAGTTTACTATGCTAGGTTTTGAAACCGAGTCCACTTTTCGGAGAATGTTGAGCTTTTGTCTCAGCAACCTTACTTGGTTCAGGTTTGTCAACAAAGGTCTTCTGATTACTTTTAGTAATCTTGACTTTTGACTTAACAAATTGCTTTTCAGCAACTTGTTTGGCGGAATGCTTTGCAGCATCCTTTTTCTTAACAGTTTGCTTTTTAGCAACCTATTTACCTTTTAAAGTCTTGTTACTTTGAGTAGCGACAGCGGGCTTTACGATCGTAGGTACTTGATTGCATATTTCAGCAACCTTAGATTGACCAATCTGGTAGAGTTCTGGTTGACGACTATTGCATGAACAAAGGTAATAGGTGATTTGTCTTTTCTCAAGATTATTTCATCATCACCTTCATACGTTGCACCTAAACCTTCTTTCTGAGATGGATCTCTCAGATACGAGTTTAGTTCAGTCAGCGTATTACTCGCATCAACATAAGATTTGAAATTGATTTTCATCTTTTTCATTTCTTGTATTTCAGCAAGTAAATTAGAATTGAGGACTGATACTCTTCCAATTCTATTGCCATTTGAGAATTCTTCTCTGTAGTTTCAGCAATTAACTTCTTGTGATGCAATATTTCAGCATCCTTCTATTCTGAATCTTCTTTCAGCAAAACATTCTTTTCAGTAGTTTGCTTGGTCAGAGTTTCAGCATTCTGTAGTTTCTCTTGTTGTTTGCTCAGAGTTTTCTCAAATCTTTCGATTTCTCCTTGAATTCTATCAAGGTCAATATCATCTTAACTTTCTGAGTCAAATTCAGAGGTAGGACCATTTACCTCACCGGCCATGAGGCAGAATTCGTAGTGTGACACATCTGGATAAGCTTCCATAGCTATTCCACAAATCCTTACCAATCTCTACATCAAGAGTGGCTTCTTCTTCTTCAGTGTCTGAGCTTTCTACCTCACTGTTTTCAGAACTACTATCAATGCAAAGCGCATCAATTTTTGCTTGAAGCTTTTTCTTTTCTTCAGCAATCAAAGTCCTTTTGAACTTCTTCTTCTTTTCAGCAGATTTGCCTTTCAGCTGATGAATGGGAATTTTTCGGATTCCAACTAATCAAATAAATTTGTATTTAGCCAAAGGCAATTCACAACTACAACGAAAACCATAGTGTAGCAGTAGAATAACCTCGAGTGTCGATCTCTAAGAACTATAACTAGCTTTATCTAATCTAACTTAAGAATATAAAATCAACAGACGACTTAGCGAAGGTTTTTCTTAACAGATAATGGAGATTGGTGATAGTATGGTCATTCAAAGCATAGCAGGTTAATAATCATGCATAAATTCCCCGGTCTTGCATGGAGATCTTTGATCAATGAATTGTCCAATTGTGTTCCGTAATTATTCAACACTACGAAGATAGAGGTTTTAGATAGATCAAAGAAATAAAGCAATAACTCAGAGTATAATGCGCGATATAGCCATTAGCATAATTATTAACCCTTCGCTAAGAAATCACATACTATCACCAACGAGAAGTTTAGCTACTCATAGATGTCATGCAATCAACAGAAATCATACCATGAATGAAAACATGATGAAAGATATATTAATATATTAATATAAATAGAAAAACTGTAAGATACAATGTTACCGAAGGTTGTCAATCTTCGAAGAATCGCGATCTTACAAGCTCCAAACTGCTAAGAAAAAGTATCTCCTAAGCTAAGAACCCCCAGAACAGGCTCTGGAGAATTCCTACCTAAAACTACTCAGAAAGGTGAGAGAAAAGGTCTGGAAAAGTATGAAAAACGGAGAAAACTGAGCAACTATATATAGGTATTCGGGAGGTGTGGGGCGAAGGGCCCCACACATCGGACGATTCGCCCCACGTCCCGAGCGACTCGCCCGGGAGCTTTTTTCGGCCTGAAACGCGTTTTGGATATCTTTTCCTTTTCGGACTCGGTTTTTGCCTCCTAGTGACCTTCTAACCTTCAGATTCGACCCCTAGACTTCAAATCCTATCCGGAATCTTCTGGATACTCCAATTAGGCTTCTGGAACACCAATTCCTTGTCTACTTCAATATATTGCCCGGAAAACCTCATTTTTCACCCAAAACCTGTAAAATACAAACTAAAGGGAAACGTGACACTATTCTAATAAAATGCACTAAAATATAGCTAAATTATCATAGTGGATAGCTAAAATAGGTGAAAAAGACTCAAATGGAAGTGTAAAATACACGTTCATCATCAACAAAGGACAATTTGCTTTGAAGTGTCCATGCTTTTTGCCGTAAAAGCAGAGATCATTGCCAACTGCTGGTTCTTCAGAAGAATTTGCTTGCTGAGCTTGCTTGTTCAGCAAGCTAGCTTCATTCTTGTATTTATGGTAGTTGTTACCAAGATGCTTTTTCAGCTTCTCTTTTGCTTTTCGCCTTTCAAGTTCCTTACTGAACAATTTCTTCATGTTTTTGACAACTAAAGCATTTTCATCATCAGGCTCTTTATCATTCTTCTTTTCAGAAGATGACGGCTTTGCAGCAAGAGCAATGTTTTGCGATTTTTCAGCAAACATATTTTCTCTTTGCTTTGTCTCGTAGTTGACAGTAGCAAGATGAGAGAACAACTCTGTAGGTGTGATATTTGGCATTCCTTGATTATAATAGAAATTCTGAGTATGGATCCATTCTTGGTTCAGACTTCTAATAATGGTTTTCACCTTCTCAGAATCTAAATAGAGGTTTCCAACTCCTAAGGCAGCCATCTCACACACTAGAGTTGTGAATCTGAAATCCAAGTCTTCTAGTGACTCATTTGTACCTTGTTTAAAGTTCTGGAACTTTAACTTAAGCACTTCGAGTTTGTTTTCCTTGGTTTTGTCAGATCCAGCGCAAAGATCTTGAACCATTTTCCAAGCTTCCTTAGCAGTTTTGGCACCCCACAGTTTGCACTGTATAGTATCCGGAGTTGATCGAATAATGATGTTTCTTGCTTGGCCATCAAGACGGAATCTTTTGGCTTCGTCGGAAGTCCATTCCTCTCTTGGTTTTGGAACGACAGTATCGACTGGTTCACCTAAGATAGTTACCTTACCAGCTTCTGTGGTTTTGTGAGGAAAACATCTCTCAAGTTTAGTGATCCTGATAGGTCCATCATTTATGACAGTGACCATTTCATCACTAATGGCCTCAAGATGTAGCATCATGTTGTTTCGCCATTTTTCATTGTTTTCCAGCTTCAGCAAGGGAGCGTCTCCTAAAGACATCCTGTCAGCAAAAGACTACCAAATTGATCAAGTGAGAGTGATTTACGGAAAGCACCTAAGGGGATCTAGGTTCAGTGCTGAAGGTTAAAAAACCTCCAGCTCTGATACCACTTGTTGGTCCCTTTAAACAACAAGAAAAGACTAGAGGGGGGGGGTGAATAGTCTTTTCAAACTTTCGTCGTTTAAAAACTTTCTCAGCAAGTGCTTATTACTTTTCAGTAATGAGTTTGCTGATACTTAACTTTCTCAGCAAGTACTAGTTACTTTTCAGTAATGAGTTTTTGTGGTACTTTAAAAACAGAGTGCGGAAGTCTTTATACAATAAGTGTTTTTCAGAGTGTGTTAGTTACAGCAAGTGAGCAGAGTGACAGTGTACAAAAAGTAAAGCTTGCTGAAAACTAAATGCGGTAAAGTAAATCACACAAACACTTTTATAGTGGTATCTGAGAGTGGCGTAATCTCTCAACTAATCCACATTGTCCTTTCTACGACTGAATCCTCTAAGATAGGCTTGAGGTTCCTTACAACACCTATCTGTAATGATTATTCAGAAACCAAAGCACACTTGCTTCGTTTCCAACCTAACTTAGAGAACGAAACCTTGTTCTCCACCAAACTTGGGACACTTAATCAGCAAAACTATGCTTGATTAATTCCCCCTGAATTTCACGCCTGAAAAAAGGTGTTTATCAGTTAGAGAGGTTTGGGATGAGATGACTTGAGTATAACGTTTTCAGCTATAACAAGTTATCTAAACAAACACAACTTGGAATACTTTTCAGTAAACAAGTTAAGTTGTTTCTCGTGTCAAGACTTGTTCTTGTTTGAAAGAAAGAACACTTAACTAATTTCTTAGCCGTAAATGTTCTACTTTTTCACAAGTAGCTTTTGTTTCAAGCTTAAGTCTTGGAACGGATCAATAGGCAGTAAAGAGTATGGCAGATTGAGTGTTTAAGCACAAGTGAGAGTTTGATCACGTTGTTGACACACTTCAACTCTTTGTCGGATGACCTCTATTTATAGTGAATCAAAGGAGCCATTTGAATTTCAAATTCTAAGGCTTTGTTCCATAAGATGTCACTATCCTGCTTTTGTACTTTCAGCAGCGTCCTTCATTTGTCTTCTTGTCTTCATGTTTTTCGCGTGCTTACTTTGCATTTAATGTTCATTTGAATCGAATTCAAATGTGAACGTTGGAGCTAAAATGCAAGTACATTCAGCAAGGAGGTCACATATGTATTTCAGCAAGCAGTCAGCCTCAGTTTCAGCAAGCACAACCTACTCTTTCATATAGATTTTCACTTATGCGAGTTGTTGCTGAAATTTCCACTTTCTAAGCAACATGTGCCTTTGTAGATACCATTCTCAGAATTCTTCTTAAGTCTTCAGTCTTCGAATCTTCAAGTTTCTGAGCAGTTCTAGTGCTTCAATAGTTAATTTGTAAAAACAAAGTACATCATCAGCAAACTAAAGCACCTAACTAGTACCTACACTAAGTCTTCAGCAAACGTTCCTCTTTTACAATGTCCTTAAAATTCTAAATTCCTATGGACCTTAAGAGTACTAGTTACTGGACTTTCCTTAATTTAACATGGTTAATTGCTCATCAAAATTTACAAGTTTCCTAACAGAGGTGTACCACTTCCAATTCCTTTTTCCCTCCAAGCTATACAACATTCGGCAGGCCGGTGTATGAGCATAACTTGCTGGGATTTGGATTTTACGGTCACGGATGATCGAGCGGGGTTTAATGGAAGCTTCCTTATCAAGATCCAGTCGAATGGAGACTTCTTGGAGTGATGGTTCATAACCTTCGTTAGCTTGGGAGCTCGAGGCTGCTCCCTTTCCCTTCTTGCTCTTGGATGTCCCGGCTTTCTTCTTGTCACGACCCATGGTACATGAAACGCAGTAATTAGTATCTCGTACTCAACAAAAACGTTATGATAATGCAAATGCAAAGTGTGCAAATAATCGAGTGTCAAGTTTGAGTAATTCTACCCCCTTAACCCATTGTCTAGTCTAGCTAACCTATGTCAAGAACAATCATGCAATACATCACAATCATGCAATATATCACAATCAAAGCTCATGCTAGATAATGAATAACCTCAAACTCATAAGGCAACATACATTTCATAGGGTCGAAAATCACCAAAAAACTCACAATCTATCCAATCAAGTGTTCTACCAAGTAGTCTATAATCATCATATTAATTTGCTTGAATTTAATAAGGTATGAAAGAATCAAAACAATGCAATCAAGACTTAGAAATCCTAATTGAGCAAAGCCCCCAATTCAACAATCCCAACAAAATTAGCATGCAATTGATAGAGAAATAAGTTACTAATCACACAAACAAGCAACCCATACAACATATAAGCTCAATTGAAGCAAAAATCAAGAAACCCCCAAATTTAGAAAATTAGGGTTCTTGAGAGGTTACCTCAGATCTGGAAATTTGATGAAGTATCAAGAGATTTGTTCGGATGAGAATGAAGAGCACGTAATGGGCTTCAATTCAAGCTAAAGAACACAAGATTTGGTGAAGAATTGGAAGAATTATGGAAGGAGAATGATTTTGGATGAATTTTCGATTTGGGAGTAAAAGAGGAAGAAGAAGAATGAAAATGGAGAGGAAAGGGACTAAGTCCCGTTTTTGTGATATCTGGTGCTGTGGGGCGGACCGCCCCAGGTGGGAGGCGGTGTGCCCCTCATCGCCCGAGAGCTGGAGATCTCAGGCGTTGAGGGGCGGTTCGCCCCACATGGGGGAACCACCTCTCACCCGCAGAAAGCCCCCGGCTTTCTATGAGTGGGGGGCAGATCTCCCCCATGGGTGGCGGTGCGCCTCTCACCTCCAGAGAGCCGCCAGCTCTCCGTGAGTGTGGGGCAGACCTCCCCCCATAGGAGGTGGTGCGCCACTCACCCCCAGTGAGCCGCCAGCTCTCTGTGACTGGGGGGCGGACCGCCCCCATGGGAGGCGGTGCGCCTCCCACTTACAGAGGCTGGGGCGATGAAAATTTCGCCCCTTATCACTGGATTTTCACTCCAAAACATTTTCCCCACTGAAAGACTCAAAAAACATCACTCAAACACATACAAAAGCACAAAAACATTACACAAACTACCAAAAACTTATCAAAAAAACAAATTGTTCAATGTATGTATGCAATGCAAGAAAGCAATAAAACTCCGGGTTGCCTCCCGGAAAGTGCAATTGTTTATTAGTCTCTGACTCGGCTTCTTCTTATTCTTCAGTTCCTTTCCAGACGGGTACTAGCCTTCCCCTTCATGGATCTCTTTCTCATACCTAGTACCTGAGAATGAGAATGAACAAACGCAGCAGGGCCAAAAAAGCCTATGGGGTGAGAGTCAATCGAATGTACTTGATGATCAGAAATGGCTTGCAACGTATGTTCCTTGCCATCTACCTCAATAATGCAAGATCCCCTGTAGGTGTCGATCACAGAGCGCACCTTGGTCAAGAAAGCTCTTCCTAAAAGAACCACATCATTCATCCCACACCGTGATGCTGGCATCACCACGAAATTATTGTAAACAGAAGTGCCACCAATCCTCATTAACACATTATTAAAAACACCTTCCGGCCTCACAAAGGATCCATCCGCCAGTTGCACAATGGCCTTGTGCTTCTCTAGCTCTCCTAGACCACTCTTCTCAAACAGATTCATTGGGAGCACATTAGAGAATGCTCCCGTATTTAGTGTAGCACGGACATCATTGAGACCACCTATCCCAACCTTAACATCAAAGCTATCAGGGATTGGTTCGGGATCTTCATTCTCCTCATCACTCACATCAAATCCCAGGCCTTTATCTTCCTCCTTGGCCAATGGAGGCTCACCTTGTGCACAACACTTGCACTCAGCAACCTTCTTTGTGGTGATCTCCACAGGAAGGTCTCCTACCAAGGTTATCGACATCGACTTCTCCGTGTTACTGGGCAACTTCCCTTGCTCCCTACTTGCTCCACGGTCGATCAACTCTTGCATCTTTTGGTAAACAAGCCTAGTACTTGCCTCCAATTGATCAAGCCTACCCCTCGTCTTTTCTTAATCTTCTTCATACCTCTTCATAAATCCTTGGGTGTTATCAACCATCTTCTGCAAATTTTCCAAGAGAGCAGCTGACTTGGACTTAGGTGCTTCGGCTCTAGGAGTAGGGTTTTGACAATGATCATTACCGTAGTTGAGATTACTACGGTCTTGGTTAGGTCCATAGGTTTGGTTCGGAGGTACATAACCTTGGTTGCTTCGGAACCCCTTCTTCCAATATCCACCACGCGGATTCCTACCATCTTGCCCATAGCTAGCCTCTTCACGGACCCCAAATGCTGCAGCAAACACCTCTTCTTCTCCTGCTTCTACCCAATAAACACCATCGTTTGCTAGTTCATACCTACACATATGAGCCCCATGCCCATAGTTCTTGCATACCCTGCAAACCTCATTGGAAAGAGCCTGTCCCATCGAGCTCTTAAGAGCCTGCCTCATCTCATTGGCGAAGCCATCAAACCTATCCCCACTCACACCATTCAACTAAACCTCGGGTTTTGCTGGAACTTCACTTCCACGCCTCGTGTTCATGCCCCGTGGATACTTGAACTGAAAATCCTTCGCAAGCCTTTCAAAAGACGCCCACACATCTTCGACGGTGTCCTCCCAAATATTTCCACGGCACTGGAAATCCACCACTGTTGGCTCTCATATGTGAGCCCATTGTAGAAGTGTTGGACGAGATCAGATAGTTCCATCCCATGGTGTGGGCACTTGTTCATGAGGTCTTTGAACCTCTCGAGAGCAGTGTAGATGGTTTCATCGTAGTGATGAACCGGAATTTGTCAGATTTTAATTAATCAAATAAATTTGTATTTAGCCAAAGGCAATTCACAACTACAACGAAAACCGTAGTGTAGCAATAAAATAACCTCGAGTGTCGATCTCTAAGGACTATAACTAGCTTTATCTAATCTAACTTAAAAAATATAAAATCAACAAACTACTTAGCGAAGGTTCTTCTTATCAGATAATGGAGGTTGGTGATAATATGATCATTCAAAGTATAGCAGGTTAATAATCATGCATGAAGTACCCAATTGTTTGCATGGAGATCTTTGATCAATGAATTGTCCAATTGTGTTCGTTATAATTCAACACTACGAAGATAGAGGTTTTAGATAGATCAAAGAAATAAAGCAATAACTCAAAGTCTCATCAGCATAATTATTAACCCTTCGCTAAGAAATCACATACTATCACCAACGATAAATTTAGCTACTCATAGATGGCATGCAATCAAAAGAAATCATAGCAAGATTGAATGAAAACATGTTGAAAGATAAATAAATATGAATAGAAAAAACTGTAAGATACAATGTTACCGAAGGTTGTCAATCTCCGAAGAATCGCGATCTTACAAGCTCCAAAACGATAAAAAAAAGTATCTCCTAAGCTAAGAATCCCCAGAACAGGCTCTGGAGAATTCCTACCTAAAACTAATAAGAAAGGTGAGAGAAAAGGTCTGGAAAAGTATGACAAACGGAGAAAACTGAGCAACTATATATAGGCATTCGGCAGGTGTGGGGAGAGTCGCCCCACACACCGAGCAATTCGCCTGGTGTGGGGCGGTTCGTCCCACGTCCTGGGCGACTCGCCCGGGACCTCCAGTCGGCTGGTTACGCGTTTTCGACACGTTTTTGGATTTCTTTTCCTTTTCGGACTCGGTTTTTGCCTTCTAGTGACCTTTTAGCCTTCAGACTCGACCCCTAGACATCAAATCCTATCCGGAATCTTCTAGATACTCCAAATAGGCCTTCGGAACACCAATTCCTTGTCTACTTCAATATAATTGCCTGGAAAACCTCGTTTTTCACCCAAAACCTGTAAAATACAAACTAAAGGGAAACGTGACACTATTCTAATAAAATGCACTAAAATATAGCTAAATTAACATAGAGGATAGCTAAAACATGTGAAAAAGACTCGAATGAAAGTGTAAAATACACGTTCATCAAACTCCCCAAACCGAACCTTTGCTTGTCCTCAAGCAACTAAGCTAGACTCTAAAGCAAAAAACAATGCAACAGAAAAAATGGAGTCTCATGCCAAATGAAATGAACTAATCTATTGAATCTATCAAAAAACATATGAACAAAAACCATACAAATCATTACATGAATATAGGTTGAAGAATGCCTCGATTGACTCATACACATTCACATAAGCACTTATGTCAAGACAAGATAGTCTCTCGTAACATTCTCTACCTGGACCTAGTCAGTGACGACGTAGTGAAACATGTTAAAGTACGAATGGTTGTCCCGTGCCTATGAAACTGAGGACTTACTACTGTTCACCAAGTTAAGACTTTTCCTCAAAGAGGTCGAACCAATACTGGCTCTCATCAAACGAAGGAGGGTTCCCTAAAAAAGATAACACTCCCCTATTCTACCCATCTCTCAAGCAAGGCCTTAAGCTATTCACCACTTCCTGAATGGCAGGACGACGGTGGTCTAGAACAGATGACACTCAAACGAAAAGAAAAGATAGAAAATTACAACACGATTACGAACATTACAAGAATTGGAAAATGAGACACAACACTTTGCTAAACTGCTTTTTGGCTCTTTTTTTTGGACCCTTCCTTGCTTTTTTGGGGTCTTTTCTTTTTTTTTTTTTCTCTTTTTTTTTTCTCTTTTCCAGTTTTTTTTTCTTTTTCCTGGAATTTTTTCTATTTTTTTTGATTTTTTTTTTTTAAAGCCTGCAGTCGCACAAAAAGAAACAATGACACACAAACGACCTCCCCAAACCTATTCGAAAGAATAGGTTGGAGTACAAAATTTACGAGAAAGAAAAATAAAATAAACTCACAACACACACTAAAAATGAAAAACAAGTCTAATGATAGCGTAACCCCCTCCCCAAACCTATTCGAAAGAATAGGTTGCAAACAAAGGATCACACAATCTCACACTACCTCCTTCCTAGGCATTTAGCAATCTCAAAGCAAGGTGAAGACTTGTTGCCTCTTAGGGACATAATTACTCGGGAAAACAACCATAAGACCCTAACATGCATCATCCTATTATAAAGGCCTTCGTGAACCGCAATATAGAAAACACCACTAAGTGATGTCGAGACTACCAAGCTTAACTAAGTGCAATACATAAATGTGACAAGCCAAGCGAAAAAACCTCAAACAAATTCATAGAGATGAAGCATATGATTAATGTCATAATTAGTTAATCTACCCAATAAAAAATTTCAAAAAATTGGGCAATAAACTCCACGTAAAACATGCAAGACTATCCTAGGATGAATGTAGTGTATGCAACTAAAAACTAAGAAAACGGTAAACGTGCAAATGCAAACAAAAAACAAGATACCAATCAACACAAAGCCAAACAATACTTAACATCATGGTTCACATCCCATCCCCCTCATGAAACTTAAGCTAGTCCCTAGCAAAAGAGAGTGAGTAAATAAAAAGTGATACTAGATGTTACCGAACGGTTTGGCCTCGGTCGGCTGAGAGTGGACATGTGAAAATACTAGTAATCGGGATTGTTATCCCCATAATAGTCTTTCCACATGTCAGACAGGAGATCCTATTGCTGCTGGATGAGCTGTTGTTGTTCCCATATTATCTGCCTCTCCTCTCAGCGATACTCCTCAATCATCTCCCAATCGCGGTTGCGCTGGGCAATGTGTCTGTCAAGGTCGTGTCGCATTCCTTGGACAGTAGTGGTCAAGGCTGCAACACTAGCATCGATATGGGCCCGAAAATCAGAGAAGTCAAAACCTTGAGACCCATGTGGTGCTCGAGGCGGTGCATGTGGTGCTCTATGGGACAAAAGGAATATCCGGGATAGGGGCTCGGTCATCATCAGCTTCCATAGAATCCTCATAATCATTTTCATTATCAGAATCAGTCGGTTGGAAGGGAGCTTCCACATCAGCAGCAGCAGCCGTGGGGTTCTTCATTTGATACCTAGTCAGCTGCACATCAATAGTCGAAGGTGAAAGGGCAGCGACCTCGCAATCCCCCTCATCAATGTCCTCGACCCCGTAATATTTGCAGTAGGCAGTGATGAAGCTCGAAAAAATGAAGGGCTTCTTCTTCTTCTCCCAATGGCGCTCATACTCGGCATACATGATGTGACGGATGTTGATTCGATGCTTGCCTATCAAGCAGTAGAGGAGCTCGGCATTATTTGGCTGTATCCAAGTGTCATTCATTCTAGGGATCAAGTTGAAAATGCAGAATTTCATGACCAACTTAGCCTCGATGCTAAGGTCACTCTGACGGATCCGTGCAGGTTGTGCTCCGGTTTATGGATACCTATACTCCCTGTTGCAGATCACATCTGTAATGGTACTTCCGATCCCCCTAGTGGCCCTTGAATATTCGTAGGAGTGGTTGCTTCCTGTGAACTCCCGTTCCCCAAGATGGATGAAGGCAGAAATTGAGGCCGGCGTCCATGGTAATATTACGCCCCGAACGAGTACCCCCTCCTTCTCCTCAACATCAATGTATCCAACATAGAACTCATGAAGGAGGCTCGTATCGTACCCCTTGAACCGGTTGGAAGTATACCAAACCCAATTCCTTTTCCTCGCCAGACGGGAGAGCGTCCTGTACCCCGCCCTGTGAGCTACTTCATCCGGAATGTCTATCCTTCTGTCCGGTATAATCGATCGCCCACCTTGAGCTAGCTCCGCTTCGAGCCTCTGTCGGACATCTATTGCGGCTAGAGACAACTCGTACAACTCGTGGGAAGGTTGGGAGCTTGATGCTGCCCCCTTACCCTTCTTGCTTGAGCCAGCTTTCTTCGATCCTCGTGGAGCCATGATTCCTACAAACAACAATTAGTATCTTGTATGACACAAAACTGACTTATGCATATGCAAATGCAAGAGCGAACATACGAGCGATATCTACACCAATCGAACTCCTCAAAACCTCCATGTCTAGTCTAGCTACTTCAACATGCAACATATCACTATAACTACTACATGCACATATCACATTATGCTCTTGCTAGACAACAAATAGCCTTGAATCATAAGGCTCAATTCATACCATAGTAGCAAAAAATCTAGCATCATAAATCCTCAACTTCATCAATCATGCATTCTACCAATATGCCCATCATTATCACATCAACAAACACAAGTTTAAACATGGAATGGAAGGAAAATATACATTGCATAACAAGATATAGACATCTAATAGCAAAATTCTCAAACCAACAAAACAAGCCTAATTGAACATGCAATTGATAGTGAATAACGTTTCTAATCACACAAATCATCAACCCATACATCATATAAGCTTAATTGAAGCATAAATAAAAAAAACCCCAAATATGAAAAATTAGGGTTCATGTGAGATTACCTCAAATCCGAAGATTGAATGAACTAGGAAGAAATTTGTTCGGATAAAAAGAAAGAGCACGTAATGGGCTTCGATTGAAGCTAAAGAACACACAATTTGATGGAGTAATGAAGATATTATGAAGGATTGAAGAGATTTTGAAAATTTGGGAATTTTTTGAGTTAGAAGGTGAAAGAGATGAAGAAATGAGGAAAATGGGGGGTGACCCCCGTTTTTCTTTCTGCAGAATACGTGGGGCGAGTTGCCCCGTGCGGGGCGAATCGCCCCGCACGTCCAGAGAGCGCGGAGCTCTCTGGACATGTGGGGTGATTCGCCCCCCACCTCCTGAGGTGGAGAGACGAATATTTCAAAAAAATGCAGTTTTTTAATCCCCGGAAACCATTTCACTCATAAAACCACTCGAAAAAGTTCACTCAAACACAAACATAAGCACATACGACACAGAGACGAACAAATTCACATATGAAAAGCAAATTGTTCCATGTATGAATGCATGCAAAAAAGCGGTAAAAAAGCGATAAAAACTCCGGGTTGCCTCCCGGATAGCGTCATTGTTTATAGTCTTTGACTCGACTCCTTCTTGCGCCTAGCTCTTCTTCTTGAGGGTACTAGACTTCCCCTTCATGGATCTTCTCCTCATGCCACGAACCTGTGAATAAGAATGAACATAGACAGCAAGACCACAGTAGTTAATGGTGTCAGAAGCATCAGGTGGATCAGATATGGCTCGCAACACATGTCGCTTGCCATCCACCTCAATGGTGCAAGTCCTTCGGTAGATGTCTATCACGGAGCGTAGTTTGGTCAAGAACGTTCGCCCCAATAGAACAATGATGAATGTGTATTTTACACTTTCATTTGAGTATTTTTCACCTATTTTAGCTATCCTCTATGTTAATTTAGCTATATTTTAGTGCATTTTATTGGAATAGTGTCACGTTTCCCTTTAGATTTTATTTTACAGGTTTTGGTTGAAAAACGAGGATTTCCGGGCAATTATATTGAAGTTGACAAGGAATTGGTGTTCCAGAAGCCTATTTGGAGTATCTGAAGGTTTCCGGATAGGATTTGGAGTCTAGGGGTCGAATCTGGAGGTTAGAAGGCCACTAGAAGTCAGAAACCGAGTCCGAAAAGGGGAAGAAATCCAAAAACGCGTAGAAAACGTGGAATTCCGCGAATTTTACTCCCGGGCGAATCGCCCGGTGTGTGGGGCCCTTCGCCCCACACAAATTCGAGGCCTATATATAGTTGCTCAGTTTTTCTCCGAAATTCATACTTTTCCAGACCTATTCTCTCACCTTTCTCTGTAGTTTTGGGTAGGAACTTCCCAGAGCCTGTTCTGGGGTTCGTAGCTTAGGAGATACTTTTGCATAGCAGTTTGGAGCTTGTAAGATCGCGATTCTTCGGAGACTGACAACCTTCGGTAACATTGTATCTTACAGTTTTTCTACTTATTTTTATATATCTTTCAACATGTTTTCTTCTGTGATTTCTGTTGATTGCATGACAACTATGAGTAGCTAAACGTATCGTTGGTGGTAGTATGTGAATTCTTAGCGAAGGGTTGATAATCATGCTAATGGCTATATCGCGCATTATACTCCGTGTTATTGCTTTATTTCGTTGATCAGGCTCAGCCTATATTTTCGTATGTTGATTAATTATTATGCACAACTGGACCCTCGTCGACCTATGCATATCTATATCTTCGTAGTGTTGAACAATTACGGAACACAGTTGGACAATAGTGTTGACCTGTCAGTATCTTTATCTTCGTAGTGTTTAATAATTACAATAGGACAATTGATTGATCAAAGATCTCCATGCAAGACCGAGGAATTTACGCATGATTATTAACCCGTTATGCTTTGAAGGACCATACTATCACCAATCTCCATTATCTGTTAGAAAAACCTTTGCTACACCGTCTGCTGTTTTTATATTCTTTAGTTAAATAGATAAAGCTAGTTATAGTCCTTAGAGAACGACACTCGAGGTCATTCTACTGCTACACTACGGTTTTCGTTGTAGTTGTGAATTACCTTTGGCTAAATAACAAATTTATATGATTTGCTCGGAGCACGACATCCGCGCATTCATCAAAGTGGCGCCGCCGCCGGGGACTATACTCCTTTTTTTCTGTTTAATTTGTTTATATTTTCAGCATTCAATTCCTAATTCTATTAGTTTTAGTTTTCCTTTTTAATCTCTCTCTGATACTGCTTTCCTAGTCTGATAGAGATAGTGTATGCCACATACACGTTCTAGAGGAACACCGCTTGCTGATTCAATTGCTGAGATCGACAGACTCTACCACCAGAGAAGGTGATGAACGCGAGTTTGTCAGGTCCCGGTTCAGTCAAATAAATTTGTTATTAAGCCAAAGGCAATCCACAACTACAACGAAAACCGTAGTGTAGCAGTAGAATGACTCGAGTGTCGTTCTCTCAGGACTATAACTTGCTTTATCTATTTAACAAGAGAATATTAAACAGCAAACAGATATCAATAGGGGGCTTTCAAGCAGATAATGGATATTGGTGATAGTATGGTCCTCCTTAACATAATGGGTCGATAATCATGCATAAATTCCTCGGTCTTGCATAGAGATCTTTGAATCAATCTAGTGTCCTGTTGCAAGTATTAAGCACTACGAAGATAATTTTGTCTGACTAGTCAACACGATTGTCCTAATGTGTTCCGTAATTATTCAACACTACGAAGATAATTGGTCTGATGGTCGACTAGTGTCCAGGTGTGCATAATAATCAATACAACATACGAGAATTTTGGTTACAACTGATCAACGAAATAAAGCAATGACACGGAGTATAATGCGCGATATAGCCATTAGCATGATTATCTTCCCTCGCTAAGAACTCACATACTACCACCAACGATAAATTTAGCTACTCATAATAGGCATGCAATCAACAGAAATCATAGAAGAAAACATGTTGAAAGAATATAAAATAAGTAGAATAAAACTGTAAGATACAAAGTTACCGAAGGTTGTCAGTCTCCGGATGATTGCCGTCCTACAAGCTCCAAACTGCTATGAAAAAGTGTCCCCTAAGCTACAGAACTCCCAGGACAGGCCCCGGGAAGTTCCTACCTAAGACTATAGAGAGAGGTGAGAGAGAAGGTCTGGAAAGTTATGATTTTCGGAGAGAAAACTGAGCTCTATATATAGGCCCCGAAATAATTGTGCGGCGGTTCGCCCCCCGTTATTTTCGCGGAATTCCGCGTTTTTCGACGCGGTTTTGGATTTCTTCACCTTTTCGGACTCGGTTTCAGACTTCTAGTGGCCTTCTAACCTCTAGATTCGACCCCTAGACTCCAAATCCTATCCGGAAACCTTCAGATACTCCAAATAGGCTTTTGGAACATTAATTCCTTGTCAACTTCAATATAATTGCCCAGAAATCCCCGAATTTCAACCAAAACCTGTAAAAATAAAATCTCACGGGAAACGTGACACTATTCTAATAAAATGTACTAAAATATAGCTAAATTAACATAGAGGATAACTAAAATAGGTGAAACAGACTCGAATGAAAGTGTAAAATACACATTCATCAAACTCCCCAAACCGAACCTTTGCTTGTCCTCAAGCAACTAAGCTAGACTCTAATACAAAAAACATGCAAGACTCAAAATGGAGTTTCATGCCAAATAAAATGAACTAATCTACCAAATAACATATGAACAAAAACCATATAAATCAAAGCATGAATATAGGATGAAGAATACCTCGATTGACTTATACACATCCACATAAGCACTTATGTCAAGACAAGATAGTCTCTTGTAACATTCTCTACCTGGACCTAGTCAGTGACGACGTAATGATGCATACTAAGATACGAATGGTTGCCCCGTGCCTATGAAACTGAGGACTTACTGCTGTTCCACCATGTTAAGACTTTCCCTCAAAAGAGGTCGAACCAGTACTGGCTCTCATCAAACGAAGGAGGGTTCCTATAAAAGATAACACTCCCCTATTCTACCCATCTCTCAAGTAAAGTCTTAAGCTATTCACCACTTCCTGAATGGCAGGACGAGGGTGGTCTAGAACAGATGACACTCAAGACAAAAAGATAAAAAATAAAAATTACAACATGATTACGAACAATACGAAAAATGGAAAAGACTCAAACTTTTGCTAAACTGCTATTTGGCTTTCTTTTTTGGACCCTTCTTTGCTTTTTTGGGGTCTTCTCTTTTTTTCTTTTTTTTCTTTCCAGATTCTTTTTTCTTTTTCTTTTTCTCTTTTTTCTGGAATTTTTCTTTCTTTTTTTCGATTTTTTTTTCTAGCCAGAAGTAGCATAACAAAAAGAGAAACAAAATGACTCACACGACTTCCCCAAACCTATTCGAAAGAATAGGTTGGAGTACAAAATTCGCGGAAAAGGAAAAATAAACTCACGATACGAAAATGAAAAACAGAAACAAGTCTATGATGGTGTAACCCCCTCCCCAAACCTATTCGGAAGAATAGG
The DNA here is from genome assembly GCA_028274465.1 of Plantago ovata. Classification (NCBI taxonomy): domain Eukaryota; kingdom Viridiplantae; phylum Streptophyta; class Magnoliopsida; order Lamiales; family Plantaginaceae; genus Plantago; species Plantago ovata. The sequence continues at coordinate 89,109,049 of CM051457.1, read as the reverse complement.
TTATAAACAAAGGATCACACAACCTCACACTACCTCCTTCCTAGGCATTTAGCAATCTCAAAGCATGGTGAAGACTTGTTGCCTCTTAGGTACATAATTACTCGGGAAAACAACCATAAGACCCTAACATGCATCATCCTATTATAAAGGCCTTCGTGAACCGCAGTAGAGAAAACACCACTAAGTGATGTCGAGACTACCAAGCTCAACTAAGTGCAATACATAAATGAGACAAGCCAAGCGAGAAAAACCTCAAACAAATTCATAGAGATGAAGCATACGATTAATGGCATAGCTAGTTGATCTACCCAATAAAAAAGTTCAAAAAATTCGGCAATAAACTCCATATAAAACATGCAAAACTATCCTAGGAAAGCAGTAAACGTGCAAATGCAAAAATTTCACGAGTTTTTCATAAGCAAGATAAGTATAGAGATAACCAGCGATAACCTCTTCCCCAAACCTGAACGTCGTCGCTCGTCCCGAACGCCGAAAGTGGATCCAAGGTGAGAGCTAATGCTTGTATAAGTTACCTATAATACTCAATCAAACTCGTGAGAAAACAAAACAAAACACACTAACCTTCAGTGGAGGCGGTAAGGCTAAGCTCAAGGTGATCAACCTCCCTTTGATCACTAGATATCTCGAAGTACGGCTTCACTCGTTGGCCATTCACCTTGAAGGTACCCGTCTTTGGATCGCAGAGTTTAACAGCTCCATGGGGAGCAACTTCGATAATTTCGTACGGTCCATCCCAACGAGTACGGAGCTTTCCAGGAAATAGTCGAAGGCGAGAATTAAATACCAAAGCTTTTTGTCCCGGAATCAATTCCTTACGTACTATACCACGATCATGATACTTCTTAGTACGTTCCTTGTAAATCTTGGCATTTTCATAAGCACCTAGTCGTAATTAATCAAGCTCATCTAGTTGCAACAATCGTTCCTCGCCAGCCTTTCCCATATCTAGGTTGAGTGCTTTAATGGCCCAATATGCCTTGTGCTCTAGTTCTACGGGAAGATGACATGCTTTCCCATACACAAGTCTGTACGGAGTGGTCCCGATCACCGTCTTGTAGCTAGTTCTGTATGCCCAAAGTGCATCATTTAATTTTCCTGCCCAATCCTTCCTACTAGGCTTCACTACTCGCTCCAGGATCTTCTTGATTTGACGGTTGCTGACTTCGACTTGCCCCGATGTCTGTGGGTGATAAGGTGTCGCGACACTATGGTGGACACTGTATCTCTTAAGAAGTGAGACAAACGTTCAATTGACAAAGTGCGACCCTCCATCACTGATGATTCTCCTAGGGCACCCAAATCTCGAGAATATTACTTCCTTCAAGAACTTCATAACCACTGCGCCGTCATTTGTTTTTGTAGGAATTGCCTCTACCCATTTAGTCACATAATCCACTGCAACAAGAATGTACTCATAGCCTCCACTTCGTTGACATGGGTCACAATTTTTCACAAAACTTCGAGCATCTTTGTATATTGTTGGCCAGAAAAATCCTGCCTACTGTACCTTCCGCGCTGTCTTCAATCCACTGTAGTGCCCCCCACAGTTAAGCTCATGACAATGGCTCAGTACACTTTGCTGCTCTTCTTGTGGCACGCATCTCCTTAGAATCCCATCAGCTCCTTCCTTGAATAGATGTGGATCATCCCATATGTAAGTCCTGCATTGCTTGGCAAGAGCTCTCTTGTCTGAAGCTGAAAAGTTAGTGGGGCAAATATTCATAGCCAAATAGTTTACAATATCCGCATACCATGGCTCTTCATTAGCCTTCATTAAGTGCTCATCGGGGAGATCTTCATTGATGGGAATCGGATCAACAGGAATATTAGGTATTCTAGATAAATGATCTGCTACTAAATTCTCCCTACCAGCTCTATCCACTATGGTCAAATCAAAGTCTTGCAGCAAAAGGACCCAACGGATTAATCTAGGCTTAGAATCTTGCTTAGCTATCAAATGTCTCAAAGCAGCATGATCAGTATGGACATTCACAGGATGGCCAATTAAATAAGACCTAAACTTTTGTAAAGCAAAGACAACAACTAAAAATTCCTTTTCAGTTGTTGTATAATTAACCTGCGCGGAGTCTAGAGTCTTACTAACATAATAAATCACACGATACTGCTTATCAACTTTTTGGCATAAAACAACACCCATAGCAAAATTCGAAGCGTCACACATAATTTCGAAAGGAAGATTCTAGTCAGGTGGCACAACAATGGGGGCAGAAACAAGCTTTTCCTTAAGGGTATTAAAAGCAACTAGGCATTCATTAGAGAAATGGAAAACCACATCTTTAGCAAGCAAGCTACTTAAAGGTTTAGCAATTTTCGAAAAATCTTTAATAAACCTCCTATGAAATCCTACATGGCCAAGAAAAGATTGCAGTTCTTTCACGCAAGTAGGCGGGGGAAGTTTTTCAATGATTTCTATCTTAGCCTTGTCTACCTCAATACCTCTTTCAGAAACTACATGTCCTAGAACAATGCCTTCTCTAACCATATAATGACTCTTCTCCCAGCTTAAGGTCAAGTTGCATTTAATGCACCTTTTCAAAACTAGATCTAATCTTTGCAAGCACTCATCAAATGAATCACCAAAAAGGGAAAAATCATCCATAAAAACTTCAACAAATTTGGTTACCATGTCAGAGAAAAAAGAAAGCATGCACCTTTGAAAAGTGGCGGGAGCATTGCATAGTCCAAATGGCATCCTCCTATAGGCAAATGTTCCGAATGGGCAAGTGAATGTCATCTTCTCCTGATCCTCCGGTGCAATCGGAATCTGGTAGAAGCCTGATAAACCATCAAGAAAACAATAGAACTTCCGCCCCGCAAGGCGGTTTAGCATGTCATCTATAAATGGTAAAGGGAAGTGGTCTTTTTTAGTGGCGGCATTTAATCTTCTGTAGTCAATGCACACCCGCCATCCATTGGTCTTCCTAACCGGTACCAATTCTCCCTTCTCATTCTCTTCCACAGTGACTCCTGATTTCTTAGGAACTACATGTACCGGGCTCACCCATCGACTATCTGGAATGGGGTAAATCATATCAGCATCTAGCAACTTGATCACTTCCTTTTTTACCACCTCTTGCATTGCTGGATTTATCCTTCGCTGAGGTTGCCTAACAGGTTTGGCATCTTGTTCTAGAGTGATGTTGTGCACGCATCTTGTAGGGATAATTCCTTTGATATCGCTGATCCCCCATCCTATAGCTGCGGAATTTTCCTTCAATACCTCGATCAGCTTACTTTCTTCATTGTCGGAGAGATGTGAGGATACAATCACGGGCTTCTTCTGATTTTCTCCCAAGTACACATACTTGAGGTGCTCAGGAAGCGGTTTTAATTCTAAGCTGGGTTCTTCAGGAAACTCACTTTCTTCTTCTTCATCATCTAAAGGTTCAAGTACCTTTTCTCCTGCGGGAATTTCTGGGGTGCTATCCATTATTTCGACTAGTTCCCTTGCTTCTTCGGTCATGCTGCACGTCTCACCTTGCATTGTTAAGTGCTTCTTCAAGTGGTTCGCGATTACCATGGCTATGAAGAAATTCGGGAATTACGGATTCGTAGCAATCGACAAATTTTAACTCCTCCGCAACTTCCTTATCTCTGATGCTACATCCTACCAACTCAATCTTTTCGCCCATTACCTCCATGGTTATCTTCTTGCCCTTAAGTTCAAGGCATGTGTTGGTAGTTGCCATGAATGGTCTTCCAAGTAGTACTACGTGCTCACGGATATGGCTCTTTCCCTCGTCCGCGGACTTCATTACTACAAAATCAGCTGGGATTATCAATTTGTCTACTTTCACAAGGATGTCTTCTATTATCCCAACTGGCCTCTTCACACTTTGGTCTGCCATTTGGACCACCATATCAGTTGGTGTCAATTCTCCGAGTTCCAGGGCCTTGTATACCGAATACGGCATTAAGTTAATGCTAGCTCCTAAGTCAAGCATTGCCTGCGTAGTTCGTCCATTCCCTAAGGCGATGTCGATGATGAAGCTGCCAGGATCCTTTTTCTTCATGGGCAATCCGGCAAGCGAGTTGACTGTTTCAACCCCATTCACTTCCCTCCCTGAAGTAACCCTTTTGTTCTTGATCTCACGAAAGAATTTCGTATAAGCTGGGATGTTCTGGATTAATTCTAAGAGAGGTACATTGACTTCCACTTTTGATAGGCGTTGGAATAAGGGTGAATCTTGAATATCCTTCTTAGCTGGTTTGATCCGACTCGGGTATGGCACATGTGGCTTCGGAGGCACATATGGATTAGAAGATTTGTGAAGTTCTCCTGGTATACTAGTTCCAACTTCGACTTCGTCATCATCTATGTCTATTACAGATGGTCTTGGTTCATCATTCCTTTTTGGAACTTCTTGAGGTTCTTTGGAACTTCCGCCATCCTCTTGTTCTGTTCTTGGCCCTCTATTATCAATCTCAGTAGGTTCCACCCGCTTAGGACGTACGAAGTTGGGAATTTTGGTCATCTTGCCTCCTTGGAGCAGTAGATTCACCTCTTCGCACTCATTCTCCTCAGTAGCAACAGCTGGAGATTGCTCGGGATCAGCTTCAGATGTCTCATCAGTAAGACTCGGACTGTTTGGTTCCCTGGAGTTGGGGGGTGATTCTCTCCTTACCTCGGGCGGTTTGCTCACTACTTCCTGTGGGGTATCCTCGACTTCTTTACCGCACCTTCCACACTTCAGTAAGCTAAGTTCTTTGATAAGTTGCTTAGTTACTTCGATTGCTTCAAAACCCTTCTCGATTCGAAGATTGTTCTCAGCTTGCCCTGCGTGTGCTACCTCGAAGACACTCTCAATGGCCTTAATCCCTGCGTAAAACGCAAGTTCCTCCTCCTCACTGATGTCCTCGTCCTAAGAATAGCCTTCGTATGATCCGTCAGCTTCATCTTGATTTGAGTATATGTTGGCGACTTCATTCGGTATTATCTTCTCGGATTGTGCGGATCCATTGGCGTATGTTTGAAAGACCTTCACTTCCTCTTCAACTGTACATTCTTCTAGACCTCCACATATCCCATCTATTTGAAGTCTGACTTCATGACGTAGTCCTCCAACAAAAAACCAAATCAGCTCCCCATCGTCGAAACGGTGGTGGGGGCACTCACGTTTATATAGCTCAAATCGTTCATAGGTGTCACAGAACCGCTCGTACTCTCCTTGCTTGAAGTATTCGATCCGATTCCGAAGTGCCATCGTCTCATGGTAGGGCATGAAACGTGCCAAGAACTCCTCTACTACTTGGCTCCAGGTCTTCAGTGATCCTGGTGCTAACCTTGCTATCCATATCCTCGGTTCATATCCCAAAGCAAAAGGAAACAACTTCCTGCATAATTGATCCTCGGTGAACCCCTTTGCTGGAACTTTTGCTACTTCCTCTTCATAGGACCTGGTGAAGCTTATTGGATTCATATCCTCTCCTTCTTCGAACCTTGGTATCCTTCTCACTATGGTGCTTGTTACCTCGTACCCCGATAACTCTTCTTCCAAGTATATAGCTGACCCCCTCCTGACTTGCGAGAACTTCGGTGTCAAGCGGGCTTTTAAGGTCGTCATACCTGGAAATATGTATCAGGAGTAACTCAAAACTAAAAAATAGCCTCGTTAGAAATTTCGAAAATCGAGAAAATTTCTAGATATCGAATACTACTAAAGCTAGGAAAGGTGAATTAGAAACAGACTAGGAAAGCAATATAAGAGAGAGATTAAAAAGGAAAACTAAAACTAATAGAATTAGGAATCTAAATCTGTAAATATAAACAAATTAAACAGAAAAAAGGAGTATAGTCCCCGACAACGGCGCCAATTTGATGAACGCGAGTTTGTCAGGTCCCGGTTCAGTCAAATAAATTTTTTATTAAGCCAAAGGCAATCCACAACTACAACGAAAACCGTAGTGTAGCAGTAGAATGACTCGAGTGTCGTTCTCTCAGGACTATAACTTGCTTTATCTATTTAACAAGAGAATATAAAACAGCAGACAGATAACAATAGGGGGTTTCCAAGCAGATAATGGAGATTGGTGATAGTATGGTCCTTCTTAACATAATGGGTCGATAATCATGCATAAATTCCTCGGTCTTGCATAGAGATCTTTGAATCAATCTAGTGTCCTGTTGCAAGTATTAAGCACTACGAAGATAATTTGGTCTGACTAGTCAACACGATTGTCCTAATGTGTTCCGTAATTATTCAACACTACGAAGATAATTGGTCTGATGGTCGACTGGTGTCCAGGTGTGCACAATAATCAATACAACATACGAGAATTTTGGTTACAACTGATCAACGAAATAAAGCAATGACACGGGGTATAATGCGCGATCTAGCCATTAGCATGATTATCTTCCCTCGCTAAGAATTCACATACTACCACCAACGATAAATTTAGCTACTCATAATAGGCGTGCAATCAACAGAAATCATAGAAGAAAACATGTTGAAAGAATATAAAATAAGTAGAATAAAACTGTAAGATACAAAGTTACCGAAAGTTGTCAGTCTCCGGATGATTGCCGTCCTACAAGCTCCAAACTGCTATGAAAAAGTGTCCCCTAAGCTACAGAACTCCCAGGACAGGCCCCGGGAAGTTCCTACCTAAGACTATAGAGAGAGGTGAGAGAGAAGGTCTGGAAAGTTATGGTTTTCGGAGAGAAAACTGAGCTCTATATATAGGCCCGAAATAACTCTGGGGCGGTTCGCCCCATTGTGCGGCGGTTCGCCCCCCGTTATTTTCGCGGAATTCCGCGTTTTTCGACGCGGTTTTGGATTTCTTCACCTTTTCGGACTCGGTTTCCAACTTCTAGTGGCCTTCTAACCTCCAGATTCGACCCCTAGACTCCAAATCCTATCCGGAAACCTTCAGATACTCCAAATAGACTTCTGGAACACCAATTCCTTGTCAACTTCAATATAATTGCCCAGAAATCCCCGAATTTCAACCAAAACCTGTAAAATAAAATTTCAAGGGAAACGTGACACTATTCTAATAAAATGTACTAAAATATAGCTAAATTAACATAGAGGATAGCTAAAATAGGTGAAAAAGACTCGAATGAAAGTGTAAAATACACATTCATCAGAAGGCGACTACTTCAAAGACGTGCACTAGAGGAATTAGAGGATACCGATTTCTCTGAATCTCTACACAGTCTTTTCAAGGAAATCGACGGAATGGCAGAAGCTAGACCACTGAAAGCATGGGTTCAACCCACTAAGGATCGTATGAGGGGACCGGCGATTGTTCTTTCGTCTGCAACTCGAGATCTGGAAATCAAGAACCACGCATTCCAACAACTTCCGAGGTTCTATGGCTTAGCAAGGGAAGATGTGATGGGGTACTTGCACGATATCGATGATTTTGTCAACCAACTCCCACGACCCGGAGCTGAAATAACAACGGATGAGTTACGGATGAAGGTTTTTGTTATGGGGCTTGGCGACAGAGCCAAGTCATGGTTGAGTTCTCTACCAGCAGGCTCGCTGGACACTTGGGAAAAGGTTTTTTCAGCTTTCATGGAAAAATACTTCCCTCACACCCTGACTACCGCGCTCAAGGCGCAAATCACTGGATTCAAGCAGGACTATGATGAGACCAACTACACCACGTTTGAGAGGTTCCAACATCTCACGAACAAGTGCCCTCACCATGGTTTTGAACTTTCTGACTTAGTCCAACACTTCTACAATGGACTAACCTTCGAGAACCAACAAGTGGTGGATTTCCAATGCCGAGGCAATATTTGGGAGGAAACCGCGGAAGCCGTCTGGGCAGTTTTCGAAAGGCTTGCTAAGGGTTCGCAGTTCAAGGACCCAAGGGCGATGGTTAGGAGACGTGGATCTGAAGCTCCACCGACTCAAGAAGCCCCTATGTATAGGGGGAATGGGGATCAATTCGAGTGCTTTACCAACAAATTGAAGCAAGTCCTCAAGAGCGCCACTGGAACAACTGTTTCAAACGAAGTTTGCCGAATATGCAAGAACTATGGGCATGGGGCTCATATGTGTAGATCGGAGCTTGCGTATGATGATGGCAACTGGGCTCGAGGAGGCGAAGAGGAAGCCTTTGCTACGGAGTTTGGTACTCAAGAAGATAGCTACGGACAAGACGGTAGGAATCCTCGAGGTGGATTCTGGAGAAGAGGATTCCAAAACAATCAAGGATATGCACCGGCTAACCAAACTTATGGCCCTAACCAAGACCGTAGTAGGCTAAACTATGGTAATGATCACTGCGAAAACCCCGCTCCGAAAGAGCCACCGAAGTCGAAGTCGGCTCAACTGATGGAGAACTTGCAAAAGATGGTTTATCACATCCAAAGTTTTCTCAAACGTTATGAAGAAGATTCTGAGAAGACTAGATCGAGACTTGATAGGTTGGAAGAGAGCACTAGACTTGCCCACCAAAAGATGCAAGAGTTGATCGACCGAGGAGCAAGTAGGGAGCAAGGCAAACTTCCTAGCAACACTGAGAAGTCGATGTCCATTACCTTGGTGGGTGATCTACCTGTGGAAATCACCATTAAGAAGGTTGCTAAGTGCGAGAGTTGCAAGGGGGAAGGGCCCCCGCAGGCTAAGGAAGAAGAGATGGACCTCGGTTCTAACAAGAATGAAGAGGAGCAAGAGGATCCCGAGCCACTCCCTCAAAATTTCGATGTTAAGGTCGGGATTGGGGAACTTGAAAATGTCCGTGCCACACTAGACACGGGATCCTACTCTAATGTGCTCCCTTTGAATGTGTTCGAGAAGTGTAACCTTGGAAAACTATCTGTGCATAATGCTATTGTGCAACTGGCGGATGGATCATTTGTAAAACCCGAAGGCGTTGTGAAGTATGTATTGGTCTAAATTGGTGAAGCTTCTGTATACATCGATTTTGTAGTTATGCCGGCGTCTACACCTGGGACGGGGGATGTCATTCTCTTGGGGCGAACATTCTTGACTAGGCTACTCTCCGTAATGGATATCTACCAAAGGACTTGCACTATTGAAGTGGATGGCAAGCAACATGTGTTGCAAGCCATATCTGATCCACCTGATCCAACTGATACTTCTCACACTATTGACTACAGTGGTCTTAATGTCTATGTTCATTCTTATTCACAGGTTCGACGCATGGGAAGGAGATCCGTGAAGGGGAAGTCTAGTACCCTCAAGAAGAGAAGCTAGGCGAAGACAGGAGTCGAGTCAAAGACTTTAAACAATGGCGCTATCCGAGAGGCAACCCGGGGTTTTTATCGCATTCTTTACCGCTTTATTGCATGCATCCATACTTGAACAATTTGCGTTTCATATGTGAATTTGTTCGTTTCTGTGTCGTATGTGCTTATGTTATGTTTGAGTGACATCTTTCGAGTGATTTTTTGAGAAAAATGGTTTTCGGGGACTAAAAACCGCATTTTATTTCGAAACGTTCGTCTCCCCACCTCAGGAGTTGGGGGGCGAATCGCCCCACGATCCAGAGCGCGCGCGCGCTCTGGACGCACGGGGCGATTCGCCCCAGGCGTGGGGCAAATCACCCCACGTTCTGCAGATTAAAAAAACGGGGTTCTTCCTCATTTCACTTCATCTTCTTCCCTTAAACTCAAAAAAAATCCTCCATTTTCACAAAACCTTCAAACCTTCATAACTTCTTCATCTTTCCATCATTTTGTGTGTTCTTTAGCTTCAATCGAAGCCCGTTACGTGCTCTTTCTTTTCATCCGAACAAAATTCTTCCTAGTTCATTCAATCTCCGGATTTGAGGTAATCTCACATGAACCCTAATTTTTCAAAGTTGGGGGTTTTTTGATTTATGCTTCAATTAAGCTTGTATGATGTATGGCTTGATGGTTTATGTGTTTAGAAACGTTATTCATTATCAATTGCATGTTCAATTAGGCTTGGTTTGTTGATTTGAGATTTTTGCTATTAGATGATATATCTTGTTAGGAAATGAATCTCTTGCTTTCATTCCATGCTTAAACATGTGTTTGTTGATATGATAATGATGGATGTAATGGTAGAATGCATGATTGATGAAGTTGAGGATTTATGTTAGATTTTTGATTATTATGGTATGGATTGAACCTTGTGATTCAAGGCATTTGTTGTTTAGCAAGAGCATAATGTGATATGTTATTGTAGTAGTTACGTTGATATGTTGCGTAATGAAGTAGCTAGACTATACATTGGGTTTTTGAGGAGTTGGATTGTTGAAGATATTGCTCGTTAGTTTGCTCGTACATTTACATATGCATAGGTCTGTTTTGCATCGTACAAGATACTAATTGCTGTTTGTAGGAATCATGACACCAAGATCGAGGAGAGTTGGCTCGAGCAGGAAGGGGAAGGGAGTAGCATGAAGCTCCCAACCTTCCCACCACATGTACGAGATGTCTTTAGCTGCGGTCGAGGTGCGACAAAGGCTAGAAGAGGAGCTGGCCGACGGGGGAAGATCGATCATTCCAGACAGGAGGATTAATATTCCAGAGTCAGCAGCTGATACGGCGGGATATAGGATGCTATCACGATTGGCGTCAAGAAGGAATTGGGTTTGGTACAGTTCCAACAGGTTCAAGGGGTACGACGAGAGCCTCCAACAAGAGTTCTACACCGGATACACAGATCTCGAGGAGAAGAATGGGGTACTAGTTCGAGGCCTGATAATACCTTGGACACCAGAGCACATTTCCTCATTCGTCCATTTTGGGCAGCAGGAGTTCACAGGGAGCGACCATGCCTACCTGTATTCGAGGGCCTCTAGGGGGATAGGAAGACATATTACGGACGTGATCTGCAACAGGGAGTACAGATATCCTGACATCGGGGGACAACCTACACGGATCCGTCAGAGCGACTTTAGCATTGAAGCTAAGGTGATGATGAAATTTTGTATCTTCAACTTGATCCCTAGGAAGAATGACTCATGGATTCAGCCCTACTACGCCGAGCTCCTCTACTGCTTGATAGACAAACATCGGATCGACATCGGGCACATCATGTATGAGGAGTACGAGCGCCACTGAGAAAAGAAGAGGAAGCCCTTCATCTTCCCAAGCTTCATCACTACCTACTGCAAATATCATGGGGTCGATGACATTGAAGAGGGGGATTGCGAGGTCGCTGCCCTTTCACCCTCAACCATTGAGGTGCAGCTGACTAGGTATCAGTTGAAGAACCCCACGGCTGCCGCTGCTGATGTGGGAGCACCCTTCCAGCCGAGCGATTCTGATCATGAGGATGATCATGAGGATGCTATGGAGGCCGATGATGGCCAAGCCCCTATCCCAGATATCCCATTTGTCCATAGAGCACCGCATGCACCACCTCGAGCACCACAGGGGTCTAGAGGATTTGACTTCTCTGAATTCTGTACCTATCTCGACGGCCGTTTCGATAGAATTGATGCCAGCAACGCGGCCTTGCGACAGGACCTCGACGGGCACATTGCCCAGCACAACCGCGATTGGGAGACATTCGAGAAGCATCGCCGAGAGGATAGACAACAAAGGTGGGAGCAGCAACAGCTCATCCAGCAGCAACAAGAGGCCCTACGGCAGTCCAATGAGCTCCTGTCTGACATGTGGAGGAACTTTTATGGGGATTACCATCCCGATGATTAGTCTTTTCACATGTCCACTCTCAGCCAACCGAGGCCAAACCGTTCGGTACAATCTAGTATCACTTCTTATTACTCATTCTCTTTTGCTAGGGGCTAGCTTAAGTATCGTAAGGGGGATGTGATGTGTTGTGTTGATTAGTATCTTGTTCTTTGTTTGCATTTGCATTTGCACGTTTACTGCTTTCTTAGATTTTTTAGGATGCATTCACTACATTCATCCTAGGATAGTCTTGCATGTTTTATATGGAGTTTATTGCCAAATTTTTTGAACTTTTTTATTGGGTAGATTAACTAACTTTGCCATTAATCATATGCTTCATCACTATGAATTTGTTTGAAGTTTTTCTCGCTTGGCTTGTCACATTTATGTATTGCACTTAGTTAAGCTTGGTAGTCTCGACATCACTTACCGGTGTTTTCTCTACTGCGGTTCACGAATGCCTTTATAATAGGATGATGCATGTTAGGGTCTTATGGTTGTTTTCCCGAGTAATTATGTACCTAAGAGGCAACAAGTCTTCACCATGCTTTGAAATTGCTAAATGCCTAGGAAGGAGGTAGTGTGAGGTTGTGTGATCCTTTGTTTATAACCTATCCTTCCGAATAGGTTTGGGGAGGGGGTTACACCATCATAGACTTGTTTTTCGTTTTTCATTTCCGTATCGTGAGTTTATTTTTCCTTTTCTCGTAAATTTTATACTCCAACCTATTCTTTCGAATAGGTTTGGGGAAGTCGTTGTGAGTCATTTTGTTTCTCTTTTTGTTATGATACTGCTGGCTAAAAAAAAAGAAGAAAAAAGAAAAAAAGAAACCGGAAAGAAAAAAAAGAAAAAAAGAAAAGACCCCAAAAAAGCAAAGAAGGGTCCAAAAAAAGAAAGCCAAATAGCAGTTTAGCAAAGTGTTGTGTCTCATTATCCAATTTTTGTAATGTTCGTAATCGTGTTGTGAATTTTCTATTTTTTGTCTTTTGTTTTTTAGTGTCATCTGTTCTAGACCACCCTCATCCTGCCATTCAGGAAGTGGTGAATAGTTTAAGACTTTGCTTGAAAGATGGGTAGAATAGGGGAGTGTTATCTTTTATAGGGAACACTCCTTGGTTTGCTGAGAGCCAGTACTGGTTCGACCTCTTTGAGGGAAAGTCTTAAACATGGTGAACAGCAGTAAGTCTTCAGTTTCATAGGCACGGGACAACCATTCGTATCTTAGCATGCTTCATTACGTCGTCACTGACTAGGTCCAGGTAGAGAATGTTACGAGAGACTATCTTGTCTTGATTTATGTGGATGTGTATAAGTCAATCGAGATATTCTTCAAACTATATTCATGCTTTGATTTATATGGTTTTTGTTCATATGTTTTTTGATAGATTCAGTAGATTAGTTTATTTTATTTAGCATGAGACTCCATTTTATGTGTTGCATTGTTTTTTGCATTAGAGTCTAGCTTAGTTGCTTGAGGACAAGCAAAGGTTCGGTTTGGGGAGTTTGATGAATGTGTATTTTACACTTTCATTTGAGTCTTTTTCACCTATTTTAGCTATCCTCTATGTTAATTTAGCTATATTTTAGTGCATTTTATTAGAATAGTGTCACGTTTCCCTTTAGATTTTATTTTACAGGTTTTGGTTGAAAAACGAGGATTTTCGGGCAATTATATTGAATTTGACAAGGAATTGGTGTTCCAGAAGCCTATTTGGAGTATCTGAAGGTTTCCGGATAGGATTTCGAGTTTAGGGGTCGAATCTGGAGGTTAGAAGGCCACTAGAAGTCAGAAACCGAGTCCGAAAAGGGGAGGAAATCCAAAAACGCGTCGAAAATGCGGAATTCCGCGAATTTTACTCACGGGTGAATTGCCCGGTGTGTGGGGCCCTTCGCCCCACACAAATTCGAGGCCTATATATAGTTGCTCAGTTTTTCTCCGAAATTCATACTTTTCCAGACCTATTCTCTCACCTTTCTCTGTAGTTTTAGGTAGGAACTTCCCAGAGCCTGTTCTGGGGGTTCGTAGCTTAGGAGATACTTTTTCATAGCATTTTGGAGCTTGTAAGATCGCGATTCTTCGGAGACTGACATCCTTCGGTAACATTGTATCTTACAGTTTTTCTACTTATTTTTATATATCTTTCAACATGTTTTCTTCTATGATTTCTGTTGATTGCATGACAACTATGAGTAGCTAAACGTATCGTTGGTGGTAGTATGTGAATTCTTAGCGAAGGGTTGATAATCATGCTAATGGCTATATCGCGCATTATACTCCGTGTTATTGCTTTATTTCGTTGATCAGGCTCAGCCTATATTTTTGTATGTTGATTAATTATTATGCACAACTGGACCCTCGTCGATCTATGCATATCTATATCTTCGTAGTGTTGAATAATTACGGAACACAGTTGGACAATAGTGTTGACCTGTCAGTATCTTTATCTTCGTAGTGTTTAATAATTACAACCGGACAATTGATTGATCAAAGATCTCCATGCAAGACCGAGGAATTTACGCATGATTATTAGCCCGTTATGCTTTGAAGGACCATACTATCACCAATCTCCATTATCTGTTAGAAAAACCTTTGCTACACCGTCTGCTGTTTTTATATTCTTTAGTTAAATAGATAAAGCTAGTTATAGTCCTTAGAGAACGACACTCGAGGTCATTCTACTGCTACACTACGGTTTTCGTTGTAGTTGTGAATTACCTTTGGCTAAATAACAAATTTATTTGATTTGCTCGGAGCACGACATCCGCGCATTCATCAAACAACATCCCCCATCCCAGGTGTAGACGCCGGCATAACTACAAAATTGGTGTATACAGAAGCTTCACCAATCTTAACCAATACTTTCTCCACAACGCCTTCGGGTCTCACAAAGGATCCATCCGCCAATTGCACAATAGCCTTATGCTCAGATAGTTTTCCAAGGCTACTCTTCTCAAACACATTCATCGGGAGCACATTAGAGTAGGATTCCGTGTCTAGTGTAGCACGAACATCTTCAAGTTCACCAATCCCGACCTTAACATCGAAACTTTGAGGGAGTGGCTCGGGATCCTCTTGCTTCTCTTCACTCTCATTAGTACCAAGGTCCTTCTGTTCTTCCTTGGCTAGTGGGGGTTCTTCATTCTTGCAACACTCACACTTAGCAACCTTCTTGATGGTGATTTCAACAGGTAGATCACCCACCAAGGTAATCGACATCGACTTCTCAGTGTTTCTAGGCAGCTTCCCTTGCTCCCTACTTGCTCCTCGGTCAATCAAATCTTGCATCTTTTGATGGGCAAGCCTAGTGCTCTCTTCCAATCGATCAAGCCTCGCCCTAGTCTTCTCAGAATCTTCTTCATAACGTTTGAGAAAACTTTGGGTGTGATCAACCATCTTTTGCAAGTTCTCCATCAGTAGAGCTGTCTTCGACTTCGGTTGCTCTTTCGGAGCGGGATTTTCGCAGTGATCATTACCATAGTTAAGCCTACTACGGTCTTGGTTAGGGCCATAAGTTTGGCTAGCCGGTGCATATCCTTGATTGTTTCGGAACCATCTTCTCCAAAATCCACCTCGAGGATTCCTACCATCTTGTCCATAGCTAGCTTCTTGAGTACCAAATTCCGTAGCAAAGGCTTCCTCTTTGCCTCCTTGAACCCAGTTGCCATCATCATATGCAAGCTCTGATCTACACATATGAGCCCCATGCCCATAGTTCTTGCATATTCGGCAAACTTCGTTTGACACAGATGTTCCAATGGTGCTCTTGAGGACTTGCTTCAATTCGTTGGTAAAGCACTCGAATCGATCCCCATTCCCCCCATACATAGGGGCTTCTTGAGTAGGTGGAGCTTCAGGTCCACGTCTCCTAACCATTGCTCTTGGGTCCTTGAATTGCGAACCCTTAGCAAGACTTTCGAAAACCGCCCAGACAGCTTCCGCGGTTTCCTCCCAAATATTGCCACGACACTGGAAATCCACCACTTGTTGGTTCTCGAAGGTTAGTCCATTGTAGAAGTGTTGGACTGGATCCGAAAGCTCAAAACAATGGTGAGGGCACTTGTTCATGAGGTCTTGGAACCTCTCAAACGCGGTGTAGATAGTCTCATCATAGTCTTGTTTGAACCCAGTGATTTGCGCCATAAGCGCGGTAGTCAAGGTGTGAGGGAAGTATTTCTCCATAAAAGCTGAAAAAACCTTCTCCCAAGTGTCCAGCGAGCCCGCCGGTAGAGAACTCAACCATGACTTGGCTCTGTCGCCAAGTCCCATAGAAAAACCCTTTATCCTCAACTCATCCGTCGTTATTTCAGCTACGGGTCGTGGGAGTTGGTTGACGAAATCATCGATATCGTGCAAGTACCCCATCACATCTTCCCTTGCTAAGCCATAGAACCTCGGAAGTTGTTGGAACGCGTGGTTCTTGATTTCCAGATCACGAGTTGCAGACGAAAGAACAATCGCCGGTCCCCTCATACGATCCTTGGAGGGTTGTACCCATGCTTTCAGTGGTCTAGCTTCTGCCATTCTGTCGATTTCCTTGAAAAGAGTGTGTAGAGATTCAGAGAAATCGGTATCCTCTATTTCCTCTAGTTCACGCCTTTGAAGTAGTCGCCTTCTTTGGTGGTAGACTCTGTCGATCTCAGTAATTGAATCAGCAAACGGTGTTCCTCTAGATCGTGTATGTCGCATACACTTTCTGTAACAAGCTAGAAAAGGAGTATCAGAGAGAGATTAAATAGGAAAATAAAAACTACTAGAACTAGGAATTGAATGCTGAAAATAAATAAAAGCTAAACAGAAAAAGGAGTATAGTCCCCGGCAGCGGCGCCAATTTGATGAACCGGAATTTGTCAGATTCTAATTAATCAAATAAATTTGTATTTAGCCAAAGGCAATTCACAACTACAACGAAAACCGTAGTGTAGCAGTAAAATAACCTCGAGTGTCGATCTCTAAGGACTATAACTAGCTTTATCTAATCCATCTTAAGAAATATAAAATCAACAAACTACTTAGCAAAGGTTTTTCTTATCAATGGAGGTTGGTGATAATATGATCATTCAAAGCATAGCAGGTTAATAATCATGCATGAAGTACCCAATTGTTTGCATGGAGATCTTTGATCAATGAATTGTCCAATTGTGTTCGTTATAATTCAACACTACGAAGATAGAGGTTTTAGATAGATCAAAGAAATAAAGCAATAACTCAAAGTCTCATCAGCATAATTATTAACCCTTTGCTAAGAAATCACATACTATCACCAACGATAAATTTAGATACTCATAGATGGCATGCAATCAACATAAATCATAGAAAGATTGAATGAAAACATGTTGAAAGATAAATAAATATGAATAGAAAAAACTGTAAGATACAATGTTACCGAAGGTTGTCAATCTCCGAAGAATCGCGATCTTACAAGCTCCAAAACGATAAGAAAAAGTATCTCCTAAGCTAAGAATCCCCAGAGCAGGCTCTGGAGAATTCCTACCTAAAACTAATGAGAAAGGTGAGAGAAAAGGTCTAGAAAATTATGAAAAACGGAGAAAACTGAGCAACTATATATAGGCATTCGGCAGGTGTGGGGCGAGTCGCCCCACACACCGGGCGATTCGCCTGGTGTGGGGCGGTTCGCCCTACATCCCGGGCGAGCTGGTTACGCGTTTTCGACGCGTTTTTGGATTTCTTTTCCTTTCCGGACTCGGTTTTTGCCTTCTAGTGACCTTTTAGCGTTCAAACTCGACCCCTAGACTTCAAATCCTATCCGGAATCTTCTAGATACTCCAAATAGGCCTTCGGAACACCAATTCCTTGTCTAATTCAATATAATTGCCCGGAAAACCTCGTTTTTCACCCAAAATCTGTAAAATACAAATTAAAGGGAAACGTGACACTATTCTAATAAAATGCACTAAAATATAGCTAGATTAACATAGAGGATAGCTAAAATAGGTGAAAAAGACTCGAATGAAAGTGTAAAATACACGTTCATCACGTAGTCTTGCTTGAAACGACTGATTTGCGCCTTTAGCACGATAGTGGAAGTATGGGAACAATATTTCTCCATAAAAGCAGAAAACACCTTAGCCCAGGTGTCGAGTGACCCAGCCTCTAGAGAGCCTAACCATGCTTTTGCTTTATTACCAAGTCCCATAGCAAAAACCTTCATCCTCAGCTCATCATCCGTGATCCCTTCTCCAGGCCTTGGGAGATTGTTAATGAAATCCTCAATGTCATTCAAGAATCCCATAACGTCCTCCCTAGCCAACCCATAGAACTTCGGGAGCTGCTGGAACATGTGATTCTTAATCTCCAAATCACGAGTTGGAGCAGAAAGGACAATAGCCGGACCTCTCATCCGTTCCTGGTTGGGTTGAACCCATGATTTCAGAAGTGGGCGAGCCATCACAAAACCTTCCCAAGAATTAAACTGCTTAAAAATCTCCTGCAGAGAATCAGAAAAAATCTTCCTCCACTACTTCAGCTCGAGCACTATCTCGCTTCCTTTGATGATATACCCTATCAATCTCCGCAATAGGTTCAACAAGAGGAATTCCACTAGATCTCGTGCTCCGCATAAACAACTTGAAATGAATCAAGTGAGTATCAAGGGGAAACAAACTAAACTACTAATTCTGGAAATTGAATGCTGAAAATATAAATAAGCTAAGAGTAAAAAGGAGTTAAAGTTCCCCGGCAACGGCGCCAATTTGATGAACGAGATTGTCAGACTTGAACAATCTGATGAACGACATTATCAGACTCAATTAATCAAATAAATTTTGTTTTAGCCAAAGGCAACTCACAACTACAACGAAAACCAAGGCACGTAGTGTAGAAGTAAGATAACCAACTAACAACTAACTTCAAGATCTTCAGTGATGTGAACCACTTCAGTGGTCTCCTTTTGAGCCTGAAATAGAGTAAAGTTAAGTTCAGGAAGGTTTTGGAAAATAGTTTTAGAGTCTAAAACTATAACATGATTTACATGTTGATGTTCAGCAAGCTCATGTTGCACACTAAGTTGTGCTGGTACTATTTCCATTGCTTCAGGATCTTGGGAAGCATCCTTGAATTGTTCATCATGAAATAAATTTATAATAGATACAAGTACTAAGTTTTCAAACTTAGTAGAGTTACCAAAACTTTCATCTACCTGCTGAACAGGAGTTGTGGATTCTAGTGCAAAAGTTTCAGCAATCTTCTGACTTGTATCTTGAGAAGTCTGTAAAGAAACAATTATATTAGCTAAAGATAAAGTTTCAGATAGTGAAGTTTTGCTTATATCTGAGTTAACTACCTGCTGAAGAAGGGCAGGTAGTGACTCAGTCCTTTCAGCAATGATAACAGCTTCATTATCTGGGACTTGTTCTTCAGCATACTTCTTTTCTTTCTCTAGTTGAGAAGGCTGTGCAAATTCAGCAATCTCCCTTGTCTCTAAAATGACAAGTTGAGCAGAGACATCTTGACCTTTAAGTTCACTACTTGTCATGAACATGTCTACTGACTTGTTGGAGTTGTCTTCAATCTCCAAGTCCATTTGCTGGCTTAGGTCAGTCAGCACCAGTTGAACTTTGTCAATAGAGGTCAAAGATGAACTAGGTCTAATATTCTCAGCATCTTGAGATGCATCATCAAATACTGTATCTTGTTGTGTTTTAACAACCTCTGGGACTTGAACCATTGCAGTCTCAGCAAGTGGTTCTTCAGCAATTGCAGCTTCAGCAATTTCTGGGACCGGATTAGTTGCTTGTTCAACAACTATCTCTTCAGCAGCATTTTCAGCAAGTGCAGCTCTTCTCAAGTCTGCAGCAATATCACTTGCTGGTTCAGAGTGTTGTCATCAAGATTATCTACAATGTAGATATCAGGGACTTGGGCAGGAATTTCATTTCCACTGCCATGTGGTCTTGCATCAGCAGATGTATCAACGTTAGGTTGATTGTTGAAGGCTTCTGCAAACACTTCAACATTGCTGAAGGCTTCTGCAAACACTTCAACAACATCTACTGCAGTGGCTTGCTTTTCAGCAACCACTGGAACATCATCCGCTATGACATGGACAATTGGAACGGACTTACGTGCCGTTGTTTTCTTTCTTGGGTAAGTCTTTGTCAGTGCCTTCTTAGGAATAGGATCAGCTGATGATGCTGCAGTTTGAGTGTCATCATCAGCATTCCTCTTTTTCTTCTTCGCTTTCTCACTGGGTGCATTAGTTTCCGCAACCGTAGTGGCTTCAGCAACAACACTTGCAACTGTTGTATACTTACCTTGCTGACCAACATCTGCAGTTGTTGCATTCATGGACTGATTATCAGTCTCAACAACATTTGTAGCTGTTGTCTTCTTTGACTTCTTGTCAGCAAGCTTAGGTCCATTCTTCTTGTAGAAGGCTCTTCCCACATTGCATACTGATTTCTTAATCGGCAATGGGTTTCTTAGGTGAATCCTGAAGTGTTCAAGGATGTAGCATATTTTCAATCCATACATCACTGGAAAGGTAGATGAGACTGTGTTGTCTTCAACCTTTCCCTTGAACTTAGTAACACAATCAACAAGTCTGTTGAAAATGTACTTAGCCCAGTTGAGCTCAGTTTTGTTCTCATGGATATGCATCAGCAATGGCCACCTTCTCAAGCCAACTTGATCAATTCCTCCAAATTGGGAGTCTAAGACTTTGATTAGTAGCAGAGCTACCAGACCAAGTGAATGGCAGAGATGCTTCCTCTTTACATGCTTTGTTAAAGTCACAGGAGAAATCTCGCCTTTCTTCATTCTTTCGTTTCTGACATCACTGTAGAAGGCTTCAATTTCTTCATCAGTGGCAGTGATGTCATCTTTAGTTCCAGTAGTTGGAATTTGAAAGATGTTTGCTAAATCAATCCATTTCAAGATGATTTGCACACCTTGAACTGAGGTGGAAATCAGTTTTTCAGTGACTCCTTGTCCGTCAGTAAGGGTTTGGATTTCTGCATTGTTGTAGAATTCCATTGTGTCCAACATGCTCACTTTCTTAGTGCGAGCAGTAATGAAGAAAAGAAGGCCCTGTTGATTAATCAAGTTCAACGCCTCTTCGTTTTCTTCGTCCAAATCTTGTTCATAGAAGTATCGGATATACTTCTCTTTGGAAAATCCGCCCCACTGCATCATCTGCTCGCACTTTGCAGTGTCGAGATATGCTGGCAGCATGGGTCTCTCGGTTATGCGGTCGTTTTTCAACACAATTTTCACTATGTTTGTTGCCGGATTTTCAACCGGAGTAGTGTTTTTTCCAGCACTGTCTGCCTTTGATGAATTAGAGGTCTTAGAGGTTTGTCTCTTGGGAGCCATCTCTTATATAGTAGGAGGGTTTTAAGAAATGTACGAAAAAGAGAGTTTTTCTTTTTGACCGGAGGTACAGTGAATTCAGAGCACAGACTAGAGAATTTGCAGATAAAGGAAATGTGAGTTAAAGAATTTTGTCTTTCTCTAACTCTTCATTTATATAGTGTCTCTGTTATGTGAGAAGCTCAATGGTTTTGAGTTCTCAGCAAGCGTAAAACAGAGATTCATCCGTGTTAGTGGAGCCTTTGCATTAAATGCATAGTGGACCACTAAAAAAAACCGTCAGAGCATACTTTCTCTTTGTAATATCAACCGTTGGATCAAAAACTGCTTTAAATCAATGGCCACGATTGTATTTCATGTCATGATTAACAACGAGTTTATCTGTGCCATGATTAACGTCACAAATTGATTTTACCTTGATTCACGAGATTTGATCTCTTTTAATCCAACGCTAATTGCTTGCTGATGTAAATAAGAATATTTTCAGCGATTTTATTCAATTTGACTTTGGCACTGTTGGTCCCTTTAAACAACAAGAAAAGACTAGAGGGGGGGGGGGGTGACAGCAAGCGTAAGTTACTTTAGAGTAGCTTAGTTTGCTGATACTTCAAATCAGAGAGCGGAAGTCTTTGATACAATAAGTGTTTTTTCAGTAAGAAAAGGTTTCAGCAAGTGATGTGAGTGACTGTGTACAGACAGATATGATTTGCTGAAAACTAAGTACAGTAAGTAAATCACACAAACACTTTTATAGTGGTATCTGAGAGTGGCGTAATCTCTCAACTAATCCACTTTGTCCTTTCTAGGACTGAATCCACTAAGATATGATTGAGGTTCCTTACAATATCCTATCTAGAGCGATTCAACAGAAACCAAAGCACGCTTGCTTTGTCTCCAACCTAAACTAGAGAACGTAACCTTGTTCTCCACCAAACTTTGGTACTTTTAATCAGCAAAACTATGCTCGATTAAGTTCCCCCTGAATATCACGCCTGAAAGGGTGTATTTTCAGTTAGAGAGTTTTGGGGTCAGATAACTTAATTATAACTTATTCAGTTACAACAAGTAATCTAAGAAACACAACTTGGAATACTTTGCAGTAAACAAGTTTGATTGGTTCTGGTGTCAAGACTTGTTCTTGTTCGAAAGAAAGAACACTTAACTAATTTCTTAGCCGAGTTTGTTCTACTTCTTCACAAGTAGCTTTTTCAAGCTTTAAGTCTTGGAACGGATCAATGGCAGTATAGAGAGTTTGAAGGTATGTGAGTTTTAAGCACAAGTGAGAGTTTGATCACGTTGTTGACACACTTCAACTCTTTGCCGGATGACCTCTATTTATAGTGCAAGTAAGGAGCCGTTTGAATTTCAAATCCTAAGGCTTTTGTTCCTTAACATGTCACTATCTTGCTTTTGTACTTTCAGCAGCGTCTTTGTTTGTCTTCTAGTCTTCATGTCCTTCGCGTGTAAGCTTTGCATTTAATGCATATTTGAATAGAATTCAAACAGTAACATTGGAGCGCAAATTCAAGTACTTTCAGCAAGAGGTCACATATGTTCCATCAGCAAGTTGTCAGTCTCAGTTTCAGCAAGCACAACCTACTCTGTCTTTCAGATTTGCACTTATGCAATGTTGTTGCTGAATTTTCCACTTTTCTGAGCAACACGTGCCTTTGTAGATACCAGTCTTCAGCAATCTTCTAGTCTTCAGATCTTCGAATTCTTCAAGTCTTCAGATCTTCAAAAGTCTTCAAGATTCTGAGCGGTTTCTAAATGCTTCAATAATTTGTTTGTAAAAACAAAGTACATCGTCAGCAAATGCTTCAATAGGTTATTTTCTTTTCAGAAAATAAGATACATCATAAGCTTCAGCATCAATAAGTTATTTTCTTTTCAGAAAAATAAAATACATCATACGCGGTAAAAACCATCTTAACTAACACCTAGTCTAAGTCTTCAGCAAACGTTCCTCTTTTACAATGTCCTTAAAATTCTAAATTCCTATGGACCTTAAGAGTACTAGTTACTGGACTTTCCTTAATTTAGCATGGTTAATTGCTTATCAAAATTACAAGTTTCCTAACAAATTTCCCTCTTTATGATGTTAGCAATCCATGGCTAAATTAATTGTTACCCTCTTAGAGGTTTCTGATGTTGAATAAATCAGTTGATTAATGCAAGCATACTTGAATAATTAAACAGTAAGCATAAGTAAATTGCATAATCAAAAACCAATAAGAGTCAAAAGTTTCATTGCTGATAGTTATCTTTCAGAGGTTTACATGAAATAGCATAGATAACTTAAACAGAATCAGCAAACAAAAACTTTAACAAAAACTATTACAGGGACTTAAGTTCTTTCAGAGGATTTTCTCAAAATCTCTCTTACACTCTTCTCAGCAAGTGCAGTAAATTCAACACAGTCCTTTTCGTAGTTTTCCAGAAGCCTACGGACTTGTAGTTGAAGAATTCTTGCATTTTTGCAGGCAGTGTGATGATGCTTTTCAGCATTCATTTCCATGTAGCGAGTTACCCACAAATGCATGCCCAATTGCTGGCATGGAGAAGCTGTGTATCTGAAATGCTTTTCGGATGAATCTTTCTTAGCCAGAGAAGATCTTCTTCTTGATCCTTAGCAGTGAGATAGAAATACTCATAAGGAATCAATCCAAGTCTCTTCTTTGTTTTCCTTGTTATTGGGTCAGAGTAGTAAGCAATGCCAGGTGGTTTGATCAGATTTGGTTCTTGTTTGTAGTCTTACCAATGGCGATTCTTCTTACTGAGACCTCAAGATTCAACAATTTCCCAACAATATTTCTTGGGAGGGATTGTTCCCTTTGATTTCTTTGGACCTTGAGTTCAATCCATTTGAACATTTGATTCAATATGGCAGTAGGAAAGAACTCATTTACCAGCAAGTCTTCCACCTTTAAGATCCAACTACCATGAATGTTTCTGATTACATTCTGAGTGGTTTCTTCATTGCTAGTCTTTGTGTATTCAATGCCGGAGCCAATAGCAATGCTGGCCAGCCTCTTTTCTTCCTGTCTTTGCCTTCTTCTTCTTGTCTTAGCAATGTCTTGATCTCTTGCTGAAGAGTCAGACGAAAAATGCTTTGAGTGGATAGACGGAGTCAAGGTTGTTAAGGGTCTAGCTCTTATGGCTTGAGCTATTGTTTGATTGTCATCATCTTCATCATCTTCATTCAGATTGTGATGACTTTCAGTATGGCAAAAATCTTGAGTTTCAGTAGCGGTTTTTCTCTTTTTGGTACTTGCTGAATTCAACTCAGATTCTGCTTGTCTTTTAGAACTTTGCTCTTTTTCAGCAAGCGGTTCTATGGGCAGTGGTACATCAACAGCAGGAGGAGGGGTTTGGTTTCTTTTTCTTTTCTTTTCCCCCTTAGACATGGATTGCAACATCAGAGTGATGTGCAGAGAATAAAACTCATTGCAATTTTCAGCAAGAGTGCTTAAGCTGTTATATTTCATGATGATTTGTTGTTGGTCAGAAGTCATTTTTTACAACTCTCTGTGAATGTTCATCATGTTCTCTTCATGTCTTTGCTCTGTTGCGGCCTTCTCATCCATGAAAGTCTGAGCCTTCACGAGAGCATTCTTTGCAAGCTTGAGCGCTTGACTTACATCTTCTTCATAGCTCTTGTGATAAAGACTGATGTCTTTATGAGCTATTGTTAAAGTTGTAGTGCGTCCCAGCACTGTAGCCAATATCTTTCCAATGTCAAGTGGGCTCTCAGCAAGCAATGCATCATCTTCAGCTTTGCAGGCATTATGGACTTCCTTTAGTGCTAGAATTCTGGGTGTAAACTCCTCAACTCTTGGGAACGGCACTAAATGTGGTGTCAAGGAATGAACCTTAAGTTCGGAAGCAAACTGATCATCACGCATCAGCAATTCTGCTCTTAGACCATCGTCTAAATCATTGATGTAATCAGGAGGAGGAATCTAAACAACTTTTGGGTCTCGCTTGGATTGTTCATCCTCATTTTCTGACAAGTCGTCATCATCCTCAGAATTAATCAAGTTGAGCAACTTTAGAACCTTTATCAGTAGCTTCACTTCCTTTTTGTTGAGTGGTTGCAGGCAACGCTTCAGACTCAACAACTGGAGTTTCACCAGTAGTTAGTTTTAATTGAGTAGTTGCTGAAGGCAACGTTTGAGACTCAATAACTGGAGTTTCGCCAGTAGTTAGTTGTTTCAATTGAGTTTGGGGCTCAATTACTGGAGTTTCGCCAGTAGTTAGTTTTAATTGAGTATGAGACTCAATTACTGGAGTTTCGCCAGTAGTAAATGGAAGGGAGGGGACTTCCTTTGATCTCACTCCTGAAGATTGTCCAATTTCTAGATCTTGCGTATGACTTCCTTTTGCCATTTTTCAAGGCAGCCCTTTTTCTGGCATATTCTTCTTCAGTATCAGCACCTTGCACAGGTGCTTGATTTTCAGCAGTAGCAGGAGGAGGTTGAGATTCTTGCTGAGGTTGTTGTTGTTCAGCTTGCTGATTTTCAGGTTGAGCATTTTCAGCAGCTGTCAACTTTAATCCTCCAGCATCAGGACTTGGACCTTGATTGTCATCATCATCGTCTTTCTTGTCCTCAGAATCTTTTCCTTCATCATCACTGGGATCAGTGGGAATGTTCCCATCTTCTTCTTCTTCATCATCGTCTGTCAGAATGACTAGCTCAACATGCTTATACAAAGCAACACTTGTCACTTCCTTTTCCTCATTGATTTTGTGGGGATCAGCCACCACAGGTACAAATGAACCTTTGAGAATCACAGCTTGTTCAGCTGGAGAGGCACTCTTGAATTTTGCCTTCATATTCTCTCTGATTTGAGCAATCAGATTCGAGCTCATTTGCTGAGAATATGACATTTCTTCAGGAAGGATGGAGTGGACAAATGTTTCGAGCTTTAGCAGAGAAGATCTCTTTTTCTCGTTTGAGAGATGAAGGTGAAGATCAGAGAAATCCATTCGCCTGTACCTTGGACTTAGAAACTCTTGACAAAGTTGTCCTTTTGAAGTTCAAGTACAGTTCTTCAGAACTTACTTGATGATCTTCAGTGATGAGTACCACTTCAGTGGTCTCCTTTTGAGCCTGAAAAAGAACGTTATTTAGATCAGGAATGGTTTGGAGAATTGTTTTAGAGTTCATATCTGAAACATGATTTACCTGCTGAGAGTCAGCAAGCTCAAGTAGTACAATTTCCATTCCATGAGGAGCTTGAGTAGCATCCTCCATTTGTTCATCCTGAAATAAATTAGAGTTAGACACAAGTACTAAGTTGTCAAACTTAGTTTTAATACCAAAATCATTAACCACCTGCTGAGCAGGGAGTGTTGGTTCTGGTGCAGAGGCTTCAGCAACCATCTGACTTGCATCTTGAGAAGTCTGTAGAGATAGTATTATATTAGCAAAAGAATAAGTTTCAGAAATTGAAGTTTTACTGATGGTTGAATTAACTACCTGCTGAAGAAGGACAGGTTGTAGCTCAGTCCTTTCAGCATTAACAGTTTCTTCAGCTTCTTGGACTGTTTCTTCAGCAGACTTCTGGTTTTGCTCTATTTGAGAAAGCTGTGCGGTTTCAGCAATCTCCCTTGTCTCTGAAATGACAGTTGAGCAGAAGCATCTTGACCCTTGAGCTCAATGCTTGTCATGAAGGCATCAAAAGATTTGTTGGATGATTCTTCAATCTCCAAATCCATTTGTTTGCTTATTTCTTCCAGTACAAGCTGGACTTTATCAATTGATGTCTTGGGTGAACTTGGGCCAGTATTCTCAGCATCACGAGATGCATCGTTGCATAATGCTTCTTGTGTTTCAACAACTTCTGGAACTGGAACCATTGCTGTCTCAGCAACTGGTCCTTCAGCAAGCGGGATTTCAGCAACTTGATGAGTTGCTTGTTCAGCAACCATCTTTTCAGCAACATCAGCAAGTGCCGCTTTTTGCAGATCAGCAGCAATGTCACTTACTGGTTCCATAGTTGGATCATTTAAATTATGTACAATGTAGATATCTGGGACTTGGGCAGGAATTTCATTTCCACTGCCTTGTGGTCTATTCACAGTAGAAGTATCAACGTTAAGTTGATTGTTGATGGCTTCCGCAAACACTTCAACATTCCTGACATAGGTTTCAGTAATCACCTCAGCAACATCTACTAGCAAATGCGTTTCAACATTTGTCTGGGAGTTGTCTGAGAGGTCTTGGACAACAGGGACTGACTTCCGAGCCAGTGTTCTCTTTCTTTTGTTGCTGGTCCGTTTCCTCTTAGGTACGGGTTTTTCTGATGACGCTGCATTCTGAGTGTCATCATCAGCTTTCCTCTTTTTCTTGTTAGATTTCTCCAGTTTCCCAGAGTCATCTATAGTTGCATTTTCAGCAACGGCTCTTGTACACGTACCTTGTTGATTTTCTACAGCAGTTTCTTTTGTGTTACCACCATCCACAACAGTTTCATCTCTAAG
Organism: Plantago ovata; assembly: GCA_028274465.1. NCBI lineage: Eukaryota > Viridiplantae > Streptophyta > Magnoliopsida > Lamiales > Plantaginaceae > Plantago > Plantago ovata. The sequence continues at coordinate 89,081,601 of CM051457.1, read as the reverse complement.
TTGCTGAGTGGTAACATCTGCAGCTGTTGTATACCTTTCTTGCTGGCTTGTGACAACATTTGCAGTTGTTGTCTTCTTAGTTTTCTTTTCAGCAGTCTTAGGTACATTCTGCTTGTAGAATGATCTTCCCACATTGCATACAGACTTTTTGATTGGCAATGGGTTTCTTAGCTGAATCCTGAAATGTTCAAGGATGTAGCATATCTTGATTCCATACATAACTGGAAAGGAAGGTGAGACCTTGTTGTCTTCTAGCTTTACCTTAAACTTAGTAACACAATCAACAAACCTGTTGAAAATGTACTTAGCCCAGTTAAGTTCCGTTTTATTTTCATGGATATGCATCAGCAATGGCCATCTTCTCAGGCCTACTTGGTCAATTCCTCCAACTTGGGAGTCAAGAACTTTTATTAGTAGCATAGCTACTAGACCAAGTGAATGGCAGAGATGCTTTCTCTTAACATGCTTTGTCCAAGTCACTGGAGCAATCTCACCTTTCTTCATTTTCTCATTTCTCACGTCACTGTAGAAAGCTTCAATTTCTTCGTCAGTGGCAGTGACGTCATCTTCAGTTCCAGTGGTTGGAATCTGAAAAATCTCCGCTAAATCAGTCCATTTCAGGACGATTTGCGTGTTCTGAACATAAGTAAGGATCACTTTTTCAGTGACTCCTTTACTATCTGTAAGGGACTGGATTTTTGCATTGTTGTAGAATTCCATAGTATCAATCATGCTCACTTGCTTAGTGCGAGCAGAGATAAACTTCATGAGGCCTTGCTGCTTGATAAGCTCAAGCGCCTCTTCATTTTCGTCATCGAGTTCTTGTTCATAAAAGTACCTAATGTACTTTTATTTTGCAAAACCTCCCCATTGCATCAACATCTCACACTTTGCAGTGTCAAGATATGACGGAGGCATAAGTTTTTCAGAAATGCGGTCGTTTTTCAACATAACTTTCCTTGTGGTTGTAGCCGGAGTAGTCACCGGAGCAGTGCGTGTTTCAGCACTGTCAACCTTTGATGACTTTGAGGACTTAGATGACTGTCTCTTGGGAGCCATTTCTTGTATAGAGCAAGAAAATGTGTACAGAAAGAGATAGTTTGCTTTTTGACCGGAGGTACAGTAGATTCAGGCTAAAATTTGCAGAGAAAGAAAATGTGAGTTAAAGAATTTTGTCATTTCTCTAACTCCTTCTTTATACAGTGTCTCTGGTGTGTGAGAAACTCAATCGATTTGAGCTCTCAGCAAGGGTAAAACAGAGAAACACTGGAGTTAGTGGAGCCTTTGCATTGAATGCGTAGTGGCCCACTAACTAAAACCGTCAGAGCACTCTCTCTCTTTGTTTTATTAACCGTTAGATTAGTAACTCCTTTTAATCAATGGCCACGATTGAATTTCATGTCATGATTATTGCGAGTTTATCTGTGCCCGATTAACGTCACAAATTGATTTTACCGAGTTTTAAGGGATATATTGCTTGCTGAAATAGACAAGAATCTTTTCAGCGAGTTTGAATTATCAACCTAGATACTTGCTGAAAGTTCCCCCTTACTTAGATATCTCATATTTTCTTAAGTTTAAAAGATATTTCTGATTTCCCGTATCAGTAAATTCTTTTGTACTCGAGATATCCTTTGGTAAAATCTTAGAGATGAGCTTTGCTCTTTTTCTGAGTTCCCGTCTCAGAAAATTCCTTTTGATACTTGAATACCTGTTTCAGTATCTTTGATTGTCTGAGTGCCCGTCTCAGCAATCCTTAAGCTCTTTCTCTTACTGAGTGCCTGTCTCAGCAAGTGATCAAGTTTCCTAACAAATACCCGTTTTGAAGGAATTACTTGCTGAATGCCTATTTCAGCAAACATGTAGTGACCTATCATTTCTTAGAAGCAATCAGTGACTGAGTCTTTTAAACAGGAATACTTTGGCTTGCTGAATACTTGTTTCAGCATTCTGCCAAGTGTATCCTTTATTGAGGTAGTTCAATCAATCCAAGGTTATCCCTTAGCATTGCGAACCTATTATCCGGTAGGGGCTTGGTAAAGATGTCAGCAAGTTGATCATCAGTGCCTACTTTTACAACCTCAATGTCACCTTTTTCAACATGATCTCTAATGAAATGATGTCTAATATCAATGTGCTTAGTCCTAGAGTGAAACTTAGGATTTTGCGTGATTGCAATAGCACTTGTATTATCACAAAAGATTGGTGTTTTCTTTGCAGAAATACCATAATCTCTTAATTGTTGCTGAATCCATAGGATTTGAGCTGTGCAACAACCAACTGTAATGTATTCAGATTCCGTAGATGAATTGGCAACACAAGTTTGCTTCTTGCTGAACCATGATATTAATCTAGTACCCAAAAACTGACAAGTTCCAGAGGTACTTTTTCTATCAAGAGTTGATCCTCCATGATCAGCATCAGAATAACCAACCAATTCAAGTCCATAATCTTTAGGATACCATAATCCAACATTGACTGTACCTTTAACATATTTCACTCTCTTGATTGCCTTTTTGTAGTGTGATTCTCTTGGATCAGATTGGAATCTTGCACACACACAAACAACATACTGAATGTCAGGTCTACTTGCTGTTAGATACAACAAGGAACCAATGAGCTTCCTATACTTGTGTTCTTCAACACTTTTGTCCTCTTTAGTATAACCCAATTTGGTACCAACACTCATAGTGATCTTTTCAGGTTTTTCATCCTCTTTGATCCTAAACTTTATGAGCATTTCTTTCGCATATTTGATGATGTCGTTTTTCACCAATTAAATTTGTTTAAAAGCCAAAGAACACTTATCACTACACAAACTAGAGTGCAATGGCAAGTTTTCCCCGAGTGTCGTTCTCTCGGGACCTAACGTGGCTTTGTTTGTGGTTTTTGCTAGTTATTTCAGACAACGAGTTCAAGTGTTTATGGAATTGTTTTCTTAGAACAAAGCAACGAGAAATCAGATTGTTGTAATCAAGTTTGGAAAACGGTTGGTGGTAGAAATCAAATACACATGCATGGGTTACGAATATGCTCACAAGTTCAGTGCGTAAAACCTTCGATCAAGTCTGCTAAGCAACTCGTCTAGGTAACTTTCAAGACACACATCATAAAAGACCACTATCAATACTTTAGAAGTGCTTGTCACTAACACCATTTATCTAGCATGCTGCAAATCTCTAACATACAATCCTATAGCTTTCATTGACCAAGAGTTTGTCACTATACTCAATTCGAATGTATTTTATAGGCAACTAAGAATCATATGAAGGAATTTGCAGCAAGATTGAATCACAATCTCATGTAAGCATAAACATAACCCATAGCATGCGTATTCTACATTCTACCACCAACACAAAGGATTTAGCTACTCATATTCATCAACATAGACATCAAATCATATGAATTGTAAATAGAATACATCAAATCAAACTACTAGACAAGACATAATGATACAATGTTACCACCAAGCTATCACTAATCGGTGGGTATTGATGAAAACCTCTCCGTAGATGAAACAATGGATGAAATCCTATGCCAAAACCTTTAATCCAATCTAAAATATAATGTAATCTGAGTTTTTCTCTGAGTTTTGGGGCTTAGGAGCTCTCCAAAACGAAGCCAATGTTCAAAAGTATCCAAAAAGTAACTGAAGATCAGATCTAAGAAGGAAAATCCGTAAACGTAACTGCTGCCAAGCGGACCGTCTGGAGAGGCCAAGCGGAGCGCTTGGGCCCTCCGAGCGCTTCGCTTGGCTGCTGTGCCAAAACTCCTGGAAAATGAAGCGGAGCGCTTCACTATTCCAGGCGCTTAGCTTGGCTCCTAGGCAGATTTTTGTCTCCCAACTCAATCTTTTTGCCCTCGTACGGCCGTCGGGTGACTTGGACTCATCCTTCTCAATACTTATTGATGCTCAAACACTCACGAACAAGCCGTGGAGATCAAGGAACTTCAACGGGGCAATTTTCTATCAAAAAAGCTCGTTTTTAGCTCCAAAAACGCCATTTCGTTCATAAGTGCCTGAAAATGCAGAAAACAATAAACGTGACACTATTCTACAAAACTAACCAAAAAACAAGGCTAAAAGATAGCAAAAGAAGGTAAAAAAGACAAGATGAACGCGTCAAAAATACGTTCATCAAACTCCCCAAACCAAACCTTTGCTTGTCCTCAAGCAACAAACTATCCTAAATGCAACACAAAAGGAGTTTCATGCCAAGTAAAGTGAACTAATCTATTGAATCTACCAAATGCTTATGAACAAAACCAAATGAGCATGACATGCAAGTAGGTTGAAGAATGCCTCGATTGCGAATATACACATTCTCATGTGCACTTGGTTAAACAAAGGAGTCTCTCGTAACATCTTCTACCTGGGCCTGGTCAGTGACGACACAATGATGCATGTTATCATACTACAATTGCCCCGTGCCTATGAAACCGAGGGCTTACTACTGTTCACCAAGCGAGACTTTTCCTCAAGAGAGGGCGAACCAATACCGGCTCTCATCAAACGAAGGAGGGTTCCCTTAGAAAGATAACACTCCCCTATTCTACCCAGACTCTCAAGAATGAGCCTCTTTCAACCACTTCTTGAATAGCAAGACGAGGGTGGTCAAGAACAGGCCTTGGACAAAGGCGACACGAAACGAAAGATAGAATTTACAACTCAATACTTCACAAGGACAAAATATTTACATGACACTTGACACTACGAGACTGCTTTTGGCTTGCAACGACCCTTCTTTTTCTTTTGGGTGTTATTCTTTATTTTCTTTATTCTTCATTTTTTTTTTTCTCTTTTTCTTTTCTCTTTTTTCTTCTTTTCTTTTTCTCTTTCTTTTTTTTTTTATATAGGGGCAAGCAGCAGTACTAAGTGTCAAAAACACCTCCCCAAACCTATTCGAAAGAATAGGTTTGAGCACAAAGACGAAAAAGAAAAAGGAAAGACTCTTTTACAAAGACACCTCCCCAAACCTATTCGAAAGAATAGGTTGGGACACAAAACAAAAAGAAAAAGGAAACTTTACAACGACTCAAAGACGAAAGACAAGATCAATAAGGCAACCCCCTCCCCAAACCTATTCGATAGAATAGGTTTAATACAAGGAATCGCACACCTCACACTACCTCCTTCCTAGGCATTTGACAATCTCTAATCGAGGTGAAGAACTTGTCGCCTCTTACGTACATAATTACACGGGTTATAACCATAGACTCTAACATGCATCATTTTATAAGGCCAACGTGAACCGCAGCAGAAGAAACACCACTCAAGGTGATGTCGAGACTACTAAGCTTAACTAGTCCACATGTGAATGTGACAAACCAAGCGAGACAAGCCTCAAACTACTTGCAAAGTGATGCAACATATGATCAATGGTCATAAACACTTAGTCTACTCAATAAAAAAGTTCAAAAGACTTGGCAATAAACTCCACACACAACAACGTGCAACAACTAATCTAGGGATGATATGCATGCAAAAATTTGAAAAAACACGACAAATCACATGAACTTGAGTAAAATCAGGCATGTACGAACCACACAAGAATATAGTACTGAAAATCCAATACCCCCTCCCCAAACCTAAATTTTTGCTCGTCCTCGAGCAAAGAAAAGTTGAATGAAAAGGAAAAATTGGATTGAAAGTACACTTCCCTGGGATAAAGGTTCGTGTACAATCTCCTATATATGAGTAGTACCTGAAAAGACTCAAGAAACAAGTGAAATAGGTGCGCAAAGGTGAGAAGAATGGAAAAAACGAGAAAAATCTGGGTACAGGGTCCAGGCGGACCGCTTTGTAAAATGCACAGGATTGCAAGAATTGGTGGAGAATTGAGAGAGATTGAGATTTTTGGGGTGTTAAATCGGCAATGGAGAAAAAAAAACGAAGTGGGCAGCTTTGATGCACAAGTGCTCCGCTTGGCTTTCTTAAGGAAATCCAAGCGAAGCGCTTGGGCCGTCCTAAGCGAAGCGCTTGGCAAGCGGTCCGCTTGGGACCTGCCAAGCGCTCCGCTTGGATTTCCATTAAGAATGAAATTCTTACTGGAAATCCAAGCGGACCGCTTGGGCTTGCCAAGCGGTTCGCTTAGGACCTGGAGCTCCCAAATCCAAATTTTTTTCGACTTTTGCTAAATTTTCACCCCAAAAACCTTGTCTAATCAATGAAACAAAATTTTAAACGTGCTCCTAATCTATATGCAAGTACCTACAACATCGGGTTGCCTCCCGAGAAGCGCCTTCGTTTAAAAGTCGTTGGCTCGACTCTTCACAACTCATGCGGAATTGATTTCGCCTCGGGTACTAGACTTCCCCCTCCAATTGCCTCTCAAAGCATCAATTCCCTGCACATCTTGACGAACATAAAGTGGACCAAAAAATCCTACAAGTTCGTTAGTATCAACATAAGCACATGAATCAACAATGGCTCGCAACGTGTGTTGCTTGCCATTTACCTCAAAGTGACATGTTCGGCGATACATGTCTATGACCATATGCACTTTGTTGATGAAGGCTCTACCCAAGAGAACCACATCTTTGAGCTTAGCAGAAGATGTAGGCATAACGATGAAATTAGTCTTCACCTCTACACCGACAACCCTCACCGCCAAGTTCTCAATCACACCCAACGGCTTTTTCATGGACCCATCCGCTAATTGCACCATGCATTTCATAGGTCTCAAGCCAGACAAACCCGACTCTTCATACACGTTCAAGGGTATAACATTCACACCTCTCCCGTGTCTAGAGTTGTCACTATTCTGTCCTTCTTCCCCAGCCGATTTCAACATCGAAGCTCTCTTGGATGGACACTTCCACCATATCCACCATCTCATCCTCAGACGATGAGTTTTATTTCACCTCTTCAACTATCGCATAAGATTGTGCGACAACTTCCTCTTCCATAACCACCTTAGGAGTCTCGACCTCCTCACTCACCTTGCAAGTTTCAGTTATCTTTCAACTTGGCACCTCATCTCGTGCATTGTCTCTCACAACCGTGATCTCCACGGGCAAATCAGTCACCACGGTTATGGCCATAGCCTTCTCCGTGTTCCCGGGAAACTTCCCTTGCTCTCTACTAGCCCCCCGATCTATCAACTCTTGCAACTTCTTATGGAGGTTGCTACTACTAGCCTCAAGCTTCTCAAACCGCTGATTGTTAGTAGCTTCATTACGATAGTAATGCTCCATAAACTTATTCGTCTTCAACACAAGATCGTTGAGAGAAGAGACAAGAGGTGAAGGAAGCACCCCTCCACCTTGTGGTCCCGAACTAGCAACCTGAGGTGGAGGTGTAGGATTAGAAGGCGGTGCTCCTTCATACCAATTGTTCCCATAGCTGAGACGACTTCTATCTTGATTAGGCCCATAGGCATATTGATCCGGGTTATGAAGATAACCACGGTTGCCTTGATTCTGGTACCCACCTCGGGGCCCACGGTTTTGTGGCCTCATATTGCCATATCCTCGCCCGTAGTTCACATCTCCAACTACTTGCTCTCCCTCAGCAGCATAGACTTCTTGACGGACATCGTTCGTGATATATTGCTCTCTAGCAAATTCAGAACGGCATAAATAGGTCGGGTGCCCATAGTTCTTGCACACACCACAAACTTTCGTAGAAGGAGAAGGGACGCTTTGCCTCAAAGCTTGCTTCACTTCATGGGCGAACCCATCGAAGGCATCTTGTTATACCACTACCTTGGCCTCACCTCTTTGCTCCTTTTGGAGCACACGAGCCCTCACATTCCGGTTTTGGGAATTCTGGTACATCATGTCCAGCTTCACTTGAGCTTGAGAAGGAAGCAACTACCCAATACTACCTCCACAAATACTATCCACTTGAGATTGAATCTCGGGATTTAAACCATTGTAAAAGAATTGGAGAAGCTGACCTTTATCATACCCGTGATGTGGGCATCGATGATGCAACCCCATGAATCGATCATTGGCCTCGTGGAAAGGCTCATCATACCTCTGCTCGAAGGAGCTAATTTGGCTCTTCATAGCCATCGTCTTGGAAGCGGGGTAGTAACGCTCCATGAACTTATCAAAACAAAGATCCCATGTTGTCAAAGACCTGGCCTCCAAAGTATTAAGCCAAGCCTTTGCACGATCACCTAGCCCCATAGAAAAGACCTTCAAACGAAGATCATCATCCGTAACACCAGCTCCTGGTCGCCCAAGATGGAGAACAAAATTCTCGAGCTCATTCAAGAACCCAATCACGTCCTCATTAGCCATCCCATAGAATTTGGGAAGTTGTTGGAACATGTGATTCTTGATCTCCAAGTTCCTTGTGGCATCATTGAGGACAATTGCTGGTCCTCTAGCCCCAACCGTAGGCTTAGTAAGTGTACGTATAGGCCGCTCCGCCATTTCACCTTCCAAGTAAACAGATTCAAGAATTGGCTCCAAAAGATAAGAAGAAGACTCTTCCCGAATACCAGAAGTTGAAGCTCTAGATGCTACTTCTTCAAACTCGAGATTCAAATTCCTCCTTCTCCTTTGAAACAAACGATCGATCTCGTTTACAAAAGGTTCAATAATAGGTCTACCCGTTCGGGTTCTAGGCATGCACTCACCTGAAATGAAGAGTAGTGAGTTTCCAAGTCAAAAAGAAACAAAAGACAGAAATAAGGCAAAGAAGGGATGTTGGCTGAAAAAACCAAAACAAAAACACCAACCAAAGGAGTTAAGTCCCAGGCAGCGGCGCCAAATTGATGATGTCGTTTTTCACCAATTAAATTTGTTTAAAAGCCTAAGAACACTTATCACTACACAAACTAGAGTGCAATGACAAGTTTTCCCCGAGCGTCGTTCTCTCGGGACCTAACGTGGCTTTGTTTGTGGTTTTTGCTAGTTATTTCAGACAACGAGTTCAAGTGTTTATGGAATTGTTTTCTTAGAACAAAGACACGAGAAATCAGATTGTTGTAATCAAGTTTGGAAAACGGTTGGTGGTAGAAATCAAATACACATGCATGGGTTACGAATATGCTCACAAGTTCAGTGCGTAAAACCTTCGATCAAGTCTTCTAAGCAACTCATCTAGGTAACTTTCAAGACACACATCATAAAAGACCACTATCAATACTTTAGAAGTGCTTGTCACTAACACCATTTATCTAGCATGCTGCAAACCTCTAACATACAATCCTATAGCTTTCATTGACCAAGAGTTTGTCACTATACTCAATTCGAATGTATTTTATAGGTAACTAAGAATCATATGAAGGAATTTGCGGCAAGATTGAATCACAATCTCATGTAAGCATAAACATAACCCATAGCATGCGTATTCTACATTCTACCACCAACACAAAGGATTTAGCTACTCATATTCATCAACATAGACATCAAATCATATGAATTGTAAATAGAATACATCAAATCAAACTACTAGACAAGAGATAATGATACAATGTTACCAACAATCTGTCACTAATCGGTGGGTATTGATGAAAACCTCTCCGTAGATGAAACAATGGATGAAATCCTATGCCAAAACCTTTAATCCAATCTAAAATACAATGTAATCTGAGTTTTTCTCTGAGTTTTTGGGCTTAGGAGCTCTCCAAAACGAAGCCAATGTTCAAAAGTATCCAAAAAGTAACTGAAGATCAGATCTAAGAAGGAAAATCCGAAAACGTAACTGCTGCGAAGCGGACCGCCTGGAGAGGCCAAGCGGAGCGCTTGGCAAGCGAAGCGCTTGGGCCCTCCAAGCGCTTCGCTTGGCTGCTGTGCCAAAACTCCTGGAAAATGAAGCGGAGCGCTTCACTATTCCAGGCGCTTAGCTTGGCTCCTGGGCAGATTTTTGTCTTCCAACTCAATCTTTTTTCCCTCGTACGGCCCTCGGGTGCCTTGGACTCATCCTTCTCAATGCTTATTGATGCTCAAACACTCACGAACAAGCCGTGGAGATCAAGGAACTTCAACGGGTCATTTTCTATCAAAAAAGCTTGCTTTTAGCTCCAAAAAACGCCATTTCGTTCCTAAGTGCCTGGAAATGCAGAAAACAATAAACGTGACACTATTCTACAAAACTAACCAAAAAACAAGGCTAAAAGATACCAAAAGAAGGTAAAAAAGACAAGATGAACGCGTCAAAAATACGTTCATCAATACTTTGCTTGATTTATGATTATTCCATCTTTGAGTTGCTTGACTTGCAATCCTAGGAAGTAATTCAATTTTCCCATCATACTCATTTCAAACTTATTTGTCATGAGTTTGGCAAAATCATCACAAAGTTGCTTGTCCTTAGATCCAAAAATTATGTCATCCACATAAATTTGAACTAAGAGTATTTTACCATCATGGTTCATGGTAAATAAAGTTTTGTCAACTTCACCTTTCTTGAAACCATTTTCCAGCAAGAACTTAGCCAATGTATCATACCATGCTCTTGGTGCTTGCTTTAGACCATATACAACTTTCTGAAGCTTGTATACCATCTTGATTTCTGAGGGAAGTTCAAAGCCAGGGGGTTGTTCTAGGTAGACTTCTTCAGCAAGTTCACCATTTAAGAATGCACTTTTAACATCCATTTGGTAAATAATGAAGTCATTGTGAGCAGCAAAGGCCAAGAAAAGCCTAATTGCATCCAATCTTGCAACTGGTGCATAAGACTCATCATAGTCCAATCCTTCAGTCTGACAGTAACCTTGAGCAACTAAACGTGCTTTATTTCTTGTTACTTCACCAGACTCGCTCAGCTTGTTTCTGAACACCCACTTTGTACCAATAGCTTTCTTGTCTTCAACAAGTGCCACAAGTTTCCAGACTTTGTTTCTTTCAAATTGATCCAGTTCTTCTTGCATTGCCTTTATCCATTCAGAATGATTTAAAGCTTTTTCTATGGTTTTAGGTTCAATTTCTGACACAAAGCATGAGAACAATGATTCTACTTCTTCGACAATTGCTTCTTCAGCAAGTCCATGAGTAGCTTTGGATCTAGTCACTTGGCGTTTATTAATGTCGCCAATCATATCCGTAGAGGGATGATCTCTAATCCATTTATTAACAGGTTTTTTGTTCGTTGGATCAGGATATGTTTGCTCATCAGCATGTGACTCTTCAGTATGTACTTGTTCAGTACTACTGGGAATTTGTGTCTCCGCTGAGATTTGTTCATCAACAACTACTTGTTCAGCATTGCTTAATTGAGGTAGTTCATCAGCAGGCACTGGAGATTGCGTGATTTCAGCAACTTCCGGAGCAACCGCGTCTTTTGCTGGAAATTCTTTGTCGTGAACTATATTTATCTTGTCATGACTCGGGGGAGGAGAGTCATTGTCAGAATCTTCATTTAGTTCAATTGACTTGATTTGCCTAGCATCAGATTCAGTTCTTTGCTCATGTATGATTAGCTTTTTCATACATTCTGATATTTCTTCTTCAGCAGGCACACCTTGTGACTTTTCGTAGAATACAACATGCACTGATTCTTCAATCTTTTGTGCCTTTTTGTTGTAAACTCTATAAGCTTTACTATGCAAGGAGTAGCCAAGAAATATCGCTTCGTCTGCCATTGGTTGAAATGTTCTTAGGTATTCTCTACCATTGTTAAGAACGAAACACTTGAAACCAAATACTCTTAGATGAGTGATGTTAGGAGGTCTTCCAACAAACAATTCATAAGGAGTTTTGTTGTATTCCTTAGTAATCAAACATCTGTTTTGAGTATAACAGGCGGTATTAATCGCTTCAACCCAATAAGCCTCACTTATTTCAGTGTCAGCAAGCATTGTTCTTGCGGCTTCTTTCAGGGTACGATTCTTCCGTTCAGCAACACGGTTTTGCTGTGGTGTTCTTACTGAGGATAACTGATGTTGTATAGCTTTTGAGGTACAATAATCAGTTATGTAATGGTTTACAAACTCAGTACCATGGTCTGTCCTTATGACTTTTACCTTGTCATTTTTCATGACTTCAAGCTTATTCAGCAAGTTAGGTATTTCAGTCTTGGTTTCAGATTTGTGCTTGATGAATACTACCCAAGTGAATCTTGAATAGTCATCTACCACGACTAGACCATACTTCTTACCAGCATAGCTTGTTGAAGAAGATTCAAACAAGTCCATGTGCAAGAGTTGTAAAGGTTTTGTAGCTGACGGTACTGCCTTGTTCTTGAAAGAAGATTTGGTTTGCTTTCCTTGCTGACATGCATTGCAAACACCATCCTTCTTAAAAGTAACCCTAGGTAATCCAACTACAAGTGCCTTTTTAGACAGCTTATTCAGCGTCTTGAAGTTTAGATGACTTGTTCGTTTATGCCATAACCATGCTTTTTCAGCAAGGCAATCATGATCCGAGACAAGGCGTTTTTCAACAATTGCTGAAGACCAATCAATGGTGTACAAGCCTCCTGATCTTCTTGCAATCATTATTACCTTTTTAGTCTCGAAATCTATAAGTTTACATTCATCACCTTTAATTTCGATGAAGTATCCTTTGTCAGCAAACTGACTCATGCTGAAAAGGTTAAACTTAAGATTTTTGACATAAAGAACTCCAGTAATGGTTATGCATCCTAACTTCACATCACCATAGCCTTTTGTAGAACCGGAGCCTCCACCAGCAAACCTTATTGTTGGACCTTTAGACCACCATCTATAGTTTATAAGGTTATTCTTGTTGCCCGTCATGTGCTTTCCACAACCACTATCAAAGTGCCAGATTGCATAGTTTGTCTCCGTGGCTGAAGTCTGCATAATCAAGAGCAAACAAGTTATTTATCCAATGGTGGATGTCCATTAACATGTTCAAGAATGCGTCCAGTGGAAACCCAAGTCTTAAGTTTTTCAACTTTGACTTGTTTTCTACTTGCTGAGGAACTAGGAGGTTTTGAGTTGAAAGACTTTTGACTCGTGCTGGTCAAATCCACTTTCTGATGTGGTGTCTTGCTCGGTTGAACTTTTTGCTGAACATACTTTTCAGTAAGTTCTTTTCTAGCAAGGTTCCTTCTAGCCCTAGCATTAAGATTCTTTTCAGAATTCTTAGGCTTGATTTTCTTCATCTCTTTGAAGTATCTTTTCTGACTTTGTTTATACTCATGAAAGAGTTGACTTTGCTTGGTTTTGAAAACGAGTCCACTTTTCGGAGAATGCTGAGCTTTAGCTTCAGCAACCTTACTTGATTCAGCTTTGTCAGCAAAGTGATGAACATATTTTTGACGTGTTCATCTTGTCTTTTTTACCTTCTTTTGCTATATTCTAGCCTTGTTTTTGGTTAGTTTTGTAGAATAGTGTCACGTTTTGTGTTTTCTGCATTTTCAGGCACTTAGGTACGAAACGGCGTTTTTGGAGCTAAAAACGAGCCTTTTTGATGGAAAAGATGACCCCGTTGAAGTTCCCCTATCTCCGTGGCTTGTTCATGAGTGTTTGAGCATCAATAAGCTTGAGAAGGATGAGTCCAAGGCACCCGAGGGCAAAAAGATTGAGTTTGAAGACAAAAATCTACCCAGAAGCCAAGCTAAGCGCCTGGAATAGTGAAGCGCTCCGCTTCAATTTCCAGGAGCTTGGGCACAGAAGCCAAGCGAAGCGCTTGGAGTGCCCGAAGCGCTTCGCTTGCCAAGCGCTCCGCTTGGTCTCTCCAAGCGGTCCGCTTGGCAGCGTTACGTTTTCGGATTTTCCTTCTTAGATCTGATCTTTGGTAATTTTTTGAATATCTTTTGAACTGTAACTTCGTTCTGGAGAGCTCCTAAGCCCCAAAACTCAGAGAATACTCCGATTACTTTGTATTTTAGCTTGGGATTCAAGGTTTTGATTGGGATTCATCCTTTGTAATCATCTACGGAGAGGTTTTCTTTGATTTCCACCGATTAGTGACAGCTTTGGTGGTAACTTGTATCACTCTCTTGTCTTGTAGTTTGATATGATGTATTCTGATTATTATTCATATGAATTGATGTCTATGTTGATGAATATGAGTAGCTAAATCCTTTGTGTTGGTGGTAGAATGTAGAATACGCATGCTATGGGTTATGTTTATGCTTACATGAGATTGTGATTCAATCTTGCTGCAAATCCCTTCATATGATTCTTAGTTGCCTATAAAATATATTCGAATTGAGTATAGTGACAAACTCTTGGTCAATGAAAGCTATAGGATTGTATGTTAGAGATTTGCAGCATGCTAGATAAATGGTGTTGGTGACAAGCACCTCTAAAGTATTGATAGTGATCTTTCATGATGTGTGTCTTAAATTTGCCTAGACGAGTTGCTTAGCAGACTTGATCGAAGGTTTTACGCACTGAACTTGTGAGCATATACGTAACCCATGCATGTGTATTTGATTTCTACCACCAACCGTTTTCCAAGCTTGTTTACAACAATCTGATTTCTCGTTGCTATTGTTCAAAGGAAACAATTCTATCAACATTTGAAATCGTTGACTGAAATTACTTACAAAAACCTCAAGCAAAGCCACGTTAGGTCCCGAGAGAACGACACTCGGGGACAGCTTGCCACTGCACTCTAGTTTGTGTAGTGATAAGTGTTCTTAGGCTTTTAAAACAAATTTAATTGGTGAAAAACGACATCATCAATCATGCATGAAGTACTTGAAGTTTGTATAGAAATCTATGATCGTGAATTGTCCTATGTGTTCCTTTCAATTCAACACTACGAAGATAGATGGCTTAGATAGATCAAAGAAATAAAATAATAAATCAAGTCTTAAACGCGCGAAGCCACTCATGCATAATTAAGAACCCTAGCTAAGAAATCTCATACTATCACCAACGATAGATTTAGCTACTCATAGATAAATTGCAATCAACAAGAATCAAAGCAAGATTGAATGAAAACATGTTGAATGAAATAAATAAAAGCAGAAAAATCGTGAAATACAAGTTACCAATGAAGGTTGTCAATCTCCGATGAATTGCTAACTCACAAGCAAGAATCGAGAATCAAAGATGTCCAATCTCTATGCTTAAGCTTCCAAATCAATAAGAAAAAGAGTCTTCTACGCTAATAATTCCCAGAACAGGCTCTGGAGAATTTGTCTCTCAAAATAAGGTGAAAAGGTATGAAAAACGAAATAAACTGGCGAAACTATATATACTTGTCGAAACCTCTCGGGCTAACCGCCCCAGGTGCCAGGCGAACCGCCTGGCACCAGGCGAATCGCCCGGCGTCCCGGGCTGTTCGCCCTGGACCTGCAGCTAGATTTTGGTTTAGGTTCCTTTTTGACTCGATTTTGCTTTCTAGTGACCGTTAAGCCTTGAAACTCGTCCCCTAGGCCTCAAATCTCATCTGGAAACTTCTAGATACACCACGGATGACCACGAAGCACCCAACTTCATTCTCTTTACCATAGTTGCCCATCAAAAGTATGTTTTTCACCTAAAACCTGAAATATGCAAAGAAAAGGGAAACGTGACACTAATCTAATAAAATGCACTAAAATATAAGCTAAATTAACCTAGAGGATAGCTAAATTGGTGAAAAAGGCTCGAATGAAAGTGTAAAATACACGTTCATCACAATCAAATGAATTTGTTTTAGCCAAAGGGCAACTCCCAACTACACAAAACACGTAGTGCAGAGGTAAGATGACCTCGAGTGTCGATCTCTAGGGACTTAACTAGCTTTAACTACAACTACTATATAAATTCAGTAAACAAATTTAACTTAGCTTAACTTAACAATATATAACGAGAGTTGGTGACAGTGATGCTCATTCTAATCATCGGGTTCTAATTATGCATGAAAGTGCAACACGTACTGCTTTAAAAGTAATTCGAATTAACAAACACCAAAAGACAGGTTTTGACATGTATTTTGAAAGCTTCCTATCTATACTAATACTTGGCTAAGGTTGTCAGGCTTAGTGTAAGTAGTACTTGATAATTATAAATATTGAATCGATGATCTTGAATTGTCCTAGTGTTCCTACCACTTTTATACGAAGATATTTGGCTTAGTTTGATCAAAGAATCGAATAAAACAATTATACAAGTAAAATATTTAGAAACTCAATCATGCACAATATGAACCCTAGCTATGAATTTACATACTATCACCAACTAGAAATTTAGCTACTCATATCAAAATCGAAATCAACAATAGCAATGATAACAATCATAGATGAAAACATGGTTGAATTGAAAGATAGAGTGCAGAACATTATGAGATACAAAGTTACCACTGGGGGTTGTCAATCTCCGGTGAATTGCTAAACGCACAAAGATCTAGCAAGGTGAGATCAATAGATGTCCGAATCTCTACCTTGATGCTCCATACTGCTAAGAAAAAGTAGTTCTAAGTCAAACAAAACCCAGAACAAGCTCTAGGGTTTTTGTCTGCAAAATTATGATCTAAGATATGAAAATTCGCAACTGTACAGATATATATCAGCTCCCGAAAAGCTCCCAGACGGACCGCCTGGATGATGAACGAGATTGTCAGACTCGAACAATCAAATAAATTTATTTTAAGCCAAAGGGCGACTCACAACTACACAAAACACGTAGTGCAGAGGTAAGATGACCTCGAGTGTCGATCCCTAGGGACTAAACTAGCTTTAACAAAATAACTATATATAATTTCCGAAAACAAATTTATCTTTAACTTAACTTAACAATATATGGAGAAAGTTGGTGATAGTATGCTCGTTCTAAGCATCAAGTTCTAATTATGCATGAAAGTGCAACTCGTATTGCCTTAAAAGTAATTCGATTTACAAACACCAAAGACAGATTTGTAGACGTGTATTTTGAAAGCTTCCTATCTATACTAATACTTGGCTAAGGTTGTCAATCTTAGTTCAAGCAGTACTTGCAAATTATATATAATCGAATCGATGATCTTGAATTGTCCTAGTGTTTTTAACACCTTTCTACGAAGATATATGGCTTAGTCGGATCAAAGAATCAAATTAAGATAATTAAACAAGTAAAAGACTCAGAAACTCAATCATGCATAATACGAACCCTAGCTACGAATTCACATACTATCACCAACTAGATGCTTAGCTACTCATATCAATAACACGATAAACAATCAGAATCGAAGCAATAATGAAAGAAAACATGTTTAATTGAAAGATAAATAGCATAATTGTGAGATACAAGGTTACCACCAAAGGTTGTCAATCTCCGGTGAATGGCTGAAACTCACAAAGATCTGGCAAGGTGAGATAAAATGGTGTCCAAATCTCTCCTCTAGCTCCAAATTCGCTAAGTTACAAAGATTCTAGGAGAAAATATCCCCAGAACAAGCTCTAGGGTTTATGTCTAGAAAAATATGAAAAGAGATATGAAAATTCACAGATTTTCGGATATATATATAGTGCTGTCAGAAGCTCCGCGGCGCACCGCCGCGTTCGGGACGGTGCGTCGCGCACGGGCAGAACGCGGCCCGTGCGGAATTCCTCCTTTGGATCCTCGAATTCGGCCCCTTGCACGGTTTTGAGCTCTGAAACTTGATCTCTTGGCCTTGAAACTCATCCCGGTACTCCTTGACACACCATGGGTGATCTCGTTGCACCAAAACATCATTGTTTCGCCATGAATTACATCTAAAAATGTGATTTCCACCTAAAACCTGAAAAGAACAAAAGAAATGGAAACGTGACACTATTCTAACAAAATGCACTAAAATGCATGCAAGAGGATAGCTAAATTTGTGAAAAAAGACTCGAATGATAGTGTAAAAAACACTGTCATCAAACTCTCCAAACCGAACCTTTGCTTGTCCTCAAGCAACTAGCTAGACTCTATGCAACCTACATGCAACACAAAGAGGAGTCTCATGCCAAACAAGAAGAAATAATTGATTGTATCTACCAAGTACTTATGAACAAAGACCATACAAATCATAACATGGAAGTAGGTTGAAGAATGTCTCGATTGAACCTATATATATTCATATATGCACTTTGTTAAACAAGAGAGTCTCTCGTAACATTCTCTACCTGGACCTAGTCAGTGACGACACAATGAAACATGTTAGAATATAAATGGTTGCCCCGTGCCTATGAAACCGAGGGCTTACTACTGTTCACCAAGTTGAGACTTTCCCTCAAGAGAGGTCGAACCAATACTGGCTCTCATCAAACGAAGGAGGGTTCCCTAATAGACAACACTCCCCTATTGTACACAACTCCCAATGTAAAGACTATTCACCACTTCCTGAATGACAGGAGGAGGGTGGTCTAGAACATAAGACACAAAACAAAAGATAGAATATACAACTCGATTACGAACTATTACAAAAGCTGAAAAAATAATGCAACACTTTGCTAAAACTGCTTTTGGCTTGCTTGGACCCTTCTTTTGCTTTTTTGGGTCTTATTCTTTTTTTCTTCTGTTTTTCTTTTCTTTTTTTCTTTTCCAGATTCTGGAATTTTTTCCTTTTTTTTTCTTTTTTTCCTTTTTTTTTTATATAGCCAGCAGTAGCACAATGAAAGTACAATGAAAGGAAATAACAACGACACTACAACGACCTCCCCAAACCTATTCGAAAGAATAGGTTGGAGCGCAAACTCACAAGAAAAAATAAAAACAAACTCAACATGACTCACAAAGACGAAAAACAAGTCATAATGACAGTAACCCCCTCCCCAAACCTATTCGTTATAATAGGTTTCAAACAAAGGATCACACACCTCACTCTACCTCCTTCCTAGGCATTTAGGAATCTCAATAAGCAAGGTGAAGACTTGTTGCCTCTTACGTATATAATTACACGGGAATACAACCAAAGACTCTAACATGCAACATTTTATAAGGCCTTCGCGAACCGCAGTAGAGAAAACACCACATAGTGATGTCGAGACTACCAAGTTTAACTAGTGCACATACAAATATGACAAGTCAGGCGAGACAAACCTCAAACTATTCCATAGAGATGCAATGCATAGGCAATGGTCACAAATACTTAGTCTATACAATAAAAAATTTCAAAATATTTGTCAATAAACTCCACACAAAAATCATGCAAAACTATACTAGAATGAATGCAAACTAAATCCTAAGAAAGCGGTAAACGTGCAAACAAAATGCATGATACAATACTCAACACCAATAAGCCAGACACAACTAACATCAAAGTTCACATAACACCCCCCCCCCCCACGTGAAGCTCAAGCTAGTCCCTAGCAAAAGAAAATGAGGAATACAAAGTGATACTAGATGTTACCGAATGTTTGGCCTCTGTCGGCTGAGTACCTGAATAGACATGTGTAAAACTTCAAGCTGGCGATTCAAGAGTATCTCCCCACGGTGGGCGCCATTCTCTTGGTCCGGTGTAGCAAAGAGACCTAGGAAGCTTCATCGATATCACCATCGGGAATGGACGGTTTTGTTTCGCAGGTATATCCGCTAAAGATTTCACCAGTAGTGGAACATTAACTTCGAACTCAGCGAGGCGCTTGTATAGTGGCGACTCCTGTGTATCCTGCTTGGCCAGCTTGATCCTACCATGGAATGGCATATGAGGTTTCAGGGGCACATAAGGGTTGGAGGACTTATGAAGTACCTCCGTAAGATTGGGTGTGTCCCCCGCTTCCTCATTATTGACGACGCCTCCTTCAGGTGTTTGAGGTGTATCGTCTTTTCCACCTCGGAGAAGTAGATTCACTTCCTCGAACTCAGCAGCCTCAGTAGTAACCACTGGAACGGGCTCCGTAGCATGAAGAATGTCGGTGACGAGCGAATTCGGGGAGCTGGGGTCTTCCATCCGCGGACCGCCTCCCACGCCCGGCGGACCGCCCAGGGTGGGCAGTGGGGATCCTTCCCCATTGTCCGTACGCGGCGGACCGTCCACCACTCCCGGCGGTGCGCCTGGGAGTGGCAGGGGGTCCCCGCAGTTTCTGGACGTGGGGGGCGCACCGCCCCTCACGTGCAGTGAGGCGTCCCTTGGATTTTCGTCTCGGGGCTCTTGTGTGTTGTATTTTTTGACCTTTTCACACTCTAACAAACTGAATTCCTCTATTAATTGCTCAGTTACTTCTACCCCTTCAAAAACTTGTGCTATACGGAGGTTCTGTTCAACTTGTCTTGAATGTGCGATCTCAAATATACTCTCAGTTGCTTTAATTCCTGCATAGATTGCAACTTCATCCTCCTCACTGATATCGTCTTCATCTTCTCGGAACTCCTCAGATAATCTTTCGGTTCCACTTTGATCTAGCCTCTCACTTGTGATGTGACGTGGTGTTAGTCTCTCTGACTGTGTGGATCCTCTGGCGTAATTACGGAAGACCTTTTCTGCCTCTTCAACCGTGCAATCTTCCAACCCTCCGCACAACCCATCTAATCTAAGCCTAACCTCATCGCTTAACCCACCAACAAAATGCCAAATCAACTCCCCACGGGGGCACTCTCACTTATACCGCTCAAACCGATCGTAGGTGTCACAAAACCGCTCATCTTCTCCTTGCTTGAAGTTTTCAATCCTATCTCGTAAGGCAATCGTCACATGATAAGGCATAAATCGCGCCAAGAACTCCTCTACTACTTGGCCCCATGTTTTCAGCGATCCCGGTGCTAACCTTGCCATCCAACGCCTTGGCTCATATCCAAGGGCAAAAGAAAATAATTTCCTGCACAATTGGTCCTCAGTAAACCCCTTTGCTGGAACTTTTGCTATTTCCTCCTCATAGGATCTGATGAAACTCAACGGATTCATCCCCACTCCATCTTCGAATCTCGGTATGTTTCTCACTACTGAACTCGTCACCTCATACTCCCTTAACTCGTGTTCCAGGTATATAGATGATCCTCTCCTAACTTGCGAGAATTATGGGGTCATGCGAGCCCTCATGGACGTCATACTTGGATATCTAGGAAAGGATATATCTCAAAACCAAAAATCACTCCTGTTAGTTCTGACCAAAATTTGGAACCCAACTTCTACACTAGACAACTAAATTACTATATCCTGGAAATTGAATGTTGAAAATAAACAAGCTAAAGAGTAAAAAGGAGTTATAGTCCCCGGCAACGGCGCCAATTTGATGAACGAGATTGTCAGACTCGAACAATCAAATAAATTTGTTTTAAGCCAAAGGGCAACTCACAACTACACAAAACACGTAGTGCAGAGGTAAGATGACCTCGAGTGTCGATCTCTAGGGACTAAACTAGCTTTAACTAAATAACTATATATAATTTCGGAAAACAAATTTATCTCTAACTTAACTTAACAATATATGGAGAAAGCTGGTGATAGTATGCTCGTTCTAAGCATCAAGTTCTAATTATGCATGAAAGTGCAACTCGTAGTGCCTTAAAAGTAATTCGATTTACAAACACCAAAGATAGATTTGTAGACGTGTATTTTGAAAGCTTCCTATCTATACTAATACTTGGCTAAGGTTGCCAATCTTAGTTCAAGCAGTACTTGCAAATTATATATGATCGAATCGATGATCTTGAATTTTCCTAGTGTTTCTAACACCTTTCTACGAAGATATATGGCTTAGTCGGATCAAAGAATCGAATTAAGATAATTAAACAAGTAAAAGACTCAGAAACTCAATCATGCATAATACGAACCCTAGCTACGAATTCACATACTATCACCAACTAGATGCTTAGCTACTCATATCAATAACACGATAAACAATCATAATCGAAGCAATAATGAAAGAAAACATGTTTAATTGAAAGATAAATAGAAGAATTGTGAGATACAAGGTTACCACCAAAGGTTGTCAATCTCCGATGAATGGCTAAAACTCACAAAGATCTAGCAAGGTGAGATAAAACGGTGTCCAAATCTCTTCTCTAGCTCCAAATTCGCTAAGTTACAAAGATTCTAAGAGAAAATATCCCCAGAACAAGCTCTAGGGTTTATGTCTGGAAAAATATGAAAAGACATATGAAAATTCGCAGATTTTGGGATATATATATAGAGCTGTCGGAAGCTCCGCGGTGCACCGTCCCGTACGCGGCGGTCCGCCGTGCACGCGGTGGTGCGCCCCGCACGGGCAGAACGCGGCACGGGCGGAATTCCTCCTTTGGATCCTCGAATTCGGCCCCTTGCACGGTTTTGAGCTCCGAAACTTGATCTCTTGGCCTTGAAACTTGTCCCGGTACTCCTTGACACACCACGGGTGATCTCGTTGCACCAAAACATCATTGTTTCGCCATGAATTACATCCAAAAATGCGATTTCCACCTAAAACCTGAAAAGAACAAAAGAAATGAAAACGTGACACTATTCTAACAAAATGCACTAAAATGCGTGCAAGATGATAGCTAAATTGGTGAAAAAAGACTCGAATGATAGTGTAAAAAACACTGTCATCACTGGCACCAGGCGGTGCGCTGATGAACGGGAATTTGTCAGATTCTAATTAATCAAATAAATTTGTATTAGCCAAAGGCAATTCACAACTACAACGAAAACCGTAGTGTAGCAGTAGAATAACCTCGAGTGTCGATCTCTAAGGACTATAACTAGCTTTATCTAATCTAACTTAAGAATATAAAATCAACACACGACTTAGCAAAGGTTTTTCTTAACAGATAATGGAGATTGGTGATTGTATGGTCATTCAAAGCATAGCAGGTTAATAATCATGCATGAAGTCCCCGGTTTTGCATACAGATCTTTGATCAATGAATTGTCCAATTGTGTTCCGTAATTATTCAACACTACGAAGATAGAGGTTTTAGATAGATCAAAGAAATAAAGCAATAACTCAAAGTATAATGTGCGATATAGCCATTAGCATAATTATTAACCCTTCGCTAACAAATCACATACTATCACCAACGAGAGTCTCATGCCAAATGAAATGAACTAATCTATTGAATCAATCAAATAACTTATGAACAAAAACCATACAAATCATAACATGGATATTGGTTGAAGAATGCCTCGATTGACTCATACAGATTCACATAAGCACTTATGTCAAACAAGATAGTCTCTCGTAACATTCTCTACCTGGACCTAGTCAGTGAAGACGTAATGAAACATGTTAAAATACGAATGGTTGTCCCGTGCCTATGAAACTGAGGACTTACTGTTGTTCACCAAGTTAAGACTTTCCTCGAAGAGGTCGAACCAATACTGGCTCTCATCAAACGAAGGAGGGTTCCCTAAAAAAGATAACACTCCTCTATTCTACCCATCTCTCAAGCAAAGTCTTAAACTATTCACCACTTCCTTAATGACAGGACGAGGGTGGTCTAGAACAGATGACACTCAAACAAAACAAAAGACAAAAAATTACAACTCGATTACGAACATTACATGAATTGGAAAACGAGACAAGAACTTTGCGAAACTGCTTTTTGGCTATTTTTTTGGGACCCTTCTTTGCTTTTTTGGGGTCTTTTCTTTTTTTTTTCTTATTTTTTTTTCTTTTCCAGATTTGTTTTCTCTTTTTTTTTATGGAATGTTTCTTTTTCTCCTTTTTTTAGCCAGCAGTAGCACAACGAAAAAGAAATTAAAATGACTCACAAACGACCTCCCCAAACCTATTCGAAAGAATAGGTTGGAGTACAAACTTTACGAAAAAGGAAAATAAACTCACAATACACACTAAAAATCGAAGCAAAATAAGTCTAACATTAGCGTAACCCCTTCCCCAAACCTATTCGAAAGAATAGGTTGCAAACAAAGGATCACACAATCTCACACTACCTCCTTCCTAGGCATTTAGCAATCTCAAATCAAGGTGAAGACTCGTTGCCTCTAAGGTACATAATTACTCTGGAAAACAACCATAAGATCCTAACATGCATCATCCTATTATAAAGGCCTTCGTGAACCGCAGTAGAGAAAACACCACTAAGTGATGTCGAGACTACCAAGCTTAACTAAGTGCAATACATAAATGTGACAAGCCAAGCGAGAAAAACCTCAAACAAATTCATAGAGATGAAGCATATGATTAATGTCGTAACTAGTTAATCTACCCAATAAAAAAGTGCAAAAAATTTGGCAATAAACTCCACAAAAAAAAAAAAAAAAAAAAAAAAAATGCAAAACTATACTAGGATGAATGTAGTGTATGCAACTAAATACTAAGAAAGCAATAAACGTGCAAATGCAAATGCAAACAAAAGGTTTCACGAGTAATCATAAGCAAAACAAGTATAGAAATACCCAGCGATAACCCCTCCCCAAACCTGAACGTCGTCGCTCGTCCCGAATGTCGAAAATGAAGTTAAGGTGAGAGCTAACTTGTACCTGTAACTTATAGGACTCAAGGAAACTCGTGAGAAACCAAAACGAGCGATAAAAGAAGTAAAAAGATCAATAATTTAGCATAATAGGAGAAAAATGGGGATCCGAACGAAAATCCAGACCTCCGGGTTTCTGGACACCCGGGCGAACCGCCCCAGGTGGGGGGCGATTCGCCTGGGGCGTCCAGAACGTCACAGGCGGCCTGGTCTTGCCAGGCGAATCGCCCATCTCCAGACTCCTAGAGACGCCTTTTTCCTCCCAAAACGCAAAATTATCATCTTAAAACCTATTTTATCACCAAAAACATACGAAAAATAAATATGCATGCAATGCAAGAAAGCGATAAAACTCCGGGTTGCCTCCCGGATAGCGCCACTGTTTAAAAAGTCTCTGACTCGACTTCTTCGCGCTGCTTAGGTCTTTCCCTTACGGGTACTAGACTTCCCTTCATTGATCTCTCCCTCATACCTATTACCTGAGAATGAGAATGGACATACACAGCAAGACCAAAATGGTTAATAGTATGAGAAGCATTAAAGCGAGGACTAGGATCAGATATGGCTCGCAACACATGTTGCTTGCCATCCACCTCAATCGTGCAAGTTCTTCGGTAGATGTCGATTACAGAGCGTAGATTGGTCAAGAAGGTTTGCCCCAAGAGAACGGCATCACTCATCCCAGGTGTAGACGCCGGCATCACAACGAAATTGGTGTACACAAAAGCTTCACCAATCTTAACCAATACATTCTTCACAATGCCTTCGGGTCGTACAAAGGATCCATCCGCTAGTTGCACAATGGCCTTATGCTTCGAAAGCTCTCCAAGGCCACTCTTCTCAAACACATTCATCGGTAGCACATTCGAGTAAGATCCTGTATCTAGTGTAGCACGGACGTCATCGAGACTACCAATTCCAACCTTAACATCAAAGCTATAAGGAATTGGTTCAGGATCCTTAGGTTCTTCATTACTTACGTTGAGTCCCAGATCTTTATCTTCCCCCTTGGCCAATGGAGGCTCGTCTTTTGCACCACACTCGCACGCAGCAACTTGCTTAATGGTGATTTCCACCGGAAGATCTCCCACCAAGTTGATCGACATGGACCTCTCAATGTTGCTATGTAACTTCCCCTGCTCTCTACTAGCTGATGAATGTGTATTTTACACTTTCATTCGAGTCTTTTTCACATATTTTAGCTATCCTCTATGTTAATTTAGCTATATTTTAGTGCATTTTATTAGAATAGTATCACGTTTCCCTTTAGATTTTATTTTACAGGTTTTGGTTGAAAATCGAGGATTTCCGGGCAATTATATTGAAGTTGACAAGGAATTGGTGTTCCAGAAGCCTATTTGGAGTATCTGAAGGTTTCCGGATAGGATTTGGAGTCTAGGGGTCGAATCTGGAGGTTAGAAGGCCACTAGAAGTCAGAAACCGAGTCCGAAAAGGGGAAGAATCCAAAAATGCGTCGAAAACGCGGAATTCCGCGAGATTTTCTCCGGGGCGCACCGCCCCAGACGTGGGGCGAACCGACCGGTGTGTGGGGCGAACCGCCCCACACTTATTCGAGGCCTATATATAGTTGCTCAGATTTTCTCCGAAATTCATACTTTTCCGGACCTACTTTCTCACCTTTCTCTGTAGTTTTAGGTAGGGACTTCCCAGACATTAGATTGATCAAAGATCTCCATGCAACAAGACATTAGATTGATCAAAGATCTCCATGCAAGACCGAGAAATTTACGCATGATTATCGACCCGTTATGCTTTGAAGGATCATACTATCACCAATCTCCATTATCTACTAGAAACCCCTTGCTATTACGTCTGATGTTTTTTATATTCTAAATTAGATTTGATAAAGTTAGTTATAGTCCTGAGAGAACGACACTCCAGTCATTCTACTGCTACACTACGGTTTTTGTTGTAGTTGTGGATTGCCTTTGGCTAAATAACAAATATATTTGACTGAACCGGGAACCGACAAACCCGCGTTCATCAAATTGGCGCCGCTGCCGGGGACTATACTCCTTTTTTCTGTTTAATTTGTTTATATTTTCAGCATTCAATTCCTAATTCTATTAGTTTTAGTTTTCCTTTTTAATCTCTCTCTGATACTGCTTTCCTAGTCTGTTACAGATAGTGTATGCCGCATACACGATCTGAAGGAACACCACTTGCTGATTCAATTACTGAGATCGACAGAGTCTACCGCCAAAGAAGGCGACTACTTCAAGGGCGTGCACTAGAGGAAATAGAGGATACCGATTTCTCTGAATCTCTACACATTCTTTTCAAGGAAATCGACGGAATGGCAGAAGCTAGACCAGTGAAAGCATGGGTTCAACCCACCAAGGATCGTATGAGGGGACCGGCGATTGTTCTTTCGTCTGCAACTCGAGATCTGGAAATCAAGAACCACGCATTCCAACAACTTTTGAGGTTCTATGGCTTATCAAGGGAAGATGTGATGGGGTACTTGCACGATATCGATGATTTCGTCAACCAACTCCCACGACCCGGAGCTGAGATAACAACGGACGAATTGAGGATGAAGGTTTTTTCTATGGGACTTGGCGACAGAGCCAAGTCATGGTTGAGTTCTCTACCCGCAGGCTCGCTGGACACTTGGGAAAAGGTTATTTCAGCTTTCATGGAGAAATACTTCCCTCACACCTTGACTACCGCGCTAAAGGCGCAAATCACTGGATTCAAGCAGGACTATGATGAGACCATCTACACCGCATTTGAGAGGTTCCAAGATCTCACAAACAAGTGCCCTCACCATGGTTTTGAGCTTTCTGACCTATTCCAACACTTCTACAATGGACTAACCTTCGAGAACGAACAAGTGGTGGATTTCCAATGCCGAGGGAATATTTGGGAGGAAACCGCAGAAGCCGCCTGGGCATTTTCGAAAGGCTTGCTAAGGGTTCGCAGTTCAAGGACCCAAGAGCAATGGTTAGGAGACGTGGACCTGAAGCTCCACCGACTCAAGAAGCCCCTATGTATAGGGGGGATGGGGATCAATTCGAGTGCTTTACCAACGAATTGAAGCAAGTCCTCAAGAGCGCCACCGGAACAACTGTTTCGAACGAATTATGCCGAATATGCAAGAAATATGGGCATGGGGCTCATATGTGTAGATCGGAGCTGGCATATGATGATGGCAACTGGGCTCGAGGAGGCGAAGATGAAGCCTTTGCTATGGAGTTTGGTACTCAAGAAGTTAGCTACGGACAAGACGGTAGGAACCCTCGAGGTGGATTTTCGAGAAGAGGATTCCGGAACAATCAAGGATATGCACCGGCTAACCAAACTTATGGCCCTAACCAAGACCGTAGTAGGCTAAACTATGGTAATGATCACTGCGAAAACCCCACTCCGAAAGAGCCACCGAAGTCGAAGTCGGCTCAGCTGATGGAGAACTTGCAAAAGATGGTTGATCACACACAAAGTTTTCTCAAACGTTATGAAGAAGATTCCGAGAAGACTAGGGCAAGGCTTGATAGGTTGGAAGAAAGCACTAGGCTTGCCCATAAAAAGATGCAAGAGTTGATCGACCGAGGAGCAAGTAGGGAGCAAGGCAAGCTGCCTAGCAACACTGAGAAGTCGAATTCCATTACATTAGCTGGTGATCTACCTGACGAAATCACCATCAAGAAGGTTGCTAAGTGCGAGTGTTGCAAGAAGGAAGAACTTCTACAGGCTAAGGAAGAAGAGAAGGACCTTGGTTCTGACGAAAGTGAGGAGGAGCAAGAGGATCCCGAGCCACTCCCTAAAAGTTTCGATGTTAAGGTAGGGATTGGTGAGCTTGAAGATGTCCGTGCCACACTAGACACGGGATCCTACTCAAACATACTCCCTTAGAATGTGTTTGAAAATAGTAGGCTTGGGAAAGTATCTGAGCATAGGGCTATTGTGCAACTGGCGGATGGATCCTTTATGAGACCCGAAGGCGTTGTGAAAAATGTGTTGGTCAAGATTGGTGAAGCTTCTGTATACACCAATTTTGTAGTTATGCCGGCGTCTGCACATGGAACGGGGGATGTCATACTCTTAGGGCGAACATTCTTGACTAAACTACGCTCCGTGATGGACATCTACCACAGGACTTGCACTATTGAAGTGGATGGCAAGCAACACGTGTTGCAAGCCATAACTGATCCACCTGATTCGCCTGATATTTCTTTCACTACTCACTACTGTGGTCTTGCAGCCTATATTCTTTCTTATTCACAGGTTCGTGGCATGGAGAGGAGATCAATGCAGGGGAAGCCTAGTACCCGCAAAAAGAAGAGATAGGCGCAGACAGGAGTCGAGTCAAAGACTTTAAACAATGACGCTATCCGGGAGGCAACCCGGAATTTTTATCGCTTTCTTTACTGCTTTTTTGCATGCATTCATTCTTGAACTATTTGCTTCTTGTATGCGAATTTGTTCATATTTGTGTCGTCTATGCTTATGTTTGAGTGATATTTTTCGAGTGTTTTTTTTTTGAAAAAATTGGTTTCGGGGATTAAAACCGCGTTTTCTGACGACAGGAACCGTCTCCCCACATCGGGGAGCACGGGGCGAACCGCCCCACATGGGGGGCGAATCGCCCCGTGTGGGGCGACTCGCCCCGCACCAGGGGCGAATCGCCCCACGGCTCCATTAAGTCAAAAACGCGGATTCTTCCTCTTTACCTCATTTCTTCATATCTTCATCATTCCTCCTCCCCAAAAACCGAAAATCGCGATTTCATCTTCAAAACCTCATAACTTCTTCATTTCTTGACCAAATTTAGTGTTCTTTAGCTTAAATCGAAGCCTATTACATGATCTATCTTTTCATCCGAACAGATTTCGTCCTAATGCATTAGACTTTCAGATCTGAGGTATCACCCTAAGAACCCTAATTTTCGAATTTGGGGGTTTTCTAATTTGAGCTTCAATTATGCTTATTTGATGCATGGGTATGTTGTTTGTGTGATTAGAAGTGTTATTTACTATCAATTGCATGCTCAATTATGCTTGGATTGTTGATTTGGGAATTTTGCTACTAGATGATATATCTTGGTATGCAATATGTCTTTATCTTTGATTTCATGCTTATGATTGTGTTTATTGGTGTAATGTTGGTGGATTTGATGATAGAATGCTTAATTGTTGAGTATGAGGATTTATGATACTAGAATTTTTCGCTACTATGGTATGAATTGAGCCTTGTTATCTAGGATATTGGTTGTCTAGTAAGAGCATAATGTGATGTATTGCATGTAGTAGTTACATTGGTATGTTGCATGATGAAGAAGCTGGGCTAGACATTAAAGGTTTGGGGAGCTCGATTGTTGAACTTATCACTTCTGTGTTTTGTTCTTACACTAGCATATGCATGAGTCAGTTTTGTGTCATACGAGGTACTAACTGTTGTTTGTAGGAACCATGCCAAGGGAAAGGAGCATTCCCATATGATTACTATGAAGTATTGGAGGGGGATCGATTACAACCATGTCAAGAAGAGTGACCTCGTTAGATGTGCGTTCGAGCCAAGGGGTTCTGCAACAACGTCGTGGATTATCCAAGAGGAGGAGCTAGAGTACGCCTGGAGTAAGGACTCCTATGCCTATTCATGCACCACCGAAGGGACATAAACCATTATTACGTCAGCACTCCATCACGAGGACTGCAAAGTTCGAGTGAACTGGAAGGCACCCGGACATTCTCGCCGCGACGGATTCAATCTTGAGTTCGCAGTTGCTAGAAGGTTCCGAAGCGCTAGCTTGGTTCCAAAACATAATGACATGGGTGCCCAGCCCCTCGTTCGGGTGCCCCTTGCCTGCCTCTAAAGGGAGCATCATATAGACATCGGTCGGATCAACCGTAGAGAATGTGGTCGACATTGGAAAAGATGGTAGAAGACTTCTGAGTATCCGAATAGCTTACTGTAACCTTCTCGGGGTGTAAAACATTGGAGGGGGAGGTCCTGATACCACTGCCCTTTCCTCTTCAACAGTTCGCATCCTATTGGAGGGCTCCAGGATGGAGAATTCCATAACAGCGGCGGCTAATCTTGAGAATTCTACTCGACACTACAACTCTACTAGTGAGGATGTGCATGAAAGTAGTGACAATGAAGGCCATACAGGCAATGATGATACTAATGGAGGAGTTGTTCCTGTCCGGCCTAAGATTGAAACTACCACGCCTACCAGAAGACCTGATGACACCCTATAAAGCTCCCAGAGCAGTCCCAATAACTCACAAACAGCATACTCAGCCGACCGAGGCCAAACCATGGGGTAACATCTAGTATCACATCTTATTTCCTCATTTTCTTACTGCTAGGGACTAGCGTTAATTTCATGAGGGGGGATGGGATTTAAGTGATCTGATGTTGTTAGTTTGGAGCTTGGTATTGGTAGGATGAGTATAGTACCTTGCATGTTTTATCCGTCTGCATTTGCATTTGCACATTTACTGCTTTCTTAGATTTTTTAGGTTGCATTCACTACATTCATCCTAGGATAGTCTTGCATGTTTTATATGGAGTTTATTGCCGAATTTTTTGAACTTTTTTATTGGGTAGATCAACTAACTATGCCATTAATCGTATGCTTCATCTCTATGAATTTGTTTGAGGTTTTTCTCGCTTGGCTTGTCACATTTATGTATTGCACTTAGTTAAGCTTGGTAGTCTCGACATCACTTAGTGGTGTTTTCTCTACTGAGGTTCACGAAGGCCTTTATAATAGGATGATGCATGTTAGGGTCTTATGGTTGTTTTCCTGAGTAATTATGTACCTAGAGGCAACAAGTCTTCACCATGCTTTGAGATTGCTAAATGCATAGGAAGGAGGTAGTGTGAGGTTGTGTGATCCTTTGTTATAACCTATTCTTTCGAATAGGTTTGGGGAGGGTGTTACACCATCATAGACTTGTTTTTCGTTTTCCATTTTCGTATCGTGAGTTTATTTTTCATTTCTAAATTTTGTACTCCAACCTATTCTTTCGAATAGGTTTGGGGAAGTCTTGTGAGTCATTTTATTTCTCTTTTTGTTATGCTACTGCTGGCTAGAAAAAATCGAAAAAAAGAAAGAAAGAAAAATTCCATGAAAAAAGAAAATGAATAAAAAAAAAAAAGGATTTGGAAAGAAAAAAAAGAAAAAAAGAAAAGGCCCCAAAAAAGCAAAGAAGGGCCCAAAAAAGAAAGCCAAAATAGCAGTTTAGCAAAGTGTTGTATCTCATTTTCCAATTCTTGTAATGTTCGTAATCGTGTTGTAATTTTCTATTTTTTATCTTTTTTGTCTTGAGTGTCATCTGTTCTAGACCACCCTCGTCCTGCCATTCAGGAAGTGGTGAATAGTTTAAGACTTTTACTTGAGAGATGGGTAGAATAGGGGAGTGTTATCTTTTATAGGGAACCCTCCTTCATTTGATGAGAGCCAGTACTGGTTCGACCTCATTTGTGGAAAAGTCTTAACATGGTGGAACAGCAGTAAGTCCTCAGTTTCATAGGCACGGGACAACCATTTATATCTTAGCATGCTTCATTACGTCGTCACTGACTAGGTCCAGATAGAGAATGTTACGAGAGACTATCTTGTCTTGACATAAGTGCTTATGTGGATGTGTATAAGTCAATCGAGGTATTCTTCAACATATATTCATGCTTGGATTTATATGGTTTTTGTTCATATGTTTTTTGGTAGATTCAGTAGATTAGTTCATTTTGTTTGGTATGAGACTCCATTTTGTGTCTTGCATTGTTTTTTGCATTAGAGTCTAGCTTAGTTGCTTGAGGACAAACAAAGGTTCGGTTTGGGGAGTTTGATGAATGTGTATTTTACACTTTCATTCGAGTCTTTTTCACCTTTTTAGCTATCCTCTATGTTAATTTAGCTATATTTTAGTGCATTTTATTAGAATAGTGTCACGTTTCCCTTTAGATTTTATTTTACAGGTTTTGGTTGAAAATCGAGGATTTCCGGGCAATTATATTGAAGTTGACAAGGAATTGGTGTTCCAGAAGCCTATTTGGAGTATCTGAAGGTTTTCGGATAGGATTTGGAGTCTAGGGGTCGAATCTGGAGGTTAGAAGGCCTCCAGAAGTCAGAAACCGAGTCCGGAAAGGGGAAGAAATCCAAAAACGCGTCGAAAACGCGGAATTCCGCGAGATTTTCTCCGGGGCGAACCGCCCCGCCCGGTGTGTGAGGCGAACTGTCCCACACTTATTCGAGGCCTATATATAGTTGCTCAGATTTTCTCCGTCATACTTTTTCGGACCTACTTTCTCACCTTTCTCTGTAGTTTTAGGTAGGGACTTCCCAGAGCCTGTTCTGGGGGTTCGTAGCTTAGGGGACTCTTTT
Organism: Plantago ovata; assembly: GCA_028274465.1. NCBI lineage: Eukaryota > Viridiplantae > Streptophyta > Magnoliopsida > Lamiales > Plantaginaceae > Plantago > Plantago ovata. Next base: position 89,049,084 of record CM051457.1, on the reverse strand, counting down.
TCATAGCAGTTTGGAGCTTGTAGGATCGCAATTCTTCGGAGATTGACAACCTTCGGTAACATTGTATCTTACGGTTTATTCTACTTATTTTTATTTATCTTTCAACATGTTTTCTTCTATGATTTCTGTTGATTGCATGCCTATTATGAGTAGCTAAACTTATCGTTGGTGGTAGTATGTGAATTCTTAGCAAAGGGAAGATAATCATGCTAATGGCTATATCGCGCATTATACTCCGTGTTATTGCTTTATTTCGTTGATCAGGCTCAGCCTAAATTCTCGTATGTTGTATTAATTATTATGCACAATTGGACCCTCGTCGACCTATACGCATGTTTATCTTCGTAGTGTTGAATAATTACGGAACACAATTGGACAATAGTGATTTACTTGTCAGTACCTTTATCTTCGTAGTGCTTAATAATTGCAACAGGACATTAGATTGATCAAAGATCTCCATGCAAGATCGAGGAATTTACGCATGATTATCGACCCGTTATGCTTTGAAGGATGATACTATCACCAATCTCCATTATCTGCTAGAAACCCCTTGCTATTACGTCTGTTGTTTTTTATATTCTAAATTAGATTTGATAAATCTAGTTATAGTCCTGAGAGAAGGACACTCGAGTCATTCTACTGCTACACTACGGTTTTCGTTGTAGTTGTGGATTGCCTTTGGCTAAATAACAAATATATTTGACTGAACCGGGAACCGACAAACCCGCGTTCATCACTAGCTGTAGCTTCCAATTGATCCAGACGAGCATTGATCTTCGCCGAATCCTCCTCGTATCTCTTCAAAAACACTTGGGTGAAATCCACCAATTTCTGTAGATTATCCAAGAGAGTTTCTGACTTGGATGTAGATGCTTCGACCTTAGGAGTAGGATTACTACGGTTTACCCAGTGAACATCTTCTCGTGCTAGATCTGATCTACACATATGAGTCCCATGCCCATCATTCTTGCACACCCTACATACCTCGTTGGAGAGAGATGTTCCGATTAGGCTACTTAGAGCTTGCCTCATCTGATTGGCGAAACCTTCGAACCTATCGCCACTCGCACCATTCACTTCATGCATTGGGATCTCCTGGTTGGGTGGAGCCTCAGGTCCACGCCTCCTAATCATTGCTCTTGGATCCTTGAATTGAGATCCTTTAGCAAGCCTTTCGAAACACGCCCACACATCCTCGGCGGTCACTTCCCAGATAGTACCACGGCATTGGAAATCCACCACCTGTTGACTCTCATATGTGAGTCCATTGTAGAAGTGCTGGACAAGATCAGGAAGCTCAAAACCATGGTGTGGACACTTGTGCTTGAGGTCCTTGAACCTCTCGAAAGCGGTGTAGATGGTCTCATCATAGTCTTGCTTGAAACCAGTAATTTGCGCCTTCAGCGCGACAGTCAATGTATGGGGAAAATATTTCTCCATAAAAGCAGAATACACCTTGGCCCAGGTGTCTAGTGATCCGTCTTCATGAGAGCCTAACCATGCCTTGGCTTTATCACCAAGCCCCATAGCAAAAACCTTCATCCTCAGCTCATCATCCGTTATCCTTGCTCCGGGCCTTGGAAGATTGTTGACAAAATTGTCAATATCATTCAAGTATCCCATAACATCCTCCCTACCCAACCCATATAACCTCGGGAGTTGCTGGAACATGCAACTTTTGATTTCCAAATCTCGAGTTGCAGCAGAAAGAACAATAGCCGGACCTCTCATCAGTGCTTTGTTGGGTTGAACCCATGATTTCAAAAGTGGCCGAGCCATCACAAGACCTGAATATCTGTGACAGAAGTAACTCACAACCGAAAATCAGTCCTGTTAGAAATCGCCAAATCTGAAATTCAACGATAAATCGAGATAAATTTGAAAATAGTATCAAGAAAAAAAACAAAATAAACTAAACTACTAATTCTAGGAATTGAATGCTGAAAAAATATATAAAACCTAAACAGAAAAAAGGAGTATAGTCCTCGGCAGCGGCGCCAATTTGATGAACGGGAATTTGTCAGATTCTAATTAATCAAATAAATTTGTATTAGCGAAAGGCAATTCACAACTACAACGAAAATCGTAGTGTAGCAGTAGAATAACCTCGAGTGTCGATCTCTAAGGACTATAACTAGCTTTATCTAATCTAACTTAAGAATATAAAATCAACAAACGACTTAGCAAAGGTTTTTCTTAACAGATAATGGAGATTGGTGATAGTATGGTCATTCAAAGCATAGCAGGTTAATAATCATGCATGAAGTTCCCGGTTTTGCATAGAGATCTTTGATCAATGAATTGTCCAATTGTGTTCCGTAATTATTCAACACTACGAAGATAGAGGTTTTAGATAGATCAAAGAAATTAGGCAATAACTCAAAGTATAATGCGCGATATAGCCATTAGTATAATTATTAACCCTTCGCTAAGAAATCACATACTATCACCAACGAGAAGTTTAGCTACTCATAGATGTCATGCAATCAACAGAAATCATAGCAAGATTGAATGAAAACATGATGAAAGATATATAAATATATATAAAAAAACTGTAAGATACAATGTTACCGAAGGGTGTCAATCTCCCAAGAATCGCGATCTTACAAGCTCCAAAACGATAAGAAAAAGTATCTCCTAAGCTAAGAATCCCCAGAACAGGCTCTGGAGAATTCCTACCTAAAACTAATGAGAAAGGTGAGAGAAAAGGTCTGAGAAAGTATGATTCTGAGCATGCAATAATCACCCCTTTATATAGCCTTCAATTTGCAGCTAAACGTAAAGGAATTCGAATAGGAATTGAATTCAAATAGGAATTGATTTCCTAATGGAGACAATTACCTTTTTATAAAGGAATTTGAATAGGAATTGATTTCCTAATGGAGACAATTACCTTTTCCTAAAGGAATTTGAATAGAAATTTAATTCAAATAGGAATTGATTTCCTAATGGAGACAATTACCTTTTCCTGATTGCATTCGGAAACAATTGTTGAGAGCGAAATTATATATAGTAGTTCGGACGACGTGGGGCAAACCGCCCCAGATGCCGGGCGAACCGCCCCACATCCCGCGCGAACCGCCCGGGAGCTCCAGTGGCGGTGGACGCGTTTTTGGTCTTCTTTTCCTTTTCGGACTCGGATTTTGCCTTCTAGTGACCTTTAAGCCTTGAAACTCGACCCCTAGACCTCAAATCTCGTCCGGAACTTTCTAGATACACCACGGATGACCACGAAACACCGAATCTTCGTTCTCTTCAACATAATTGCCCGGAAATACGTTTTTCACTTAAAACCAGAAAAATGCAAACTAAAGGGAAACGTTACACTATTCTAATAAAAAGCACCATAATATAGCTAAATTAACATAGAGGATAGCAAAAATAGGCTAAAAAAGACTCGAATGAAAGTGTAAAATACACGTTTATCATGCGCCTCACACCAGGCGGACCGCCTGACACGGGCAGAGTTCTACCCGTGCTTTTCTTCCTTCAAGTCTTCGATTTTCTGTCTTTGGCACGATTTTAAGCTCCGAAACTTGGTATTTTGGCCTGGAAACACGTCCCGGTACTCCTTGACACACCACGGGTGATCTCATTGCACCAAAACTTCAATGTTTCGCCATGATTCATATCCAAAAGTGCGATTTTCACCTAAATCCTGAAAATAACAAAGAAAATGGAAACGTGACACTATTCTAACAAAATGCACTAAAATGCATACAATAGGATAGCTAAATTTGTGAAAAAGAACCGAATGAAAGTGTAAAAAACATTGTCATCAATATCCTATCTCAGATTATTTGGGATATGACAAATTGTCAGCAACACATAGGGCATATACCATCAATTTGGCTCTTATAAAAGAACCAAATACATATCAAGAAGCAGTTCAACATGAGCATTGGAGAAATGCAATAAAGGATGAACTAAAAGCTCTTGAAGAAAATAACACATGGAAACTTGTACCTCAACCAACAGGATGCTAACCAATTGGTTGCAGGTTTGTGTTCAAAACTAAAATCAACTCTGAGGGACACATAGACAAGTACAAGGCCAGACTAGTGGCAAAAGGATATACCCAGAAGTATGGATTTGATTACACAGAGACATTTAGTCCTGTGGCCAAAATGACAACTGTTAGAGTATTTCTCTCCATTGTAGCAAAACAGAATTGGCATCTAGCTCAACTAGATGTACATAATGCTTTTCTGAATGGAGATTTTAATGAAGAAATATATATGGAGGTACCACAAGGACTAGTTACTGAAAAAGGAACTAAAATGGTTTGTAAATTGAACAATTCAATTTATGGCTTATAACAAGCCTCTAGACAGTGGAATTGCAAAATTTCACAATTTCTTAGAGAAATTGGATTTCAGCAATCAAAGAGTGATTATTCACTCTTCACTAAGAAAGACAAGGGAAAAACCATATCTCTTTCTCATCTATGTGGATGATATACTCATAGGAGGAGAAGATAAAGAAGAAATTGCAGAAGTTAAAAGAAAATTGCAAATAAATTTAAAACAAGAGATTTGGGAGTTCTCAAATATTTTCTGGGTATTGAGATTGCAAGAAACTCAACTGGGATTCACATATCTCAGAAGAAATATGCTTCAGAGATTGTTCAAACTGCAGGACTACTAGGTTGCAAGCCAGTAGTGACTCCCATAGAGCAGAACAAGAAATATGAACAAGATTCATCTAAGTATCTTAAGAATCCATCATATTACATAAAGTTAGTAGGAAAATTGATATATATGACAATAGCTCGACCTGACATAAGTTATGCAGTTGGAGTTCTAGCAACATGGAAAGACCATGCAGAGATCATTTAGATGGAGAGCTAAGAATTGTGAAATATTTGAAAGGAGACATTAGGTTGGGAATACTTCTCTCATCCAACAAATGCACTGGTTTAGTTGCATACAGTGACTCAGATAATGGTGGTTGTTCCGTGACTAGATAATCAACTACAGGATATTGTATATCCATTGTAGATTCACTAGTCAGTTGCAAATCAAAGAAAGAAAGAACCATAAGCAAGTCTTCTACAGAGGCAGAGTATAGAGCACTCTCTATAACAGCCTGTGAGATCACATGGCTCAAAGCTTTATTAAAAGACTTTGGTGTAAAGCAAAACAAACCTGTCGTACTGTTCTGTGACAATCAATCAACCGTATATTTAACGAAGAATCCCGTGTTTCATGAAAGAACGAAACACATTGAAATAGATTGCCATTTCATTAGAGAGAAAGTGATGGGTGAATCAATCATATTAATTTCGATTAATACAAAGAAACAACTTGCAGATTGTTTAACCAAAGCAGTTGCATCACCAAATTTGGCAGAAGCCATAAGTAAGATGAACATGAAAAATATACATGTTCCTCTTAAGGGGGAGTATTGGAATTTGGTGATAAAGAAAAGGACTGAAGAAGGACATTGTCCAGGAGTTCCCTGCGAAGAATTTGAAAAAGAAGAGACTGAAGAGAAAGGCGCGTATAACCTCAAGGATCAAAGTGATAAAAAAGAAGAAGCAAACCAATCAGAAGCAAACACGACAGACGAACTGCAAAGAAGAAGAATCAAGAACGCGGATTAATGCAGTAAGAAGCGTGGGGCGTACGAGAGGAGGAAATGAGAATAAATCAGAACGGCGTTGTTCTGCTTTATCTCTGCAACAAAATCAGTTGTACAACCGGTACAGTAGCAACGAGCAGAGCATGGCCATCAGATCAAAATTAACGGCCATAGATTGATCTTATCATCTTGTACGTTTAGGGTTTAGCTTTGTTGTGCCCTTGAGCACGAAATTAGTTGTACAATTGTAGAGTAGTGAGCAAGAAAAGTAGCAATTCTTTGTACTATAAAAGGAGCTCCATAGTTAAGGTTTATCTTCAAGTTTTGTATTCCATTTTTAAAGCAATCTGAAAATACTTCAGTCAATCAGCTTCATAGTGTTTTGCTTAACTTTTTCTAACACATATTGCTAGCCTTCCTGTGAAAAACTTTCCGCCCTTGGAATTAGTAGTGGGGCATAAACTATTATGTTATGTGAAAAAATAAGAGACAAAAAATACACATGAGATCCGAAATTTTTTACAAGGAATAACATAGTATTTTATGTGCAATTAGAAATCGAAACACGGAACCCGGAAAGATTAACTCACTTGTCAATCATAATGCTCCCATCAGCTTTTGGTGTTCTCCTCCAATAAAAATGTCAGCATTAATTTTTCAATGGACTCCAAAGATGCTCGAAACTACCGCCCTTTCCATACCACGACTCCAGACAAGTAGAATCCATATTGACTATAGGATTTAAACTGATGCTCTTGCATATCGTGGAAAAAAAGAAAAGAAAAGAAACAGTGAAAGCGATAGGATTTTGTTTCTGTTTCTTTTGTACCTCGTAAAATTCTACACTAGCTTGGAAATAATTTTATTATTTTTTCATAAACAACAAAATGAGAAGAAGGAATAGAGCATAATTTATTATTTCTGATTCACTGTGTGTCGAGCCAAAAACAGCAGCAGACAGGTCCCAATTTGTTGTTGATGTGTGTGAAGGTTCTGCAGCAGCTGGTCGGTTACTGTTCTCATATACTTCGGTGGAAACAAATGGTGTATGAACCTAGAGAATGTCCCTGCACAGAGTAACAAAACACCTCATAATGGAATTCCCCATGCACCAATTGCTTAAGATTATACCACAGACCCCCAAATCATAGTGAAAACCAAATCCCAATACAAAACAGTATATTACATAAAGCCCATACCTGTCTAGCGTAGTTGCAGTCCCGAACACAGTGTAATTCGGTCTCATCTTCACTCCCACAGACAGGACAAACACATTCAGTCCATACTCTGCGTTGAGAGTTGTTTTAGAGTAGGGCTAGCATTTTTAGCCAGCCGCCACACGAAGATCTTAATTTTCTCAGGAACTCTCGCATTCCACAAAATATTCCAACATTCCCCAGCTCCAGAAGATGAACCATGGCCCGTGCGCAACTCCACTTACACAACAGTCATCAAATAGGCCGATTTAAAATATTGTTCAACTAAATAACTGCATTCAAGTAACATGAAGAGGAAAACTAAACTTGAGTGTTTATGATTTAAGGAAAGGACTAAAAAGAATAGTTACCTGATTGCACTGCTCTTCCTCCGCCATTACTCTCCTGAATTGACTAAAAAGAACATCCATCTTCATCCCATGTGAGATTCGAGTTTCTATAAAGAAGAGTGTTGATCGAAGACCACGAATGGTGTTGAAGGGTAATTCGTGTTTCTTTCTGAGTTCGCA